>VDFB02000363.1:52738980-53078878 GCA_007258455.2 Sequoia sempervirens | reverse complement strand
TGTGGGAGAGAGTCAGAGAGCACGAGAGAGGGTGGGAGAGAGTTGGAGAGAGTGGGAGAGAGTGGTTGAGTGGCAGATAGGGTGGGAGAGGGTGTAAGAGTGTGGTAGATAGTGTGGGATTAGGTTGGAGTGGGTCTTCCCTATAAATCTTAAAAAAAACTAACTTTATTATAATGCGAGCGCGTTATTAATAAATAGAGAGATGGTCATTTAGCAAGAAATAATGTGCTCACGTTATAACATGAGTACATTTTTTATTGCACTAAAAATAGTTAAAAAAAACAATATACCCATGATGTCGGCCCACATTCTGCATATTCCCCTGGTTCTGCACGTGCTCTGACCAAATGTAGCTTTTTGGTGATTGAGTGAAGTGTGAATGCATGAATTTTAGATTCCACCACCTTTTTTCATGATATTTCCATCACCTTTGCATGAAATAGCAGAGTTTTCACATTGAAAGGAATGTAATATGAGTTCAAGTTTGAATTACAATGATAACTGATATACAATTGAAGTCTGGAGGGGAACAAGCTTTTGAAAATGTCAATTTTTTGAGGAATTTGAGGAAAGAAGAAGCAAAGGCTACATAATTGGGTAGAACTCCTCCATTTGAATCTTTGGTTTTTTAGGTATGTGAAGTCTTTGTACATTTTCTTTCATTCTATTATGGCTTGCTTTCATTTTTGTTTTTCTTATTCCATGTTGATCAAATTGTATGTTTGTCGTGTTACAACCTTAGGTTGTCGATGGAAATTTTAAATTACACAATTCTATACACTTTCCTATTACATTTTTAAACCACATCTCTTTGAGGAATTTTGTTAAATTTAACAATTCACTTTATTTGTGTATGCTTCCAAAGCTTTCATTGAGGTATTTTGTCAAACATTTACACAAACCAACTGATTTGCTTGTCTATGCTACCAAATTTTCCATACATGTCTCTAAAAAATTGGAATATACTCCTAATGCATGCTCAAATAGGTTTCCAATACAAAAACCCTTAATTTGCTCATAAATATCTAGGGTTTTCTATATTTCACAACTCCAAGGCATTCCAAGCCTCACCAAAGCATCAAACAAGTTTTTCATGGTCTGTACAAACAAAATAAACCTTCACTAGGCCTTTAGCCTCATTAGATCTCAAAAACACCACTTTGGTTCCTCCTTTTCATGCCAAAAACTCACATTCTTAGCCTAAGATAACATCACCATCCCTATAGACGCCTTACCACTATTAAAAGAAACATGAAACTTGAAAAAAAAATATTACAGGCCTTTCCTTTGAATCACAGGTCACCATAGTAGGAGGAAAGGCTCCATCTTTAAATTAAAGTAAAAATCATACCCTGCTGGTCTGTACAGGCTGATCATGAAGAATGGAGTTCATCAAAACAACCAAAGGAGTCTCAAAATAGATTGAAGTCCAAGTTAAGACATGCCACCACAGTGATTTGTTGTTCTATAGAACTAGGACCATTTAGAAACCTTTATTTTACCCATTACAGAGCCTTTCAACATATCCAACAATCACCAATGCTTGTTTTGTACCAAACTACACAAATTATTAAGTTTTCTACGCTTTTAAGGGCCCAAATTAGCCCACTTTTACAAAGGGACCACCTTCAAAACATGTCCAAATCTTTTGAAACCTTGGGGCAGCACTTTATATCTATTAAAACTTCAAATTATAGCATTAGATTACAGAGATTCAATCATTTACCACCCAAACCATAAAACCCTCTCCCTAGGCTTAGAAACCATATGTTTTATTGAAAATAGCACTTGCCAAACACTCCAAAACTCAAAAACTATTGAAACAAGCCTAATATACCTTGTTCATGTTCAATCTAACATAAAATAACACTTCCCAACTTAGAAACTCAATTTCAGTCACCAAAAGCTCAATTTTGTTAAGGAAAACTCAACATTTCCTCATTTGGTTTGATGCCCAATCCAAGATCATCCTCCATTCAAGTTTATCATGGCATTTTATAATGTTTCCCTCTTAAAACAAACCAATTCAACTTTGAAAACTAACATTTGAAAGAGGTGATTGTTGGTCTCCCTCTTTAATAGACTTTTACAACCCTTCACTATTAGTTAATTTGACTTGGCTTAGCACTTTTTGCATAGGTAAAATTATTTGTCATGCCAAAGAAATGAATTGTTAAAAGGAAAAAACTAACAAATGATCAACTCCAAGCCTTCAAAGATAAAGATAAAAAATAGATGAGGGAATATTGTGAAAATCATAAATTGGGAAAGATTGACAAAAATAAGCCAGTTGAAGAGGAACCTCAACCGTCAAAAAGAGAAAAGAAATTGGCAACACAAAGGGAATGAATGTGAAAGAGTCATGCTAGGGGAGATGCAGATACTGTAGTTGGAGACACAACCTCTACCACAAGTGAATACAAAGGGACACCATTAAGCACAAGCGAATATGGAGGGATTCCATCTACCACAAGTGAGAATGGTTGGACACCATCCACCACATCTAAAGTTAAGAGTAAATCATCACTTGGATTTGACGAACAAGGTATTCCATCATCCCCACATGAACCTCAAGGTATGTATTCTATTCCACCCTTAGTCAAAGGTATGCAATCTATCCCACCTCAATTAAATATTGATGAAATTGCTAATGTTGAGATGTATGTACCTAAGAGAGCACCACCTAGAATTTTGTGTAGAAAGCCAAAGTTTTTGATTAATATTGATGAGGATATTTTGCAGCACATGGAAGGAAAGATTCCAGAACACACTTGTAGAAGATATGCTGATAATATTTGGAAAATGTTCTTTGAAAGGCTAAATGAGACCGAAAGATGTCGACTATTTGTTCAAATGATGTGGGTTTAAAGTGCAGAAACATCATGAAGACTCTTGGGTTGAGAACATCGAATGCATCAAGTGAAAACACTATTGTGAAGAATCTAATGGATGCTTATGAGAGTATGGGTAAGACCTCATGCTTAAAGGATAGTAATGTCACCCGACTTGTCATTACATCAACTTTGGTAAGCTATCAAACAAAGAGATCTCTTCTCATTAAAAAGACAAGTGAACAAATAGGAATTAGTAGAATTTTTTTATCAAAAGCCATTCAAAGGCGGCAAAGAATTGAGGGCACCGATTCAAATGAATTATGGGCATTCTCAGGAAGACTACCACATAAAGATAGAAAATTTGTTGAAGCATTGAGAACACTAATTAAATATTATTGGAAGAATAATACAAGGCCATCTCTGAATCAAAGGGATGTCGTAAGAAGGAGAATTGGTAGTCGAAACCATGAGCCACATCCAAAGCATTATTTGGATATGAATCAAACCCAATTTTTTCATAAATTTAAAAATGCCTATCCTCAAATTAGTATTTCTCAAAGATTTTTTGAAATGCTTAAACCTTTTTATGTCAAGATAAATTACACGCGCACTACTTGTTGTTGTAGACTACATATTGAATTTGCTAACCATTATGATGTTTATCGTTCTATATGTTTAGATTTACATACTGATGATGTTTTGTAGGATTGGGGCATAGAAGCCCCACCAAAATATTCAAGAGAGTTCTTATCAAAAATCTCATGTCAAATAGAGGATGGCCAAATATTCTATAAGACAACATGCTTGGATGGTTCATGCGAGCATTGCGGTGGCTTGCAATGAATTTCAGTATGTCAACATATGGAAAGCACATATGAGGTGGGGTATAAACTAGTAGATTTTAGGAAGTATAAAATAGCGGCATATACTACAAAAGATGGGTCTCAAGGAAAAAGGTGTGATTTGGTTATTGAGAAGATTCCAATGTACCAATTTATGTCCATGTTTCGTGAGAATCTAGTGCATGAGTATGCAAGGCTTACCCATAGAGCCCAATGGATGGACACACAATTCAAGCTATGCAAGGACACCTTTCCAATTGGCAGCATATTATTAGTGGTTGAATTTGCAGAGAACTACATTCTATAGCCACAATGTGAGGTGTAGTCACAGTATTACAACTCCACACAGGTTTTGATATTTGTGCACATAGCATTAATTCATGCAGCTGATAGTATAGAGGACCAAAGGAAGGTATTGAGGGAGTATGACTTTTATAGTAGTGATGATCGCACACATTCTCCAAAGTTCGTGCAAGGTTGCTTCCAGATGTTCTATAGTGATTTGGCTTGGAGGGGCATAGCATACGGTTGGCATATAATATGGTCTGATAAATGTGTAGCACAGTTCAAGAACAGGTGCATGTTCTACTAGTTGTGCAGAATGCATCTCACTACAGGTGTTTAGCATATGTGGAAATTTTGTGAGGCTGAGCATGGAAAGGGGGAGCATGATGGTGTAGGAGCATGCGTGAAAAGAGCATTAGCAGGAGAAGAGTTAAAGTATAAAGACAGTGCAAAATTGATAGATGCAAGTTCAATCTTCGAGTGGTGTAATGCTTCAATGTTTCTAGGTAATGAAGGTATGTCTTCAGTTCATATATTTTTTTGGTTGATGGATGATACTAATATTGCACCATATGAGGATTTTTGTACACTAACAAGATCGAGTGAGCTACACTCTTTCCTTAGCTCAAATTTAGGTTCATGGAGTATCGATACATGTAAGATGGCATGCTTTTTTTCTTCATGTACAATGCAAGCCTGGAATGATTGTGAGTCAAGGGAGTGGGTTGACAAATGGTTGAAAATTTATCTTACCCCACTTCACACATATCGCCCTCTGACAACATTGGAACTAACACAGATGGAATCATCGGTCAACTTTGACCACGTATCAGATCTAGTTCAACTAGGTAATATATCTACTTGCTTAGTTTTGAAAATTACATATTGTTATCTTACTTTGTACTGTATTCATAATGTTGACTAATTTTGAGTGATTTTATGCACATATCAATGTAGGAAATGTTTATGCAGTTATTGCAGATGAAGAAAATGAAGAAGGAACGAACTATTACTTCTGTTGTTGTGTTGAGGCCAAAAAGAAATTGGAAGCCCAAGTTATAGATGGAGAAAACATCGAATACCCTACAGGCTCAATTGTTGTTACTAGAATGTGGCTTAGAAGGTACCCACATAAGAGTGTTAAACATTGGTTGTTTGAGGACTTTGACGCGCATCATAAGATTCTTCATTACACAAACCTTGTTGTGGCACCCAATTTTCATTTGATAAAATATGGGGGTAGAACTTTGAACAGGACCTTGTGGAAGGTCTGTGAGTCTGACATGAGGCAATAGTTGACACAATAAAGAGTAGAGCAGATCCAGATGGTTCATTGGATTAATTTGTAAATATATGCATAATGGTTCTTATGAATTTATACTTGTATGAACGTTAATTTATTTGATGCGAATGCTATCATGTCTTATTTTACTTTGTGTATCTGTAAGTAACCCAATAAACATTGAATGGTGTCCCCTTGCAGAAAATGTAGATTTATGAGCCATCCAAGAGAATATCAGTCATAAAAGCAATGCAACATCCCTATTTTGATTATGAAGCCAAATCTCAATTATGATTTTCATCCATTACAAAAGTGTGTGCGAAGCTTGGTGACGGAATTTCAAGTTATTCGTTTGAAGTTAACCTTATTGTGAGCACCTATGATGTAGACATTATAGGAGCATCTCGAATTTCAAGATATTCTAGATTCATGAGAGGTGTTGTGTGCAATAGGTATATTGGAACTCGTAGTGAAGATGTATGAGTAGGAGTGACTAAGTTGAGAGACTACCATGCCTATCTGTAAGTTCCTTCCATCTATTTAAATTTCATTTCCATTTTGGACATGAGTTGTTTCTTTTTATTCTTTTACTTTGCCTATCTGTAACTAAACTAGTAAAAATTGATTGGTCTCTTCTTGTAGAAAATGATTATTTTGGAGCCATCGAAGAGAATCTCAACCAAAAAAGCAATGCAACCTCCTTATTTTGATAATGATTGAAAAATATCAATTTTGATTTCAAGCCATTATAAAAGAGTGTGTGAAGCTTTGTGAGGGAATCTCAAGTTTCTCATTTGAAGTTAACCTCTAAATGAGAACCTATGATGTAGAAATTATAAGAGAATCTCGAATGTATGAGTGACATTGTAAAATATCTGTGAGAACAAAGTACCTAAGGCATTGTAATGAGATTTACTTGTAATGACATTTATTGAAATAATGAAATTTGGTGTAGGGGCACCAAGGTTATTGAGCAAATTTGGTTCACAGAAATATTTTAAGTTCATTTTTTGTTATGATTTTTTTCAATTGAATAAGGTCAAAACACATCCACAATTGATTTGTAATGTAATAAGTCATGTTAGTTACAAAAATAACAGTTAGGCATGATTGGAAAGATGTAGAATCATTTGTAAAGGATATTTAAAGCCTCTTGAAGGCTATTTAAGTCAGTATTTGAATTTGTAGCCTTTTGAAGGAAAATCTTTGAATATGGTTGTAAATGTACTATTAGTGAGATTGATATTGTTAACCTTCAGAGAGTAGCAGTATTTATGTTGATGAAATTTCCTTTAGATGCAAGGATTCAAAGCACATCAACCATGTGGTACAAATGATTAAATCCCAAAGACGATCTGTGGAAATGAAAAAGTCTGAAAAGGTAGAGAGAGCTGCACTAGTGACTCAAGAGAAACTTGAGTGATGCAGATTCAAGGTGGAGAAGACTCAAACAAATCAGATTTTAGTAAATCAATATCCTTTTTTATTTCATTTGGCCATCTTCGAACAACTACCAACAAAAAGGCTTCAAAACTCAACAATTTGGCTAAAATTTTAGAGAATTACTCTCAAGGACCATCTCATCATCAATATAGCATCTACTCAAACCCCCAACACCATTCCCAATCCAAACATACAAGGTTTCTTTGCAATTTCTTGGAGATCCTTCAAACTTCCCTGCAAAAAGGCTACAAAATTAGCCCTATTTTACAAACAAACTACTCTTTAAACTTCTTCTAACCCCATAAGCTCTTGGAAATTCATCAAATAGGTCACAAAACTCCCAATTCCATAGGTTTTAGAAAATTACTCAACCTCTAAGCCATAATTGATTAAAACCCTCAATTTTCTAACAAATACGTAGGGTTTTTAGCATCTCACAACTCCAAGGCCTTCCAAACCTCACCAAAGCATCAAAAAAGTTTTTTAGGGTATAAAAACACATAATAAACCTTCACCTAGCCTTTAGACTCAGTAGATCTCAAAAACATCACTTTGGTTCCTCCATTTCAAGCTAAAATCTCACATTCTCAACCTAAAACAACATCACCAGCCTTATAAACACCTTACCATTATTAAAAGAGCTAAGGAAACTTGAAAAAAACACATTGTAAACATTTCCTATGAGTAACAATTCATCACAATAGGAGGAAGGGCTCCATCACAAATATTAAAGTAAACTCAGACCCTGCTAGTCTGTACAGGCTGAATAAAGAAAAATGGATTTTCCTTTCACTAAAACAACCAAAGGTGTATCAAAATAGATTGAAATCTAGGTTAAGACCTACCAACACAATGTTTCATGAATTTATTTTTGTAAGAGGCTTGTACTAGGCCATACACAGAGAAAAGAAACTGAAAACTTAGAAAAATGTTGAAATTCCACAGTTTTAAGCGTTGTGAAGAGCACCAATCTTAAAAAAAACTATTGATTGAACCCCCATTCAGGATTGAATGATGTTTTTAATAAAATTAAAGTGAGAATAATCTCCCTTCGATTCCCATAACTATCTTTGAACCACCAAACCCTTATTAAGCCTACAAATACTAGTATTTATTATTTAAGAATGGTTTTGCTTACTAAGCTTTATCATGCAAATTTAATATTATAAAGGCCTAGGACCACTTAGAAACCTTTATAACCTGACTTTTAGACTCTTTCTCTGCACTCCCACCTAGTTTTTACATAATTTTCCTTTATGGCAATATCAACAATTATTTAATTCAAGAGTGCTTTTGCACACTTGTCCACCCTAACCTACTAGTTCCCAAAGTACATAAAAGATTGGTCTATTAGACCTTATTCAAGACAAAAAGACATCAACATACTAACATTTACCAAATTTCCTCCCAATTTACCATCAAAAAATCACAGATTGAGGGTAAGGTGTGGGTGCTCCTGCACTATTCAGCTTTCAAAAACAAAGTCAATTAGGCTGGCAGACGTTTGGATCGGGCTAGCATTTGGTGGAAGAGGAAGAAAGATGACTGGAACTCTAGAGGCCCACCATACTAGATTTTGGTATTGAACCATGAGAGTAGAAGAGAGATTTGATATCATGTATCAAAACATTAAGCATGCATTATTCTGACCAATGGAGAAGGAGATGATTACTTTGCTTCATTTTCATTTGCATAAGCATATCAAGGCATGGGAACCAAGAAGAACAAGGATGTCTAGTTTTATGTGGAGGTAATGGATGTGGTCCAAAATTTAGGAGGTTCAAGAAGGTCAATGTATGATCTTGATGAAATTGAGGAAGATCAACAAGAGAGGTATAGGAAAACTAAAATCAATACAGAGTTTCAAGGTTTTGTCAAGCGAGTAAGAGAGCCATGGGAGCGGCCTCATCTAAAATATTTTGAACTAGAATTTGATATGTACCATTTAGAGAGCTTGGTTTTCATGGAGTTCCTTTCAAAGCCTCTGCTTTTATTATTCTTATGGTAAATTGTTTGGTAGAGTTGGTGCAATTACCTTTCTTAGTAGTAATCACTATTAGTGAGATTGAGATTGTTAACCTTGAGAGAGTAGGACTTGGGAAAAAAGAATTTGATATGGCTATTGCTTTCAAAGACTTCAAGCGGTATGTACTCCGCATTGACACCATTCCTCAATCTTCACTTGATGGCATCAAGGAATGGTTGAACTCCATGCTTATAAAGTATTATGAAAGCAGGATGAACTTGTATTAGCAGCCAATTTGGAAGACTATTACTGATGATTCAAAGCACATCAACCATGTGGTACAGATGATTAAATCCCAAAGCCGATTTATAGCAATGAAAGAGTTTGAAAAGGCAGAGAGAGCTACATTGGTGACTCAGGAGAAACTTCATCTTTAAAAAAAAAATCCAATTAGGCTAGCAGATGTGTGGATTAGGCTAGAATTTGGTGGAAGAGGAAGAAAGATGATTGGAACTCTGGAGGCCCACCATACTAGATTTCGATATTCAACCATGAGAGCAAAAGAGAGAGTTGATATCATGTATCAAAAAATTAAGCATGCGTTCTTCCAGCTAGTGGAGAAGGAGGTGATTACTTTGCTTCATTTTAATTTTCTTAACCATATCAAGGAGTGGGAACCAAGAAGACCAAGGATGTCGAGTTTTATGTGGAGGTAATGGATGTGGTCCAAACTTTAAGATGGGCAAGAAGCTCAATGTATGATTGTTAACCTTGAGAGAGTATTTATGTTGAGGAAATTTCCTTTAGATGCAAGGATTCAAAGCACATCAACCACATGTGGTACAAATGATTAAATCCCAGAGATAATTTGTAGCAATGAAAGAGTTTGAAAAGGTAGATAGAAGAACACTGGTGACTCAAGAGAAACTTTAGCTTTCAAAAACAAAGTCAATTAGGCTGGAAGACGTGTGGATCGTGCCAACATTTGGTGGAAGAGGAAGAAAGATGACTAGAACTCTAGAGGCCCACCATACTAGATTTTGGTATTCAACCATCAGAGTAGATGAGGGAGATGATATCATGTATCAAAACATTAAGCATGCATTCTTCCAGCCAACGCAGAAGGAGATGATTACTTTGCTTCATTTTCATTTGCATAACCATATCAAGGCATGGGAACCAAGAAGACCAAGGATGCCGAGTTTTATGTGGAGGTAATGGATGTGGTCCAAACTTTAGGAGTGACAAGAAGGTCAATGTGCGATTGGTGTAGGAGCACCATTTAGTAGGTTTTGCTCATAAAGAAAAATAAGGAGTAGAATATCATCAATTTACTAAAATCGGCCTAAACTTGTACATTTGAAGGTTTTGAGTCAATAAAAATGGCTTTTTGACCCATTCCTCTTTATGTAGCCTCTATAACTTGAGAAATGGGTCTCCATTAACATTATTAAGGTGTGGGAATGATGTGTTAGTGTTGGGGAGGTTTGAAAGTGAGATGGGTGTGAAACCCATGTGTGTAAAAGTGCATTTTCTTTAAGAAAAATGGTGGTTTTGAAGAGTTAAATTGTGTTTTTTGTGTAGAGCAGAATTATTTTATGTTTTTTTGAGCTTTTGTAGGGTATCACAAACTTTTTTGAGTAATTTTTAGGTTGTGGTTAGCTTTGGAAGTATCATTTTCAATAAACCCCTAGGGTTTAGGCTACAATAGAGGGTTTTGTGGTTTACCCATTGTATGGTGGTATAACTAAGATCTAATTGTGGATTTTGAATTTTTTACACCTTATAATTTCTGCCCCAATAGTTTGTAAGGTTTGGATAAGTTTAGAGTATAGACCCTTTGTTCAACCGGATCGATCCCTTAAGGGTCCAAAGGGAAAAATGGCTGCAAACTTCAGCATGAGGTTACTCGGACACCATGATGATTAGAAACTTATCGTCTAATCTAGTGGGATCATGTTGGGCCCCTAAACAATAACCTCTCTTGGTTTTTGTTATCTGGGAGTGGTTTTCTTATGGTGTCCATTTTTCAGTTGATGAAAAATGTGTTAAATGAAAGCAATGGAAATTTTCCAAGTGGTGCAACTTTCGTTCTGCAACTCGTGTGACCAAAAAAATTGTTCCAACACATCTGAATAGGAATTTTTATGCTAGTCATGGTTATCTTTCACACCAAAACATGCAGAATCGCTCTGAGCTACGTTCAATCAGATCCATCCCTTAAGGGTCCAAAGGGAAAAATGGTTGTAAAGTTCAGCATGAGGTTACTCGGACACCATGATGCTTCAAAAATTATCATCCAATCTAATGGGATCATGTTGGGCCCCTCTACAATAACCTCTCTCAGTTTTCATTATCTCAGAGTGGTTTTCTCATGGTGTCCAGTTTTTTCAGTTGATGAAAAAAGTGTCAAATGGAAGCAGTGAAAAGTTGCAAAGTGGTGCAAATTTCGTTATGCAACTCATGTGACCAAACAGACTATTCCAACACGTCTGAATAGGAATTTTTATGCTAGGAATGGTCCTTCTTTTCACCCAAACACATGGAATTGCTCCGAACTACGTTCAACCAGATCGATCCTTTAAGGGTCTAAAGGGAAAAATGGCTACAAAATTCAGCATGAGGTTACTCAGACACTGTGACACTTAGAAACTTCTCGTCTAATCCTATGGGATTGAATTTAGCCCCTCTACAATAACCTCTCTCAGTTTTCATTATCTCGGAGTGGTTTTCCCGTGGTGTCCAAGTTTCAGTTGATGAAAAAAGTGTCAAATGGAAGCAGCGAAAAGTTACAAAGTGGTGCAACTTTCGTTCTACAACTCATGTGACCAAACAAACTATTCCAATGCATCTGAATAGGCATGTTTACACTAGGCATGGTCAGCTTTCTCACCCAAACACACGGAATCACTATGAGCTATCTTCAACTGGATCGATCCCTTAAGGGTCTAAAGGGCAAAATGGCTGCAAACTTTAGCATGAGGTTACTCGGACACCGTGATGCTTAGAAACTTCTTGTCTGATCCCATAAGATCATGTTGGGCACCTCTAAGATAACCTCTCTTAGTTTTTGTTATTTTGGAGTGGTTTTCTCATGGTGTCTGGATTTTAGTTGATGCAAAAAGTGTCAAATGGAAGCAGTGGAAAGTTGCAAAGTGGTGCAACTTTTATTCTGCAACTCGTGTGACCAAATGAAATGTTCCAACACATCTGAATAGGAATTTTCATGCTAGGCATGGTCCTCTTTCTCACCCAAACATGTGGAATCGATGTGAGCTATGTTCAACCGGATCGATCCCTTAAGGGTTTGAGTGTAGATGTTGAAATAGGCCATTCCACCTATTGTTCAGGTTGTGTCTCGGTGATATGGGCTTGATGTAAGTAGGATAGGGAGTAGGAATAAGAAAATAGCATTAGTAAGGGCATTGGAAGAGATTACTAATGTTTCCCCTGTTGAAAATGCAAAATTGAGGCCCCTTAAAAGCAAGGCTAGAAGAGGTGAAAAGAATAAATTTCTTGAAAATAAGTTAGAATAGGTTGGAAATAGGGTGAGATTGAGTTTGATTTGTTCGAAAGGTCTGCAAGGACAGGGGAGGTCAAAAGTATGTTATGGCATGACATGCCCTAGTTTGGAAAATAGGGGTTTTGAATGAAAAAGAGAGGTTTGAGGGAGTAAACGTGGGTAAAATCAAGGGGCAACATAATTTGGTGGTCAATTAAGTTTGTGTAGGAAAAATGAAGAGTGTTGGAATAGGTTTTGAGGTTTAGGTTCGGTGGTTTAGTTCACTGGTTTGGCCAAAATTTTTTGGAGGGGGGTTCAATTTGTTTTGGGTTCATTGGTACAAAAAACATGTAAAAGAAAAATATATATCTATGCAACCTAGAAGCATGAATTAGGATTAGAATATCGCATATCATCATATAAACAAAAAACCACCATAAACTTGAATTTCATTTAAAACAACAAAATTGGAAAAAAAAAAAGTGTTTATAACCTGCAAAAAAATGTGAATAAAATAACACTGATTTTCGCGTGAAAAAAAACCATGAGACCATAGCTTGTTGCTTGCTATTATGCTTTGATAGATTTTTTCCAAGCATCCATAGCTTGTTCGAAAGTACCTTTTTTAGGCTTTTAGCCATAGCAAGAAGGCAGTGAATTGTTTGATAAAATGCTTTGGTAGACATGTATGAAAAATGTGGTAGCATAGACAAGACAGTGAGTTGTTTGAAAAAATGCCTCAAAGAAATGTGGTTTCATGGTGATGGAATGGCATGATGAATTCCATGACAAAAAAATTGCTATGGATTGTCATGGCATTCCACCACCATTGAGACCACATTTCTTTGAGGATTTTTTTCAAACAATTTGTTGCCTTGTCTATGCTATTTCTTATTATTATGCTTTGATATATTTTTTCCAAGCATCCATAGCTTGTTTAGAAGCACCTATTTTAGGCTTTTAGCCATAGTAGCAAGGAGGTGAACTGCTTGATAAAATGCTTTGGTAAATGTATGAAAAATGTGGTAGCATAGACAAGATAGTGAACTATTTGAAAAAATTTCTCAAAGAAATGTGGTCTCATGGTGATGGAATGGCATGACGAATGCCATGACAAGAAAATTGCTATGGATTGTCATGGCATTCCACCACCATTGAGACCACATTTCTTTGAGGCTTTTATTCAAACAATTTGCTACCTTGTCTATCCTATTGCTTATTATTATGCTTTGATAGATTTTTTCCAAGCATCCATAGCTTGTTTGGAAGCACCTATTTTAGGCTTTTAGCCATAGCAACAAGGAGGTGAACTGTTTGATAGAATGATTTGGTAAACATGTATGAGCATAGACAAGTGAACTGTTGAAAAATGTGCCTCAAAGAAATGTGGTCTCATGGTGATGAAATTCCATGAAAATCCATAGCTTGTTTGAAAGCATCTATTTTAGGATTTTAGCCATAGCAACAAGGCAATGAACTGTTTGATAGAATGCTTTGATAGACATGTATGAAAAATTTGTTAGCATAGACAAGGCAGTGAACTCTTTGAAAAAATGCCTCAAAGAAATGAGGTATCATGGTGATGGAATGCCATGACAATCAAATTATTTTGATTGTCATGGCATTCCATCACCATGATACCTCATTGAGGCTTTTTTCAAAGAGTTCACTCCCTTGTCTATGATATTGCTTACTATTATGCTTTTGATAGATTTTTCCAAGCATCCATAGCTTGTTTGAAAGAACTTGTTTTAGGCTTTCAGCCATAGCAACAAGGCAATGAACTATTTGACAAAATGCTTTGGTAGACATGTATCAAAAATGTGGTAGTATAGACAAGCCAGTGAATGTTTGAAAAAATGCCTCAAAGAAATGTGGTCTCATAGAATGCCATGACAAGCAAATGCAATTGGAGCTGCTCCTAGTTATTAGCTATGCAATGTGAAGTAATTGCATAACTGCTTAGGTTGACTTTGTAAAAACTATATTGTAATTGAAATTTTGTCATCTATCAGAATCTAGTTATTAGTTATGCAATGTGAAGCAATGCTTTGAGTTTGAAATATGCAATGCAATGTAATCAACGATATGAATATAAACTAAAACAATCTATTTTTTACAATTTATTAGTTAAACTCTTTATTTTATTTGCTCTCTATATCTCTATGCTATGGAAATGCCTTTAAATTTTTTTAAATTTTTTTTATCTCTTGTTCTACTTTTTTTTACCTTTTTTTTAAAATCTGATTTTTTTTTCAGATTTTTTCTAGACTTTTTCCCGATTTTTTCAAAAAGTCTTATACTTTTGGTTTGCCGATTTTTTCCCCAAAATATTTTTGCTGCTATGGTATAAACACATATCTTTTTTTAATATTGAGGATACTTTTTGAAACTTCCATGCATTGCTAATCTAAAAGGAAAAGTCTTTTGCCTAATCTGTATGCAGCCATGCTTTTGACATTGTCAAAAAGAGAAAATATGGACACCATTGATAAAAATATTTGTATTAACCAAATAGCCATGTACACATAGATCAATATATGTTGATATAAGTATAAAATATAGTTACAAAATAGCCATATAGGCTTACGAGAACGCCATATAGGCATACAATGTAAAATATATCCAATACAAGATATGTAAGAAATTGCCATGTCTAGGCATACAGCAAAGGGCTCTGGAATAAAAATTCATTTCTCTCCATGCTCTAGAAATAAATTCATTCCCTTTTCTTGGAAATAAGTCTGTCACTCATTTCTGTTGTGCTCGATGAGTGCTCCTGTTGCTCCTATAGTTTAGCTCCTGGTGAAGTTTTAACTGTTACCATAAGAAGTAAAGACATTAATATATAGAAATTACATTATAAGAAATGACATATTTAACAAAATAATCACTTACGGCCATCACTCTCCACGATGAAAAAATTTGCATGCCAATGCTCAGTTATGCTCAAGCCCTATATAAACCATCCAAATAGGAATTAAACTGTGAATCGATAATGGTTTGATTTTTTACTAGAACTAACATCTATAACAACGAATGTAAATTGAAATTTAGTAATTTTGCCTCATACCTCCTCTATCAGAGCCATGGAGGATTGTATAGTGGATGAAACATCGATATCCATTGCCCTTGTAACATTTGGAGGTGTTTCCACAACCAACATCTGAAAATAAAACAACAAATTATTCAATCACAAAAAAGTTACAATAGCGATCCATGTCACGACTTATAATGTATGAGATCTAATTAACCAAATTTTGAGTACAAGTACTAAACTATATATTTTTTGTAGGCCTTGGCAGTTTGATAGGAAGACCAAGCATGATGGGGAGAAGAACACATACTCCACTATGAAGGATGGGAAGACTTACAACCTTTCACCTCTCCTAAAAGAAGACAAGGAAAAGCATGAAGGGCCTAGTGTTTTGATGGTGGGTGAGAAGGAGTTCATGAAGACCTTGAAGGAAGGAGGAGGAAGAGGATTATTCCTAATTATGAAGCCAAAAAGTGAAGCAGATCTTCCCACAAAGAAGGAAGATTCACCAAAGGAAGTCCAAGAGTTGTTGGAAAGGTACAAGGACATAATGGTGAATGAATTACCTAGTTCCCTACCTCCCATTAGGGATATAAGCCACCATATTGATCTGATTCCAAGGTCTACATTTCCTAAGAAGGCTGCATACAAGATGACACCTGCTCAAAATGAGGAGATTGCAAGACAAGTGCAAGAGTTGATGGATAAAGGGCTAGTGAGGAATAGTTTGAGCCCATGTGTTGTTCCTACTATCCTAGCACCAAGGAAGGATGTGAATTGGAGGATTTTCACTAATTCAAGAGCCATTAATAGGATCACAATTAGATATAGGTTCTTGATGCCAAGAATGGAGGACCTCATGGATTGTCTATCAGGAGCATCTTACTTTTCCAAGATTGATCTAAAGAGTGGGTACCATCAGATAAGGATCAGAGAGGGGGATGAATGGAAGAAAACTTTTAAGACTAATGAAGGGCTCTATGAGTGGTTGGTGATGCCCTTTGGGTTATCAAATTACCCTAGTACATTTATGCGCCTTATGAATGAGGTATTGAGACCTTTCATTGGAAAGTTTGTTGTAGTTTATTTAGATGACATCCTTGTGTTTAGCAGGTCTAAAGAAAAACATTTGAAGCACCTTGACATGGTACTAAGGAGGTTACAAGAGGAGAAGTTGCTAATCAACATGGAAAATTGTGAATTCATGAAGAACTAGTCTACCTTGGTTTTTTCATCTCCAAGGGAAGTTTGAAGATGGATCCTTCAAAGATGGATGCTATTCTTTCTTGGCCAACACCAAAATCCATGGGAGATGTGAGAAGCTTCCATGGACTTGCAAGCTTTTATAGAAAGTTCGTCAAGAACTTTAGCCAAATTTGTGTACCAATCTTGGACACCATCAAAGGAGGTAAAAGAGGTAAGTTTTCTTAGACCAATGAGGCTGATAAAGGGTTTGAATATCTGAAAATGAGAGTAGCACAAGAGCCTATAGTTGTGCTCCCTAATTTTCATAAAATTTTTACCATTGAGTGTGATGCTAGCAATCAAGCAATAGGGGTTGTTTTGAGCCAAGAAGGTAGCATGGTTGCATTTTATAGTGAGAGGTTGAATGAAGCAAAGAGGAAGTATTCTTCCTATGATTTGGAATTGTATGCTATGGTCCAAGCCTTCAAAAAGTGGAGGCACTCCTTGTTCCCTAAAGAATTTTTTGTTTATACTGATAATCATGCCTTAAGTTTTTTGAATGCATGGGAAAAACTCAGTCATAGGCACATGAAGTGGGTAGAGTCTTTGCAAGACTATACTTTCACAATAAATCATAAGAAGGGACAAGAAATAAGGTGGCATATGCTCTCAATAGAAGGGAACTTGTAGTGCAAGAGATCCAACTCCAAAGCATGGGGGTTGAAGCATTGAAGGATATGTATCATGAAGATTCAAATTTCAAGGAGGTATACAATGTTTGTGAGCAACATTTGAATTCTTTTCAAGGTGAATTCTCTGACTTTTTATTGCAGAATGGTTTTCTCTTCAGAGGAAGCCAATTGTGTGTGCGTAAATGATCAATGAGGGAGAATATCATTAAGGAGAAACATAGTGGGAGTCTTGGAGGTCACTTTGGCCTTGACAAGACCTTGGAACAAGTTAGGAGATTTTACTATTGGCCAAAGTTGCAGGTGGATGTGAGAAGGTATGTGGAAGGATGCACAATATGTCAAAGGGAAAAGGGAACTTCATCAAATTCAAGACTCTATCAGCCACTGCCCATTCCCAATAGGCCTTGGGAGTGTGTAAGTATGGACTTTTTCTTGGGGTTTCCTAGAACCCAAAGAGTTTTGATAGTATCTTTGTGGTAGTTGATAGATTTAGTAAGATGGCACATTTTATTCCTTGCAAACGCACCAATGATGCATCTCATATAGTAGGTCTCTTCTTTAAGGAGGTTGTTAGGATACATGGTCTGCCTTTAAGCATTGTTTATGACAGGGATTCTAAATTCATTGGTAACTTTTGAAGGACCTTGTGGAAGAAACTCAAGGAAAAAAATTGTCCTTTAGTTCAGCATACCATCCACAAATGGATGGAAAAAATGAAGTGGTGAATAGATCATTGGGAAACCTCTTAAGATGCTTTACCAAGGAGCATGGACAAGTTTTGGATCTGATTTTACCTCAGGCTGAATTTTCATATAATGACTCCATGAATAGGAGCATTGGTAGAAGCCCTTTTGAAGTAGTCTATGGCATGCACCCTAGAGGGGTCTATGAACTAAGAAGTATACAAGGAGTTTCTAAGAGAAGTGCTAAAGGTGAGGACTTTGTTGTTACAATTAGGGATATTCATCAACAAGTGAAGGAAACCCTTAAAAAGAATGTTGAGAAGTATAAGGAAAAGGTAGATTTAAAGAAGAGGGATGTCCAATTCAAGGTTGGAGATTTGGTGATGGCACACTTGAAGAAACAGAAACTTCCAAAAGGAAAGTATACCAAACTCATGATGAAGAAGATAGGACCTTGCAAGGTGTTGGTTTTGTTTTTTACACTGTAACCAAGTTTGTCTTCTAATCTACCTATGGAATTGCCAATTCCAATCAAGGGCAGCTTGAAGGACCTGGATCAACTGACGAGGACTTTAAAAAATTCTTCTACACTTCAGGCTTTGCAAGACCTAGGAGGGTGATCCCTTAATGTGTTTACAACCTCTACACCATTATTATAAATGGCATTAACAATAGCAGATAATCTCACTTAATAGCTCAACACGATAGGATAATATTGAATAGAACTGACTTTTCATCGATAATATCAAATACCTAGAGCATGAGATAACTAAACACAATCCATAGTATAAGATAGTCATGATTTGAAATTTCTAGCAAGCTCAAGGCAAAGATAAACAATTGTTGAACTACACGAATAAGTACAACTTAGATCAATGCCATATATCCATTGCAGGAGTCAAATTCATAAGCATCTAGAGGTTTATGATAGATTTAATACTTAACATATAAGATCCCTAACAATATTGCATTACAATCTCACCAATATGTATTCTAACTCAATACTACTTATCAAATCCTTATACATAACACATCTACCTACAATCCCATTCAAGCATTTTAATTAATTCCTTGAATTAAAGCTAAAATAGAATCATACACACCACAACAATGAGATGGATAAAACAACCCTTAGTTATTTTATTCAAAGTTCAGATATGCATGTACAATGGAGAGACATGAGCTTGAATTTATCATTTCAACTCAAATGCTAGTACTATTATACAACATTAAATACCTATGAACTCAAAACCTATTACAGAATGACCCAGAACCTAAATTGCATTTCTCTCTAAAACCATTAGAATTTACAATTTGCTCTGCAACTTCACCTAGACTCGACAAAAATTATCTAACTTGCTAAGCCGTACTTCTGGCCTTGAAATCCTTTTTATAGAAAATGAAGGAGAAAACAAGCATCGGTCCAGAAAGTACACATGTCACCAGCCAATTGGAGCACCTAGTGATATTCCAAAATTATGTTACAACAACCATCACCTTGGAGAATATTCTTGTTCATCATGTCAGCTGAGGAAAGTTGATGCAACAACAAAAACCACAAGAAACCCGCACCGAGACTGCCATCAAAGAAAAACTAGAAACTGTCGTAACGACAGCATCTAATTTATTGATCAAATCATGCCAGTAAGTGTCTCATCCGCCATTAAATCTCACTCGCGTGCTACACAAACAACTCCAGCCATATTTGATGCAAATTTAAATTCAAGTTGTTGATCTTTCAGTTAGATCAATTCATTGAACAACCGCCTTCAAAACAAGTTGAAACAATTGCCAACGTGGTAATAAGGGGCCCACCATACCATACACTACAAAGGAAGTCCACATGGCAGTCGCCTGCGATATTGTGATCAGTAAAGATCCTACAACTTCAGATCACGCAATGGTAGGAAATCGTAGATCTTGAACAACAGTGATCTCATTCCTTCAACACAGTCGCTAGCCTTATCATTAACCATCAAGCAGCTTTCCCACCAAGATTATAATAGACCCGTTGATTTAAAACATGTGTGTTATAAGAACACTTTAGTAACCCACCTTCTAATGCATTAAGGCCAGATTAATTTACCATAGTATTTCCTTTATTGTTTCGGCTTCATCGGATGAGACATGTGGCGCCCACCTGTGATATCGTGATCAGTAAAAACCTTGTAACTTGCAATCATGCGATGGTGGGCAACTGTTGATATCTGACAATAATTGATCGATGACACACAAACTTATCTCCTTTGGCCACACCGAAAAAGGACACATGGCACCCGCCTGTGATATCACGATCAACCAAAGCATTGTGATGGGATCATCGTGGGATAGTGGGCAACGACTGAGATCAAAAGGAAATTGATCAACAGTAGCGCAAATTTGATCCCTCTGCAAAATAAAACATTTATTAAAAGGACAAGGGGACATCACTGGGCCAACAGTAAACAATGAAATAAGTTTTTTTTTAATGATGAAACACGGGGCAAACCAAGACTTAGGATTCAAATAAAACCCTGCGGAGAAAATAAAACATTAAGACCAAAGGGACCAAGCCTAGATGAAACAATAGGACATAAGTCATTTTAAAACCCCTTCAAAAAGTAACAGCGAAATAGATCCCAACCAAGGCATAAAATAAACACAAGGGTTTTACATGTAGGAAAAGCTAAAACCCCAACCCTAAGAAATTTCCAACACCATGAAAGACCAATAACACCAAGCAGGGTAGGAATGGAACATAAGGAGAAAAAATTTGAAGTTCCATCACAAGGTGGTCTACAAGTTTGGCCAAAATGCTTATGAAATAGAGCTACCTCCTAGGGTGGCAATCTATCCTATCTTCAACATTTTTGACTGGTATCCTTTCAAAGCTTCTATGAATGTAGGTGATGGAGTAGGTACAACGACAATGGAGGATGAAGATTGGGTGAAGGAACTACCCCCCAACCAACCTATGACTCTTGAATGCATCCTAGAAACCAAGGAGACAAAGAAGACTAAAAGGAAGGTTTACAAGGAATACCTAGTCAAATGGAAAGGTCTACTTGAAGAGGTTGCAACATGGATGATAGAAAATGATATTAAACAGCATGGAACTACTATAGAAGACTTGATCTGAAAGAGGACTTGAGATCTTTTTCTTTCTTGGGAGTATGGTGCAGGAGCACCCATGGGTCTAAGGGACCTAGAATAATTTGTCATGTTTTTTTTCTTGGTCTATGGATGGAATAAGGTCTTATGGACCATTTCAATGCTTTATAGTAGTTCTTCTAGGTTTTTGGTTGAGTTTTTGGTCTTGGTGACCAACTTCTTTGTACAACAAGGTCTACATCCTCCTTTGTAAGTCTAGTGCATCTTGGAAAAATAAGGAAAAAGGATGCCTTTCTGTATCTAGAGACCTGAGGGGATTCACCTTACTTTTTGACAAGGTTTTAAATGCCTTTGACACATTTTGGAAGGCTCTTTGTGGTCGAGTTGGTAGAAGTTGCTCACATTGCCTTAACTAGGCAATTACAAGTCAAAGCATGAGATTAGTTGTTTTCTAATGTCTCTCTTTTCAAAAGGCAGTTGTAAGAAGTTTGAGGGAGTTTGTAAGACTTAAAATATGCCTCTCTTGGTCGAGGCAAGGTTGATGTTGATGTTTTGATGAAGTTTCAATAAGAAGTTTGTTATTTTTCTTGTGTTTTTCTAAAGAATTTGTTGATCCCATAGTTGGTACAGACTATATGTTCACTTTCATGCTCCAATCCCATAATGGTAGGATAGGTAATTGAGTAAGCTTTCCTTTGGCATTTTAGTGGTGAGATTTCATTGAGTATCAAGGGAGATATTCCAATTTCTCTATCGGGTGGTTTGAAAACCCTTAAAATCAAGGTTTTGGGTGAAAAATGTATATTTCTTCCATTCCCACATTGTAAAATTGCTAAATCTCATTAGGATGGAATATATAAGGTTGTACTATCATTTACTCAATGTTTTGGAGAACGGCAGGCTCATTGTTGGAAGTTGTGCATGAATTTTGGCTTGACATCTCTATGTGGCAAGCATAATTAACAAGAAAAAAAAATGAGTTTTTTCTTGATTTTGAAGCATATGTTTAAGAGGCACTTAGGAATGGTGGAAATAGGTGTGGAGAACCTGTAAGAGTCTGAACTTGGGCTTTGGCGTGAAGGGGAGAGCATAGATAGTCAAGACCTAGGTGTAGGTCGGTGAATTAGGCCTTTTGGAGCAGTGGTAGAAAGGGCCATTGTGAGTGATGTTTTGACAGTCAAGAGGAAGGGTTTTGGAACCTTGTAGGGGTCCATCTTAGGGGTCTGAATCCATAGGTTTGGTATATTAACAGTCTTCCTTGTGTTTTTTATTCTAATTGTCCTACCGGGCAAGGGTTGCAAGCCTTAAGAGAGAGTGAGGTCTAAGTCACCATAGTGATGGGTGTTTGTTGAAACCTAAATGCTAGAAGGTTGTTAAACCTTGTTTTGAGTTAATGAGACATGATCCAAATGTTTTCAAGCTTTGTGAGTGGTATGAGTTATGAACCCTATGTGTGTGGGGTTGATCTCTTAAAGAATAGTGGAGTTTAGGACTCATGAGAGTATTTGAGAGAAGCATTCAATGGAGTGACTTTGCCATTTGTGATTGTGATTTTTCCTTCCCTATCACTCTGCATCATTTCTAAGCTTATGCAGGTTATTTACATGGTGTTTGTGGTGGTGGCAGAAGTATTTAAGGTTTGTAAGTACCTTATGCAATAAACCCTCCTTTGTAGGGCTTGATTTGTGCATAGAATAAGCTTAGTCAATAAACATGATGTGAGTAATGTCTTGGAAGTCAGATGAAATGATTGAGGTGTAAATGGTTGATTGTAGTACCTTGTTCTTGAGGAACTAGTTGGTAAAAGTGAAAATTTTGTGAGTTGTTTAAGGAATTGAAAGATTCAGAGCTCTTTATCAGGTTTTTGCTTTGAATTCATATAAATTGATGATGAAAAAGGTGTGTTAGGATCTGATGGATATAGGTTGTAACATGAAAGATTGGTTTTTGGTTATTTTTCCTAGGTAAAGCAAATTGAGTGGAAGGGTGCCTTGGTGAATCATGAAAGAGTGGATTGTTTAGTGACTCTAATTAGGTTTCTTGTGCACAAATTAGTCATTTTTGCTAATAAATAAGATGTTTGAAGCTTGAGGATGATAAGAAGTATTGAAATGAGTTGGCTTGTTGTTGCCTTGTGGTTTGAAAATGAAACAATGTGATTTTTGATGAAAAGAGAAATTTTAGTTGCTTATTCAATTTGATCTTCTCCTTATTCAATTGGGTCAGATGTTGGTGCAGGAGCACCTAGGTCATCAAATACTTTTCAATTTTGCAAAAGGGATGAGTGTTCAAATTTTTATTCAGTCAATCACAAAAGGTCATGGAAAAATAATGTAAAGCATGTTCAAGGTCATATGAGGTCTTATTTGAATGTATTTAAGGTTATGGGTAAGTTCTAGGTGGTCAAAGTGGGAAAATGCAAACAATGCAATAATGTAATATTGTTAAAAGTTGTTAAATTGACAAAAACAAGGAAATTAGGTATATTAAGGGTTAAAAGGGGTAGTTTCAACCCATGGAAAGACAATTATGGAAAAGTAAATATCTTTAAAAGGCATGTAAAGGCGAGAAAAAGCAGAAGTTTGTGTTCTTGTAATTAGATTTTGAAATAAAAATTCCTTGTCTCTGAGTTTGCATCATTACTTTGGATTGTTTTGTTTTCTTGTGTTGGTAATTTAGGAGCACCCAAAGTTAAATCATAGTGCGAATAAATGTAAAGAGGAGTTAGTTTCCAATTTCAAGAGTTGGACTTGGTTTTTTTTAAGAAACAAAAGAATAAGAGCCATTTTTAGTGCCCAATAGAGTTCTTTTAGAAGCAAGTTTGAGAGTCCAATAGGGTTTTTCTTTACTACTCCACCACTGTAGGTCAAGTAAATTGGTTGAGTAGGTTAATGTTAGGATTTTTTGCATGTTTTTATTATTTTAAGTGTAGGGAAAAACAAGAATACCATGGTGGAGTTGCTGCTACACCCGAAAATAGAGGATTTTCCTACACAAAGTGATGCTACAATCATGGGTCATGAATAAATAAAGAATGTAAAGGCTTGGAAACAATGTAGAAGGTCTTGGAAGACATAAAAAATCATGTTCCAGGTGGTGGCTAGAGAAATAGAGGTTTGCAAGAGTATTTTTCACAAAACTCTCCTTGATTTGTGCTTTTACACCCTATGAACAAGGGTTTATTGGATCAAATTTTTTTTATGGTTTTCAATCCCTATAAATGGTGAAATATTGAGTTATAAGACATGCTTGAAGAATTTTTTGAGTTTTTGAGTGATTTGGAATGGTTTTGAAGGGGTCTCCTTTGTAAAACAAGCCTAATCTACTAGCCTTTCTTCAAAGGATAGTCTGAAATCTGATGATTTTCTTTATGTAAAAACTTTGATATGTTGTGATGTGCTTGAAAGTGTTTCTAAATGTGCATTGAGTTTTTTAATAAGCTTTGAGATAGGAATGTAACTACCCGATTCAATGGTTGACAGACCTACTAGAGGAATATGATATTGTTTGATCAAAACAAAGATGTTTGTTTAAACAATGGAAAGGATGATATTGAGTGCTTGGTTACTATCAAACTAATGATATGATTGATTTTACTAAATTTGGTTAAGGTTTATAAGATAGGTTTGGTGACTTTGATGGTTGGATGGGTGAGTATTATGAAGCCTTTTGAGCAAATTCGTGATTAACCACAAGATGATAATCAATATTTTGTTGTAGCAGGAGTTTGTAACCTATAAATAGACTACTGCAGTCAAAATATGGTGAGTAAAGTTCTTGATAATGGACTGATAACAATGAGGTACGGTTTAGTTGATTTGTTGCCTTGGTGAATAAATGAAAGGATGAATTGTTCAAGTGTCAATAATCAGGTTTATGTTGTTTTTATGGTGGTTGAGAATGAAGTGAATCTAATTGATTAATTCAAAGCTTTCTTTAATATGGTTTTTTCTTTGAATGAGTCAATTGGAATACTGATTACTGGAATTATGAATGATGACCTATGGAATGCCTAAGAGAATTTGAGTGGATTTTGGTTGAATGAAAAGTATATTTCTGATGAATTTATATTTCATCTTCTCCTGATTCTATTTGGGATTGAAATCCCTTGAAGAAATGATGTTGATGATGTTTTTTGGATGATCTGCATCAGATGTACCTTGATGATTGAGTGTTTTGATATGATGCTCTGCATTAGTAACTGCCTTGTCTATGCTATTGCTTACTATTATGGTTTCATAGATTTTTTCCAAGCATCCATAGTTTTTCGTGCTAGTGCACCTTTGCAAGCACATGCCTCCATGTGAAGTAATTGCATCGTGTTGCTTATGTTGACTTTCTAAACAACTATATTGTATAGTTGAAATTTTGTCATCTATCAACATCTAGTTATTAGTTATGGAATTTGAAGTAATGCTTTGAGTTTGAATGATGTGTAATGCAATGTAACCAACAATATGAGTATAAAATAGACATATCTATTAAGTAGAATTCATTGGTTAAGTTCTCTTTATTCTATTACCTACGTGTACTTTTGAGTGAATCCACTGGCACTAGGAGGTGTTTGCTTGAAACTACCAATATTAGCCTGTTCAACATCCAAAATCACATGTATTAAAATACCATTCATAAAACAATACTATTAACATGTAATAAATTTATAATTGTTTACTAGTTACATACCCCACTGATAGGTGTACTGCAGAAATAAGTAGGTGGAGGACCAGTGTATCTAGTCTCAACACTGTGACCCTGTAATTTTATTAAAATAATAAAACTAAATTAGTTAATCATGCATTTTATAATCAAAATTTAATAAGTTAAATTCAATGAACATGCTAACTTTTACCCAACTATCAATGCCATATGCATGATGCAAAATGTCAACCATCCTCTCCATCCCCATAGCAACATACGGATCCTATGTAGCAGCATACGGATCCTACATAGTAGCCTCCTAAGTGTCGGTGGGTTCATATGAGCAAGTCACCCCACAAGATTGACACACATGGGTTTGAAGGCCACCACCTGAAGACTCCCCTGGATGGCATTGTACAATAGGGCTAGTATGATGGATGACATTCCAGGTCAAAGTGTTGATTTCCTACAATTTCTCTACGTCGGCACTCTCCTTTGCAATGACAAGCATAGCAATGTGCTCATAAGGCGGCCTAGCGAGAGGTCATCTCCCTTGTCGCATAGGATCTGGCTGTGCACTAGGCCTATCCTGAACCAAAACCCCACCTCTGCCCTAGAACTCCCTCATATCAAAATAATTTGGGATTTGGTTCAATACAAACTCACCGTATAGTTTCCTAAGAAAATATTGGGGGACTTCACAATTGTTGCACGATGGGTAATCAAAGACCAAGTACCGCCTATCATAAAAATAGTTCCTAATCTCTTGGTGGTGGCACCAATGAATAGGAAACCTCTTTGCATTGAGGCGAAGATTTTGATTTGTTCTAGGTCAGTGAATAAAGAGCACAAATCACCTTTAGTAATTTTTAAATCTTTTACTTGTTTATATGATAGTTTATCTACATAATATGCCCTAGCTTCTTGCCTCCTATCTTGCCATCCAGTTATTTGTTGGGTTATTGAATCTACATTTTTTAACATCTCTTTCATTGAATTTGCTAGTGTCATTCTTTCTGTGGTTGAACCATTTGGATCACTCAACCTATTGATAAGATCCTTAATTTGTTTTTTGTTGTTTTCAATTTTAGTCCTCAAATTTTGTTGAGTGCTAGGAGGGTGTTGAGTGATTGGTGGGGGAGGTTGATTTTGTTGAGGAGGATTTTCCTGTTCTTCTTGTTGAGGATTTTCAAGATTTGCAGGATTATTTGCATCTCCTACAAATTAAAAAATAAATCAAATATAACCTAAAACAAACAAAATCAACTTGAAACTAAGAAATTCAAAACAAATAGCAAACAATACTTACCTCCTACACCTCTTCGTCATCATGGTGCCATCTTTACAAACAAAAAGAAAATATTGTTGATGAATTTTATAGAATGCCTCCTCCTAGAACGCGAGCATGAAAATGAGGGTTTTTGGTCATGGGTAGAGCAAAAAAATAGACAAGAGAACATGAATAGCTTTCACTTTTTTTTTTCCTTTTAAAATGACATAACGCGAGCGTGTTATAACACACTCACATTATGTCATTTTAAATCTTTTTTTGAAGTTGACCACAAAAGTGTAACCCAAATTCATGCACCTGCCCTATATTAATATTCTTAATTAAAATGCTCTGCTTGCAAATGTGAACTTTCAAGGTGGGAATCGAGAAAAAAAATTGAAGTTTTTTAAAGGAGGAGAACTTATTTCAAAATAGAAAAAAAAAAGGGTGACCTCTTCAAAATACTAGAAGAATTTACCACAAAAGACCTGAGAAAATATTATTGAGGCATAAAGGCTTATCAAAACGAATGGAAAGAAGAGGCATAAACTAAGGGAAGATCACCCAATAATAGAATTCAAAGTCCCACATTATGTGACATGGCCAAACAACTTGGAAATCAAAACAAGAAACAAATGGAAAAAAAATAAAGCAAAGGGTAACATCAGGGCTAGGGAAGAGTCAAAACAACAAAAATAGAATCAAGGCAATGAGGAAAAAAATACAATCATGCAGCAAGACCAAAGCAAATGAAAAGGCGCACAACCCCAAAAGCAGATTAATTAAGATAACAGAAAGGGGAGAATCAATAATGGGAATAGCAGAAAAATTAAAAGGGAAGATTCTAAAGAAAACCAAAAAAACACTAAATTAAGACCTATATAAAAAGGACCAAAAGTCAAGAAAATAGAGCCCTTAGAAATCGACGTCATAGAAGAAATTGAAGAAGAAACATATATGCTAATAAAGGTGGCTATTTTATGCAAGATAATTGGACTCAAAAAGGAAAGGAAGCAGATAGAAGAATGGGTTCAGAGGAAGATCAAAATAAACCATGGAATAAAGTTCTTTCCAAGAGGGTTCATAATAGTATTCCTCAAAGAAGATAGGAATGCGGTCTTGGAAAAAGGCCTAGTGTATTTTGAGGGATTCCTAGTTTATGTGCAGAAGTGGGAAGAGAATTTTAATCCAAGAAACCATGGAATATATAGTGAGGCCAAATGGATTAGATTGTATAATCTCCCAATGGAGTATTGATCAGAAGAATGTATGGAGAAGATAGGGATAACTTTGGGCACATTGATAGAAATTGACACCAAGTTGCTAAAAGAAAACTCCTACCTATTTTCTAGACTCAAGATTTATGCAATTAAGCAAATCCATAAGGAAATATGGAACCTTTAAAAATGGGGTATTAAGTGCTATCATATGGTTTAGGACATAGAGCACACCCACTGTCAAGATATTCCACTCAAGGATAACCCTAGAGATCTCAATGTAAACTAGGAGAAAGAGATCTTGAAATAGGGTTGTCCTAGGGGCTAATTGTAAACTAATAAGGCTGCATTCACCACCAAGTAAGAACTTGGAAAGACAAATGCAATGCAAAACCCTAATTCAATGTAAAGTTTCACTAAATGACCTAAAGAAATGCAAATGAAACAACACAGAAAGATACAAAAAGGATTGTGTGCACTTGGAAATATGGAGATGGCTAGATGGAGGTCTCAAACATGGGAAAATATAACTTTAATGTTGAGTGGGACTCATTTTTCAAGTTGGGCGAATCAGTCTAGAATCTGGGTTTTTGTGCAGGAACATGAATCTGCCAAATGGGTATCAAAATCTGTGAAAATATGAATTTTGACTGAAACTAGGACTTATTCACCATAAGTGGTGAATTAATCTAGTTAGGGTTTTCTAAAGATTCAAAATCTAATCCTTCTCTTCTTTCTACTATTTCCTTCTTGATTGATTTCCAGATTTGAAACCCTGATTTGCAACCTGTAGGTGTTCTCCAATATTTTCTAGTGCTTAATGAAAACTTTGACAACTTTGAATAATTTGACAACTTTTCTCTAATCATGCTCCTTAGGAAATCTGCAATCTAGACCTGCAAATCAAACACAAAGGAGAGGGAAAAATGTTGTTTTGTTAGAGGATAGGGGTTTTCCTTGGTCAAACCCCTTTTTGGTAATCAAAACTTGAAATGAATGTGCACAAGGACTGATTCACCCAAGGTGGCGAATGAGTACCAGTAGGGATTGTTTTCAAAAATTTCAATTTTTTATAATTGATTTGTATGTTTTTTATTTTTTATGATGTAAATCCTAAGTGTAAATGCATATTTTCTTTGATTTTTAGTGAAATGAGATGCAAAATTGTAAGCTATATGAACTTTCAATAATGCAAAATTTGAAAACCCTAGAATGCAAATTAACTAATGTAAATCCTAATGCAATGTTAATGCAAGCCAAATATAGGATGGTAATGCACTCCAAATTAGAATTATGAAGTTCTAAATGTAGGTTCACCAAAATTTTGCATAGGAAAAATGGGGTTTGAATGCTATCGTATGGTTTAGGACATAGAGCACACCCACTTTCAAGATATTCCACTCAAGGATAACCCTAGAGATATCAATCTAGAGGAAAAAGAGATCTTGCAATAGGGCTATCCTAGGGGCTGATTGTAAACTAATAAGGGGTTCACCACCAAGTAAGAACTTGGAAAGAAAAATGCAATGCAAAGTATATTGTAAGATGAAATGAAAAACCCTAATTCAATGCAAAGTTTCACTAGATGACCTAGAAATGCAAATGGAACAACACAGAAAGCTACATAAAGGATTGTGTGCACATGGAAATCTGGAGATGGCTGGATGGAGGTCTAGAACATTGGAAAATATAACTCTAATGTTGAGTGGGAATCATTTGCCAATCTGGGTGAATTAGTCAAGAATATGGGTTTCTATGTGGAAACAAGAGTCTACCAAATGGGTATCCAAATCTACAAAAGATTGAATTTTGACTCGAACTCCAAGAATCATTCACTAGAAATGGTGAATCAATCCAGTTAGGGTTTTCTAAAGCTTCAAAGTTTGATCTTGTCCTTCTTGATTTATTTCTATATCTGAAACCATGATTTGTAACTTGTAGGTGATCTCTAATATTCTCCAATGCTTAATGACAACTTTGACAACTTTGAATTATTTGATAAATTTTCTCCAATCTTTCCCCTTAGGAAATCTACAACCTAGGCCTACAAATTACACACAAAGGAGATGGAAAAATGTTGTTTTGTTAGTCCATAGGGGTTTACCTTGGTCAAACCCCTTTTTGGTAATCAAACCTTGAAATGAATAGAAATAGGAATGTAGAATGATGAATGAACAATATATGATACATTGCAACTCACCAAACCCTAATAATGAAGTGGTACAAACATGTATGAGATGGTTGCAATGGATGTAGATCTTGACTCTTGCTTGATGGTGATAGATATTGAGTGAAATTCTAGCTTGAATCATAAAACCCTACTTCACAATTGTTAGCTCGAAAACAAACATGATGCATGAAGTCCTTGCCATGATGATTGACACTTGAATGCTACTCTAAAATGCTTGATAATATTCCCTTGAATTCTCTTGTAAACACTTGAATGATCTTGTGAACTCAAACTTGCTATAAGGATGAATAATTGAATGCTTGGGGTTAAAATAAGTGAAAGAACCTTGTATTTATACTTAATTATGCAAGAATTCCTGAAATTACAACACTACAAGCTGACATTAGATCTAGGAGGATAAAATCCTACCAAAAATCTGAATTAATTTTGATTTTGGGCCAGATGAGACTCATTTTCCCAAAGTGTTGAATGAGTCCCAACAAGCATAATTTTTGAGATCATTTTTAAAAATGCTTAGAAAGGTGTGAAACCAGGTTCGAGACCCAAAAATCTAGGTGGGACTCATTCGCCCAAGGTAGCGAATGACTCCTGGATCACTAAATCTGGCTCATATAAGCTAAAAACACCTAAATTATGATTGTCTAATGATTTGTGTTGGGATTATCCTCAAAAGATGCATTAAATGAGCCTTGTGGATGCAAAATAATGTCAATTAAAGCATAAGAAAGCCCAATTATTAATGACAACCATAGAAAAGTGTGAAAGTGTGTTACAAAACTTTACAAAACTTCAAATAAGACATGATTAAGGTTAAAAAGAGGTTTATTAGGTATAATTAATTAATAAAACCTTAGAAAAGTGTGAAAATGTGTTACAACACTTCACAACACTTTAGCAAGGTACCATTTAAATTCATTAGTTCGCAAGGACCCAAGACCTAATTTGAATGTGTCAAACACATTACAACACTAAGTCAAGGCACCATCAAGCCTAGTCTACAAGGAGGGCCAAAACAAGGGAAAAGTAGAAGGGATACTTTTTTTCTTGCCACAAAATAAAATTAAAATCAAAAGTAGGGACCTTGGTCCAAGAAATTGAAATGGAATCCCAAGTATCATATTGTATAAACTACAATAGAATTAATGATAAGATGGAAGAATGCAAAGCACAACCAAAAACCTAAAAATTATGGAGAAGAAAATCAATCAAAGAAGGAGAAGAGAAAGATGGCCCAAACAAGGAAAATTTGAAACATCAAGAAAATGAAAAACGAAAAGAAAAAATAAAATCAAGGAAACCAAATGAAAGCCTAGAAAAGGAAAAAAAGGAAGGTTTAGTGACCCAAATGTATTTGATGAAAGAAAAATGAATTAGTGAACATTCAGAGGAGGAGGAAGATCTCAGCTCAGAAAGTGAGAATGAAGACTATGATGACCTAGATATTATTGAGAATAGGAATATATCCTAAATAGTGGCTCAATTCTTGGAACCTACAAATGAAAACAAGAGGAAGAAAGGAAGGAAAACTAATAAACAAAAAAGAGAAGAAATGGCTTAGGGAAAAGGCCTAAAAAGCATCAAGAACTTCCTAAAAGAAAAGAAGGGAGAAGAGAACTCCCAACAAGAGGATCCATGATTGTTGTGACATGGAATGTGAGGGGCCTAAATTCCCCAATCAAAAGATGCCTAATAAAGCGTCAATGGGAAAAAATAGAGGCAGACATCCTCTTATTATAGGAAACAAAAATTGAAGACTTGAATAAAAGAATAATGCATATAGGAGGATGGGAGGGATCCCTCTCAAAACCTTTTGGGATAACAGGTGGCCTAGGGATTCTCTGGAGGAACAATACAACAATAGTGAAAATAATGGCCAAAGAAGCAAACTAGATGCTTTGTGAGGCCAAGAGTTTTAAAAGTGATTTGTAGACCTATATTTTCAACATATACGGTCTAGTAAGAAATTAGGACAAGGAGATCCTGTAGAACACCTTAAGCTAGAAGGTAGCAATGTTTGGAAGTAAAAGAATAATAATGGCAGAGACTTCAATGTAGTGTTAAGGAAAGAAGATAAATATGGTGGAAAGAATGTTGTGATAGTCTCGATGGAAATGTTTGGAAACTTTCTAGAAAATAACAATCTCTCAGATGCCCAAACAAGGAATGGAGCATTTACTTGGTCAAATAAAATAAGTGGAATGGGGTACATAAAGGAGAAACTTGATAGATTTATTTTTTCACAAGATTGGTTAGCAGATAACAAGTGCCTAGAAGCATGTTCAATCATCCCACTGGCAGGATCAAACCATTTGCTAGTCAAGCTAGTAGTTAAGGAGGTAGACAATATTCCAAAATCATACTTTTAAAATGGAAAAATTGTGGTTTAGGAAAGAGGATTTGGTGGACCTAATAGAACAATGATGGAAGAACAGTCCAAATTATATAGGCATGAAGAGCTTCATTTTTATGAACAAAATAAAAGATATTAAGAAAAAAATTCAAGAATGGAATAAAGAGGTATTCAAGAACATATTTATAGAAAAAGAAAGAATTGAAGAAGAACTAGAAATGTTAAACACTAAGGTATTGGAGGTAGGTATGTACCAAGAAGACTACCAAAAGGAAAAAACCCTAATGGAATAATATAATGAGGTGCTAGGTAGAGATGAAGAGTATTGGAGAGCTAAATCCAGGGAACTGTGGCTAAAAGAAGGGGATGCAAACACCTGTTTCTTCCATAGTACAACCAAAATTAAAAACTCCTATAAGAAGATAAGTGAGATAGGACTGCCAAATGGGATTAAAATAGAGAGCCTAAATGAAATAAAAGAAGGAAGCAATAAGGTATTTCAAACAAATTTTGGCACTAGAATGGGATAAGGATACCCTTAATGACAACAAAATTTTAGATAATAGTCTAAAGCTTATAACTGATGAAGAAAAAACTACCTTGGCTAGACCTTTCACTAGAGAGGAAATTAAGAAAGCGACTTTCCAATTACACCCAGAAAAATCTCTAGGGCCTGATGGCTTCCCAAAACTTTTCTACCAAAAATGTTGGCAGTTCCTGGAAGAAGAGGTTTGGGAGTTATGTGAAGATTTTAGAAGGAAAAATAAGTTTGTCAAGGACTTGAATAATACTATGATAGTCCTAATTCCAAAAAAATAAACATGTACAAGTTTTTGGCATTACATACCTATTTCACTATGTAACATAGTTTATAAAAACTATCCAAGGTATTGGCTAACAGACTAAAGTCTATACTAGAGAAGATAATATCAACAAATCAAAGTGGTTTCACACGTAGAAGGGACATAGTTGATAGCATAATACTTGCAAATGAAGTTGTTCACACTATCAATAAATAAAGGATTGCAAGTATGCTAATCAAATTAGATGTAAGAAAGGCATATGATAAAGTCAAATGGAGATTTCTATTAAGAGTAATGGAGAAGTTTGGGTTATGCAAGGAATGGTTACAAATGATGTATCAATGCATATCCTCTGTAAGATACTCGGTTCTTATAAACAACTCACCATGTGGGTTTTTTGAAGGAATGAACAAAATTACATAGGGGGGCCCAATATCTCCCTTTCTATTTGTTATCATGGCGGAGGCCCTAGGTAGACACATTACAACATATCAAACCCACGAGGAATGGAAATGGATTCAAATTGCAAGGGGAATAGAAGCCACAACACATCAACAGTTTTTTGGCGACACTATCCTTAATGGAGAAGGCTCAATAAGGGAGGATGAAATAATTAAACATTGTATGGAAGAATATATAGAGGTATCAGGGCAGCAGATAAACAAGGAAAAATCAAAGATATACTTCTTTTACACAAAAAAAGCTCTACAAAAGAGGATTGCTAAGATTCTAGGTTATTCAATAGGAGAAATACCATGTAAGTACTTGGGGGTACCTCTATTTGAAGGTATGATTAAGTCAAGTTTATGGGAACAGATATTGGATAAATGCAGCAATAAATCCAAAAATTGGAGAGGAAAATGGTTGAACCTAGTTGTAAGAATAATATGATAAAGTTAGTCCTATCAGCCATTTTGATTTTTCCAATGTCATGCATGCAATTAACTACAAAAGTAGCATTAGGATTGGAAAGCATTCTAGAATTATTCCTATGGGAAGGCTCAAATGAGGAGTATCAAATACCATTGATCCACTACGACACGGTATGTAAAGCTCAAGTAGAAGGCGGCGCTGAAATAAGGAATATGAAGGCCCAAAACTTGGCCTTAGGTGCCAAGCTAATATGGAGAATGTATCAAAAACAAAAAACATTGTGGTGTAGGGTGATGCAACACAAATACCTTGACAACCAAAATCTGGAAAGAATCTTAACAATAACAAATGCCAAAAATGGGTCTCATGTTTGGAATTTCATGTTAAGTTACAAGCACATAATAATAGATCATCTAACATGGTAGATTAATGATGGTGCAAATGAAGACTTTTGGAAAGACTCCTAGGGAGGCCACAAACCCCTAATGGAATACCCTGAACTGGCCTCTCATGAACCAAACATCAGTAGCATGTTTGGGAGATATGTAAGAAACTATGTAAGAACAGATGAGAACAAGAAATATAGATGGCTAAATCTAGATGAATTGAATGTGGAGGAAGAAGTGAAAGAAGCTCTAATTAAAAAACTAAAGGAAAGGCAGATCTGTTTAAATAGCCAACCAAATAGAATAATATGTTGTGATGCCAAATCAAAGAACTGTATAGCCAAAATGGAGTACCTAATATAGGTAAAACAAGCAGAATGTGACTGGCCAAGTAAACTATGTTGGGGTAAAAAAGTTCTACCAAAAGTAGGTTCCTTCACTTGGACTTCCCTACACAAAAGAATCTTGACATGCGATAGACTTAGAACAATTGGTATAGAAGGACCTAGCTGGTGTATACTATGAAAAAAGGATGAAGAAAATGTAGACCATCTACTACTAAACTGCCCCTATGTAGTGGTAGGGTGATCCCACAATACTGGTTTACAATTTTTGGCCAAATTGGATATTGAACTGATCTTTTCTAACTAAATCTTCACTTTCAGACACCTATAGCAGCTAAACCATGAGGAATTTGAAGATGATGCAAACTAGTGATTTGTGACATTTTGTCTATAGACTCTAGATTTTTTTTTTCAAAATTTTTGGAATCAGATTGCACTTCTTTTTCCATCTCCTTTGAAAACTAGGTTTTTTCAGTAAACACCATTTTTAAGGAGTGATGCTCAACGTATAACACAACATTTTTTCCATGAAGGATAATTTTTTTTTTTTGAATTTAGATTTGTAAGTACGATATCTAGTGCTTCCAATTGGTTTCATAGTGTTTTATTGAATATTTTTTCCTTAATCAAGTTTCAAAGTCAAACCAATTACAATTCAAATATTATAACACATAACTGTTTTTGTATGTATTGAAATTCATTTTTTTTGTTGGATCAAGGACTTCAATATTTGGTGCACTGATTTTTTTTTTTTTTTGATAATCTTCTATTTTTCCACGTGCAGAGTAGAGAGCTTGATTTTTAGTGAAAAACCTACATTGACAGGAAGTAAAAAATAAATATAATAAAATTAAATTTATTTAAAATTATACTTTTTGGGAAGTTTATAATAAGGACTACATACTTACAAAAAATAAATTTTAAATGAATTCATTTGATCCCCCAAAAGGTAAATAAAAAGTGGTTTTTAATCACCATTTTGATAGGTGTAAAGGAGACTTCGTTATAGGTATGGTTTAAAACTAGCAAGATTCTATCCAAGTGGGTTTGATCTAAGGTGGTTTGATCAAACCCTCTTCAATTGGAATCCTTCAAATGGAACTTTTTAATGCTTAAATATTTATATTTTCTAAAAATGTGTGATTTCAGCAAAAATCAGAATCTCCCAGAAATTGTAAACCAACATTGTGGGATCACTCAACACAACGCTGGGATTGGCTTCAAGAGAAACTAGGATGGGAAACACCTAGAAGAGATAAAATTTGGGACCAATTGGTAAGCTGGCCTACATTAAAGGTGTAAGCTTTTTGGGGTCACATATGGTAGGCGACACCATCTATCCTAATATGGAACTTGTTGGTGGTTTTTCTTGTAAACCAGGTTTGTCTCCTATTCTACCTATGGGGTAGCCATCTCCAATCAAGGGCAGCTCGGAGGACCTGGACCAACTAACAAGATTCAGCGCTAGACTGAAATCTTCTGCACTTTAGGCTCTACAGAACCAGGGCGGGTGTACCCACACAATGCCTCAAAGAAGACCAGACATTGCTTTTTATAGCAGATAACTCCTGATGTCAAGCGTTGAGGACCTCAAATGGGGCTAGATTCTCAGTAGCTCAACCTTGAAGCAACGAGGAAGTAGGACACATACTAAACAAAAGATGTTCAATGATTTGTAAATTAAAAGGTTTCTAAGAGGGACCAAGCTGCAAAACAGATCAGTGCCTAGTTTTGGGCCACGAAGTCAAACACAAAAGATGGAATTCATCTGCAAATAGGACTCAATGAGTGGATTTTGTTTTGCTAATTCCTTACATCAGCTATCAGTGCCTTACACTGACAATCCGACTCTTGTATCAACCAGACTCTTCTTACCAAATCCAACCTGCAAACAAGTAATCACTGCTATCTATTCAAACGATTTAACTGCTTCCTTGAAGCAGACCTATCAACAAATAACACAGTCCCATGAAGTATGAGAAGATGAACAAAAACACCTTATGTATTTATTCAAATGATTAAAAGCTCCTACAAATGTGGAGACAATCTGATGATATGCATGAAAGACAAGCGTCTTCATGTGTTCCTTGTACAAACTAATTGCATTACAGAGGAATTCAAGATTACAGTTTACAGAATCAAAAATGACCTAAGACCAAACCCTAATCTATCCCAGGCTGGTCCAAGAACTCAGAAAAATGGAACTAAACCAAGGGAACCAAACCCAACGAACTGAACCCTTCACACTGGCTACAAAATCTCCCTTTATAGGAATAGGAAGAGCAACAAGCAACCGGCTAGGGTGACTTTACATGTCATCAAGTGACCAGGACAAACCCTAAACAACTTGCAGGCTGAGTCACTAGTCCACCACCAACATCAGGACTACATTAAATGTTCACGTCAAGTGAATCCATGAGAAAGCTTGATGCAGATCCGATCAGGTCAAATCAGGTAGGATAGACATGGGCGACCATGGTGACCAGAACAAGTCTTTCAGCCAAAATAAAATCAACCCAAGAATCTGCGCACCCATACCTTTGAACACGCCAACCTGTTCTCAGAGTCGTCATGAATGCAAAATCAGCGGATCCAGCGACCCTCCATTTACCGCCATCAAGTCTCAGCTCTCTATTCTTTGCGCGCAAACACCTTCAAAACCCTGATCATGCGAAAATGAATATCGGTCGTCGATCAACAGTGATCGGGTAGCTGTCTTTTAAATCTTCATTAGCCGTTGAACTAGGCTACCACATATGACCCCTGGGCCCGCCGTTGATCAGATGCCATTCACTCGGGGACCGTCGATCTCCATTTAAATGTATGCACTGCGGTGCGAGTTCGGAGGTGGGGTCCTTGTGACACGTGGCAGGCGGACAGCCTCCTCGCATAACATAACGATCAGGCAAGTCACATGAGCACTCAGGCGATGGCCGTCAAATCATAATGATGGTTGCTCACGAACCGTTGATCTATGTTGGAAGGAACATGGGCTCCACCATCGACAAAAGATAAAGAGGTCGGGGAGACAACAGGCCGAGAAACGTGTGTTACATTGAGCGCTCATCATAGTCGGCAAGAGGCGGAGGAGTCAGGGAGACATCTCAGTGAAGTCACCGCAGCCAAAGGGAATCACACCGAAGGGTAAACACAATCGGCGAGACACAGAGGGGTCGGGGAGACATCTCCTCGACACATCGAGCAGGGACCACCAAACAAAAGATCATGGAGAGACATCACGAAGTCACCAAGAGATCACAACGAAACCAAAAAGTCATACCGAGAGCATAGCGAGGTCGGCATAACAAAACGAAGTCAACCAGACTGCAAGACTTCATAGCGAAGAGAAGCCAACGCCCGCCCAGAGGTCTCCGCACTCGGTGAGATGTCACGGCAAAAAGAAATGTCTTGCCAACTAAAAACCTTGGTCAGCAATTCGGCGAACCGGGCTAGGAAAGCATTTCACGGTAACCATCAGGTAACTTTTTCATCGTGGCTGTTGATTATCAACACGTGAACAAAGGAAGTCTTATTAGTAGCTCAGCCGTTAACTTGGGAGGACTTTAACGTCAAGGAAAGTCACACCGAGAACCAAAGGGGGCACCACAGTCGGAAAGAAGACCTCTCCCCGACATAGTAAACATTGGCCGAGAAGACCTCAGAGAGACAAGCTGGGGTTGCCAAGATGTCACCCCGAGAACAAAAGGTCACATCGAAGGCAAGGCGGGGCCGGTGGAAAAGGTAACCAGGGGCCGGTTGCTGATGAGAAACAGGGCATAAAGGATAACTTAAGTTGCATGTGTACCAGCTAGGTAGGTCAATGAACAAAAAGATAGGCGGAAAGGGAACCAGACCAAGGTGGAGCTGGAACCAAGAAAGAGGAGGAGTCAGAGCCAGAGCGGGGGACAAAAAGGAACAAAAGAGATCGGGACCGAAAACCATCCCGCTCCCGCCTCCATAAGAGACCGCGGAGTTGGAGGCAAAAAGGAATCAGGAACCTCGCAAAAAGTTCAAAAAAAATCCCTGACCCGGTTCCGCCTCTGCCAAAAGCAAAGGAAAATAAAACGAGCGGAGCCAGGGTCAGAGAAAAACCCGAAACCATAAGCATGAGAAAGGTTCCAAAACCGGTTTCCATTCCAATCCCGCCTCTGCTAGGCAAAGAAAAACACAAGGCAAGGAAGAAAAGAAAGATCTAGCCATCTGAAACATGAACCCCTAGCATCCTGAGCTCAACCCTGGTGGGAGCCCATTTACCCCATGTGCCAAAATGATAGAAAATTCCCAAGCTAAAGATTTGTCAGGAAAATCAAAGGCAAACAACTGGAAAATTAGAGACAACCAAAATAGGCACTAACATAGGCTCCAGTTGGGGATGTATGCCCATGGTGGGCATAGCAAGAATTCAGATCTCAGGGAGAGTAGACCAGAAAAGAAAGGACCAAAACAGGGAGGAGCTAACAGGACAAGGTTAGCAGACACAACAAAACAAAACTGACCAGAAAAGAAAAAACCTAACCTAATGTTCATGGAAAAAGAAATGCTTCAGATGAAGCACCACTTCGAGAATTGTCCATGAATAGGCAATTCAAGAGTCACATTGTTGATTCTTTATTTCATTTGATGACACTAGGCCACCAAATGAAAAAATGAGAGCCAACTTTTACCTCTATCAAATACAATTCTGCAAAATGAGTTGTTCTCTCCTAACTCATGCTTGCCTCTGCCAAACTGCAACAATATGAATGATAGCACCCCTGCAAACACAAGTATCTGATTGCCTCTATGCAAGTGAAGACTTGCTCTTTGTCCATTTTTATCTTCAACTGGCAACCAGATCCAATAAACTTTATCATTGCCACACTCTTGATTCTTTGATTTTGTGTCATATGGCAATACCTGTGAATACTAATCAAGACCATATGAAAACATAGTCTGATCACAAACAGCTACCTGATAAAACATGTTAGTACCTCTCAACAGCCTGTCATATTCATCATTATAAACATGTACACAATCCTTATGCATTTCAAAGTCAGACATACTTTCAAAATGCTGACAAGCTGTCATATTCACTATTTACATTACTCTGAAGCTGAAAACAACTAGCTCCAGTGCTCTGCATATTGTCACATTCTGTGAAAACTTCATCAAGTGTATACAAAGGGATACACTCACCATTGAACACATCTTGCAACTACTTTATATCATTTTCAGTAGGAGGAGGCACATCATTAGTGCAATGATGGTTTAAACTACTACTCCCACTTCCTCTTTTCACTTGGCTCTGTTCTTCATCATACTGGCAATGAGAGTCATCAAAGGACTCTAACTCATCCTCATGGTGTGCCTTAAGCATGGTATCATAGCTTGTAGAGGGAGCATTAGGACAACAATGCATCTTGCAAATGAAACCTATCCCTCTACAACTATCTAGTTGCAATATTGAAACCTCCCTTGATGCTAGTGCTTGATCTCACCAAATAAAGGGGAATAAAGTTTTTTCAATGTTCAAAAAGCATGAAGAATACCTGGGAACGTTGCAGCCATGGAACTATCTTCAAATCTTCAACAGGTTCACCTTCACAGAGTCACCACCTCTTTGCAGAGGACTAAGCTTCAAATGGTATGAAGCTCACTTACATGTAAATCTTTCTCTGAGTTCCATCCGACAAAGCACCATAAATCTTGTAGCTTTCAGGTTCACTGCAACAAAAATTTTCTCCAGGCCTAAGATTCTTCAAACTTTGAACATAACCAACATTGCAATTGATATGACTCTTTTGATATGGCCGTTTATAACCAGATTTCTGAGTAAGTCCCCAGTGGAGTCGCTATCTTGTTGGTGGTTTTTCTTGTAAACCAGGTTTGTCTCCTATTCTACCTATGGGGTAGCCATCTCCAATCAAGGGAAGCTCGGAGGACCTGGACCAACTGACAAGATTCAGCGTTAGACTGAAATCTTCTGCACTTTAGGCTCTGCAGAACCAGGGCGGGTGTACCCACACAATGCCTCAAAGAAGACCAGACATTGCTTTTTATAGTAGATAACTCCTGATGTCAAGCGTTGAGGACCTCAAATGGGGCTAGATTCTCAGTAGCTCAACCTTGAAGCAATGAGGAGGCAGGACACATACTAAACAAAAGATGTTAAATGATTTGTAAATTAAAAGGTTTCTGAGAGGGACCAAGCTGCAAAATAGATCAGTGCCTAGTTTTGGGCCACAGAGTCAAACACAAAAGATGGAATTCATCTGCAAACAGGACTCAATCAGTGGATTTTGTTTTTCTAATGCCTTACATTAGCTATCAGTGCCTTACATTGACAATCCGGCTCTTGTATCAACTAGAGTCTTCTTACCAAATCCAACCTGCAAACAAGTAATCACTACTATCTATTCAAAGGATTTAACTGCTTCCTTGAAGTAGACCTATCAACAAATAACACAGTCCCATGAAGTATGAGAAGATGAACAAAAACACCTTATGTATTTATTCAAATGATTAAAAGCTCCTACAAATGTGGAGACAATCTGATGATATGCATGAAAGACAAGCGTCTTCATGTGTTCCTTGTACAAACTGATTGCATTTATAGAGGAATTCAACATTACAGTTTATAGACTCAAAAATGACCTAAGACCAAACCCTAATCTATCCCAGGCTGGTCCAAGAACTCATAAAAATGGAACTGAAGCAAAGGAACCAAACCCAAGGGACCGAACCCTTCACACTGGCTATAAAATCTCCCTTTATAGGAACAGGAAGAGCAACAAGCAACCGGCCAGGGTGACTTTACATGTCATCAAGCGACCAGGACAAACCCTAAACAGCTCGCAGGCTGAGTCACCAGTCCACCACCAACATTAGGACTACATTAAATGTTCACGTCAAGTGAATCCATGAGAAAGCTCGATGCAGATCCGATCAGGTCAAATCAGGCAGGATAGACATGGGCGACCATGGCAACCAGAACAAGTCTGTCAGCCAACATCAAATCAACCCAAGAATTTGCGCACCCATACCTCTGAACACGCCAACTTGTTCTTAGAGTCGTCATGAATGCAAAATCGATGGATCTAGTGACCCTCCATCTACTGGCATCAAGTCTCAGTTCTCTGGTCTTCGCGCGCAAACACCTTCGAAACCCTGATTGCGCGAAAATGAATATCGGTCGTCGATCAACAGTGATCGAGCGGCTGTCTTTTAAATCTTCATTAGCCATTGAACCAGGATACCACATATGACCCATGTGCCCATCGTTGATTAGATGCCAGTCACCCGGGGACCATCGATCTCCGTTTAAATGTATGCACTGTGGCATGAGTTCGGAGGTGGGGTCCTTGTGACACATGGCGGGCTGACGCCCTCCTCGCAGAGCATAACAATCAGGGAAGTCACATGAGTGCTCAGGCGCTGGCCGTTAGATCATAATGATGGTTACCCGCAGACCGTTGATCTATGTTGGAAGGAACATGGGCTCCACCGTCAACAAAACATAAAGAGGTTGGGGAGACAACAGGCCGAGAAATGTGTGTTACATCGAGTGCTCATCATAGTCGGCAAGAGGCGGAGGAGTCGGGGAGACATCTCAGCGAAGTCACTGCGGCCGAAGGGAATCACACCGAAGGGTAAACACAATCGGCGAGACACAGAGGGGTCGGGGAGACATCTCCCTGACACATCGAGTAGGGACCACCAAACAAAAGATCATGGAGAGACATCACGAAGTCGCCAAGAGATCACAACGAAACCAAAAAGTCATACTGAGAGCATACCGGGGTCGGCGTAACAAAACAAAGTCGGCTAGACTGTAAGATTTCATAGCGAAGAGAAGCCAACGCCTGCCCAGAGGTCTCCGCACTCAGTGAGATGTCACAGCGAAAAGAAATGTCTTGCCGACTGAAAAGCTTGGTTAGCAATTCAGCGAACCGGGCTAGGAAAGCATTTCACGGTAACCATCAGGTAACTTTTTCATCGTGGCCATTGATTATCAACACGTGCACAAAGGAAGTCATATTAGTAGCTCAACCGTTAACTTGGGAGGACTTCAACGTCGGGGAAAGTCACACTGAGAACCAAAGGGGGCACCACAGTCGGCAAGAAGACCTCTCCCTGACACAGTAAACACTGGCCGAGAAGACCTCAGGGAGACAAGCTAGGGTCGCCAAGATGTCACCCCGAGAACCAAAGGTTACACCGAAGGCAAGGCGGGGCCGGTGGAAAAGGTAACCAGGGGCCAGTTGCCAACGAGAAACAGGGCATAAAGGATAACTTAAGTTGCATGTGTACCAGCCATGCAGGTCAATGAACAAAAAGACAGGCAGAAAGGGAACCAGACCAAGGCGGAGCCAAAACGAAGAAAGAGGAGGAGTTGGAGCCAGAGCGGGGGACAAAAAGGAACAAAAGAGACCGGGACCGAAAACCATCCCGCTCCCGCCTCCGTGAAAGACCGCGGAGTCAAAGGAAAAAAGGAATCAGGAACCTCGCAAAAAGTTCAAGACAAACCCCCGACCTGGTTCCGCTTCCACCAAAAGCAAAGGAAAACAAAACGAGTGGAGCCAGGGTCGGAGCAAAACCCGAAACCATAAGCATGAGAAAGGTTCCAAAACCGGTTTCCATTCTGATCCTGCCTCCACCAGGTAAAGAAAAACACAAGGCAAGGAAGAAAAGAAAGATCTAGCCATCCAAGACATGAACCCCTAGCATGCTGAGCTCAACCTTGGTGGGAGCCCATTTACCCCACATGCCAAAATGATAGAAAATTCCCAAGCTAAAGATTTGTTAGGAAAATCAAAGGCAACAATTGGAGAATGAGAGACAACCAAAATAGGCACTAACAGAACCTTTGGAAGGAATGAAAGGGAAGAATATTCCAGAATAAAGCAAAAGAAAAAAATGAAGTTTTATAGTTGATAGAAAATAGTATATTAGAATGGCTACATACCCATATCAAGTCCCAGGAAAAAGAAAGATTTACTAGTTGGGATGATGAACTAATGAAGAGGTGGAGATCATTAAAAGTTCCAATAGGATTCCAGTTCACAACAAACACCAAAGCTAAAAGATCAAAAGCAAAATGGATCCAACCTCCAATGGGAAGGTTGAAATTAAATATAGATGAGGCCTCCCAAGGTAATCCAGGAAGGTCAAGTGTAGGGTGTGTAGTGAGGAATGCAGAAGGTGAATTACTGTTTGTAGCCTCTATAAAGCTACCTAATGGCTCTAATAATGTAGCAGAGATAGAGGAAATTCTATAGGGCTTACAACTATGCAAAGAAAGAGGTATTAAAAACATAGAAGTCGAATGTGATTCTACAATATGCATTAACACATTACTCAATGGAAGACTAGGAGATTTAAAGCTCCAAACTAAGCTTTCTCAAATCAAGGAGTTATGAAGTGGAAGTTGAAAGAAATTCAAATATATATTTCAAGAAGCCAATAAGGCTTCCCATCTCTTACCAAACGACGAGATAGACCAATCTAAATAGGTCATTGTAAGTAATCAACCAAGCTTATGACAAGGGCTAGAGAAGGTGCTAGAAATAGACATGAATGGCGAATCAAGCACATAAATTCTACCTGAACCAAAAAAGAGGTAAGGCAACATCAAAGTTAAGGTAAGAAAGATAGCCAGAGGTACGTACCTAAAGATCACCTCCTAATATTGCAAAGTCCAGAAACTTAAGCTCCAAAAATAAGAATGAATTGGCATTAAATGATAAGTTTTGGCATTAACTAAAAAGAAACAAAGACTCAAATCTAGGAATAAAGATCAATTCATTAACAAATTATAAGTCTTAGCCCTCCCAGATTCAAGAAGTAAAGTCCTCAGCATTAGACATAAGACCACCTCAAATAAGGAGGAATTGATAGACAAAGTGACATAAGGAATCCAAAATAGAAACACTAAATTTGTATTACAAAAAGAAAAGCAACATGCATGATTTATACTCAAAGGTGGACATAGCCTGTGTGTGTTTAATCACCTGGGCTACGTGTCAAAAACCTATAATTGGAAATAACAAATGAGAATTTAAAATTTTAATTACCTAAAAAGTGCTAATGGGTAAAGAACACAAACGCCGTTCAATCGACAATCTTAACTTAGGGGAACTAGAAGGAAAATTGGTAAGGCTTGGAATCATAACTAAATCTAAGTAGAGGATCTGTAGGAAATTGATTGCATTTCAAGAACACAAAAATAACACTCCATTCATAATACTCCTTGAAACCTAAGCGGTGAATTCTAGCTCAACTGGGAACTAGAGAGGGTTACTAACTTAAAAGTAAAGGGTCCTAGGCTAACCCTGAAAAGCCTAACAATGGTTACCTTAAAAGCCATGATAATTAAAATACATCATTTCATTCTAAGCTTAGTAGTTTGATTAAAAAACTTGGTTTTCTCATCAATAACCTGATAGGAAACAATAGTTAAGAATTTACCAATCCACAATAAACTCGGAGTGTCTTATTAGAACAAAGGTTAAAGTAACAAAACTCTATTAAAAGAGCAAACCTAGATAGGGTAATAAAGGAAAAATTGGGGAGATTGATTATTAAACAATTGACTCAAAAAAAAATAAAAAAAAATATTAAACCCTTAAAAAGGTGTTGTAGACCATTGGATGTGTTATTATTCATCTTAATAAAATGTAATAGGAAACACCTATTAATCAAAATGCATTTGTCGAGAGAACTCATTTCTAGGCTTGAGAATACAAATATTTTGCAGATACTCTTAGAAATTAAATAGTAGAAATAAATGAAAGAACAACCATGTAATATTAAAATTCGACATCCACATAAGATAATAAAGCTTTATATTCACATATGATAATAATGGATATTATATAAAATGTTTTTCTAATAATTTTCTATTGGAGAACGTGTGTCCAAAAGTTACTATTAACCCTAACTAGAGCTATTGTAGTAAACTCCACTACAAAATATAACTGTGCCATATATGTTGACAAAATTGATATATACAAAAAGGATTAAATAAGTAAAGCACCTTATCTTATCGTTCAGTGCCCTAATCTCTTAAAAGCTAAAACAACATTGAAATTCGACAAACTTGACCACCCACTGTTCATCTGCCTCTCGTACTAGCTAATAGCGACACTTGAGGAAGTCATAATCGGCCTTGCAAAGAAATCGATGGTACCAGCAGGAATTGTTCAACTCGTTGTCTATGAAGGGAGAACGTCTTCAACGACACCATTGTAGAGAACCGGTAGCCCTTCACGCAAGTGGGCCCGTATCAAAACTGCTTCGAGCCCAACCAATAGATAAGGTTTAAAAACCCGTTGGCAATTTTGAACACCATTTCTTTGGGCGCATGAAGGTCCAGGAGACACCCTACAAAACGTGAACTTATATCGATATTCAATCGATATTTCCCTTTGGATTGGAGGAAATGCTTCCCTAAAATCAGCTTGACTGCCTTTAAAGCCAGTTTATCCCTCTTAGCAAACAACTCTTGTAAAATTCTATCAGTAACTAGATTCAAAAATGCAACCTGTGGTCTTGAACTAGTGAGATAAACAGATGTCGACCCATTTGTGAAAAATGCAACTAACATTTGTGGGGAATCTTTAGAGAAAATTTTGAAAAATGACCACAAAGAGTAATGAGTGCCATGATTGAGCTCTCGAGAAAGAAAAAACCAGCTAAAAGAACCCATAATGAAAATATGGTAACTCCCACAGACATAAAAATTAGCTATGTGTGTTAAGAACTGAAGCAAGCAAAAGAAGTGATGTTCCAAAAAAACTCCTCTAAAATGAGCGAGACTAACAACTCAACACTGACAGAGTAATGAGCTCGAGAAACAAAATCTAAGGTAAATCACATGGACGTTGTACCTTCCTCAGGTAAAAAGCCATACCATTAAATTAAAACATACCAAATTAACGACAATCAAAGGTGATAGCCTTGAAGCATTGAATCATTATTAAGAGTTGTCACATCAAACAAACCATCAGGAGAAACTAGGAAAGGGAGTAAAAACGTGGCGTATCACGTGGCCAAGCAAGAAAGAGAGTGACACGTAGGCATTGGGATAATTAACTGGTGCAAACCCATGACTCTCCCACTAAAAAAGGCTGCGATCATTTAAAGAACATTTATAATCAAACAAAATCTAATTAAATATAAAGTGAACTAAATTAAAATATTGGGTGCTACCCCCCAATAAAGGGTAGAGCTAATCAATCAAAAAATACAAATTCTTAATTAAAATAAATGGATATATGTTTCTATCGGATATATGTTAAGAACGAATATCCATTTTGTCTTAGTATTACATTGGGATTTATCTTCGGGGAGTCCAACCTGAAAGGACAGCATCCCCAATGTGTTTATAGGGGTTATAATGCTTTTTTGAACTTCACCCTTTGTGCCGATGAACTATTTTTTATCCAATTTTGATGAAACAAAAAGGGTTTATTCAACGAATTTTCAACACTCTACCATTAAAATATATGTTTTATTTTGAATTTAATAGATTATTATTATTGATTTTCTATATGCACTATGTGTAAAGTCTTGATTGATAAGCTGATTGAAAAACATCTATAACTTTTAAATGGTTATACAATTTTTGAATCTGAAAGATGTGTCACACACTATGCTTCACAAACTATAGTTTAAAAAATAAAATAAGAATTCATAAATTTTTTATCAAGTTAGGGTGGCAAGACAAATGGTTTTTAATACTTTTAAAAAATTCTACTAGAAAATTCTTAACTAATTATTGACTTATAAAAGTATTAAAAAATGTGTTACATCTAGGCATGTGTCCTCTACTTTATTTGAAAGATTCAATTTTTTTTTCTTTTTTTCTCATCAATAGGGCAGTTGAACAAACACCTAACTTTTATTTGTTTTCAAATTTTAATGTACGATTGAATTGAAATTTTGAATTTTCATCAAACCAAATTTTGTTTTTCCAAAAGATGCCTCTAGTAGCATACAAATTACATTCAATTTGCTACAAATTCTATTCATACATATTTTCAAAATTATGTTAATAACCTATTCAAATTCTTATGTGAAGTTGCTTAAGTCTATTTTTCTATTTTTCTATTGCCAATTAAGGGACCTGTTTGGCCCATCATGATCCTACACAAACCCAAAATTAAAGTAAAATGAAATGTGCCTTTAATTATTTATTCCCTCTACTTCTTTCTTGTTTTTTATTTTTCAAAATTTTCCCCTTCCAAGAATTTGTTTCGTGTTATTCACTTAACCTACAAGCTAGCTCATTTTGATCCAATTCACTCTAGTTAGTTTGATGTTTTAATTTCCAACATTTATGTTTTGATGCATTTTGATAAAATTTTGGATTGATTCACTAGTAACGAAAAATAAGCTAAAATGGAAAGCAATCTAAGAAATTATAGAAAAAAATTGAAGTGCTTGATTTGTGGGCCAAAGGAAACCAATAGTTTCAACAAGAGGATTGGAAAGAGGCAACCATGTGTTATTCTAAATCCAAATACCTTTCTCTTAAGAAAGAACAAGAAAATTTTAGTAAGGAAGGTGAAGCTATAGTTGGTCTCGTATGTTGTTACTCGAATAGGGTAGAGGCATTGTTATGATAGAGGAGTATGGATAGCACTAGAAGACTATGAGAAATCCTTGAAATTTCAAACTACACATCTCAAGTCCCTTTGTCACAAGGGAAGAAATTTGCACGGACTCAACGAGTACAACTTGAAATGCTTATGCTTTCAACAAGCACTAGAGGTATCCCCATCCACCAAGGAAATAAAGTCTCACAATGAGAAATCATAGAAGTTGAATGAAGAGATTCATAAAGGTAAATTTGATCTCTCTATCTATTTTTTGAATGGCTTTAAGCCTCAAGGAATTCCAAAGGTAAGTAATTATATTGATCTAGTCATTATTAAGAAATCAATTGTGCATGGTTGAGGTTTCCTTGCTACCAAGGATGTTGAGATCAAAGATACTTTGCTTGTGGATAATGTGATTGCATTGAGTGGCATCTATCTCATACCATTGGGTTTCATGATCGATGAGAGCCCTACCAAAGTGCTCAAAAAGCTTATTCAAGAAATAGTGGAGTGAACAACCTTTCACACAATGTTATGTCCTAATATTTTGTGGCAATTTTTTATAGTTTTTGAAAACATAGACAATTAACAATAATAGAAACATAGAATAGTTTTAACACACAAAAATATTTCTTCTATCAAATTTTCAAAATGGATTACAATTTTGCAACTATATATTAAATAACATAGTAAAAAAATATTTATAGAGGTTAAAGCCTCAATTTATGAATTCTCAAGATATCTCATGTACATAGCTCATGTAAACATTCAACTAAAATAGTTTATCTAAAAATAAGACTACACATGACAATCACAGTCAACATGCACTTATAAATAGTTATTAAAGCTAATTGTCTATTGATAATTATGCATGACATGCTCAATGAATTGCATGGTGGTGAGGCTCATGCATCACTTCTCAACATACTCCCCCATGATGTTGAGACTCACAATATGGTCTTGAAGTTTTGTAAACTAAACATGAGCAAATCAGTGTGCAAGATTACCATCATTCTAGTCTTATAGACCCATTTAGTACACTTGTAGAAGTTATGTACCCATTTTTCATTTCTCCTCCTCTTGAGAGGTCACAAGGTTTTCCCTTCCTTTCTCTAACATAGAGAAAACTCATAGTCTCTCAAATTACATGACACCTTTTAATGTGTCAAACATAACAAGTAGTTATTAACCACTTGATTCAAACATTCAAACTTTGTTTGACAACCATTTCTTTTAACATGCCAACATTTAAGCTTGTACAACCTTTTGAACATAGCTATAACCTTTTCCCAACTCGATCAATCAATCCATCCATAATTAATCTTCATACAATCTTTCATAGATTGTCCATTCTACTCTATATTCCAATATGATTTTTTAGAGTGATTTTTCAACCCACAAATTCTATGAGGATGAAGATCCCAACACTTCTCTTTTTTATGTTCTTCCCTATGACATGCGAATATTGCATAAACTCCATGCTTTGAGTTGATTTGCATGAATCTATAACACTTACAACATCATTTCTATCTCTCTCATTATATCCAAGGCCTTCAATTTTTTTCTCTCATAATTGACTGAATGGGCTCTCTAATTCCTTGTCTAGTTTTTCCCAAAAATTTTCCTTCATATCCCATTTTCTTCATATTTTTCAAACCAACTAAATTGTTATTAACATCACAAGTTGCAAAATCTATAGTTTTAGGCACATCCCGACCTTTAGTCTCGTATACTTTATTGAAAGCAACTTCACACAAATAAACAGTTTGATCAAAGGAACACAAATCTTATGTACCATATGAGATATCATAAACTATTGACTTTATTTTCAAACACTTATTTTCTTTCTCCAACAACTTTAGCTTTTCTTCTAAATCTTCATTGTTTTTTGACCTCATTAAATAGCTTCAATGTTCTTTCTATCTATTCATTTTCCTTTTTCATTTTCTCTAATTCTTTGTCAAAATTCTCATTTTTCACAAATATTCAAATTTTTCTTTTCCAAACTCCTTTCAACCAATACACCTTTCTCAAACTTGTAGTGACCTTTGTTCAAACAATGCTTTCCTCTTTGCTACGACCACTTCTTCACAATTCTATTTTTTCGAGGCGACTTCTTTCAATGATTCCTTCATTAAACCTTCATTCGGTCTCCTTACTGTGATCCCTTCGATCTGCTCTTGATTGTTAATGGCTTCAAGCAACGGCTCAACTGTCTGATCTCCTTTCAACCTTTGCTTCTGCACTTACTACCAATGATTTATAACATACAAAATGGCAGCCTTAACTCATTTAACCTTCGTCTCTTCTACGACTTTCAAACAATCTCCTGCAATGGCATTGACTACGAATCTTCTTCTTTTTGTGATCATTGATCGATCGCCTTCTTTGTCAATACAACGATCTATGAAAAACTGCACAAAATTTTACCTTCAAAAAACATTACCTTGGCCGACCTTTCTTTTCCTTTTGTAGCCGCGGCTACCTGCGCTCTAATCTCTTCTTGATCTTCCTGCTTCGACTTAACTCATCTCTGATCAACCTGCTCTTATACCAAATGTAGTTTTTAAAAACACAGATAATTAACAATAACAGAAAACATAGAATAGTTTTCACACAAAAATATTTCTTCTATTTAGCTTTTCAGAATGGATTACAATTTTGCAGACTGCATGTCAAACAATATAGTAAAACAATATTTTATAGAGGTTGCAGCCTCAGTTTATGAATTCTAAAGATATCTCATGCACACAGCTCATGCAAACATTTAACCAAAATAGTTTGTCTAAAAATAAGATTGCACGTGACAGTCACAGTCAATATGCATTTACAAACAGTTATTAAAACTAATTATCTATTGATAACTGTACATGGCATACTCAATGAATTTCATTACGGTGAGGCTCTTAAAGAGACAGAGGTTCCTGACATGGAGCTGTTTATAGTAAATAGGGGCAATTGGAACAAATTTGGGGGAAATGCCTGCAAATTTACATATTGACACGTCCCAAACTCAGAAAGACTATGGAACTCAACAGTCTACTCACACATGCTACCCAGAATGAAGAAAACCCAGTGAAGGATGATGGCCATGATGTCAACTGCATCAGTGTGTTTTCGAATCCGATTAACAAAATAGAGCAATGCGGGTTTTGGGGGCTTCCATCTTTCACGAATCATTCATGTTTTCCAAATGCTAAATGTATGGTGGTTGGAAAAGCAATGTTCATTATAGCCGTGAGAGGAATCACTGCAGAAAAAGAAATAACTATATCTTAGTTCAGAAGCCTTTATCCACTGGTGGAACGTGAACGCAATTTCATTCAATTGGGGTTTCGCTGTGGATGTAAGCGGTGTGTGTTGGAACGGTCACTTGTCCATCTTACGAAAAACAGAGACAAATAGGTAAGCATTTTTGTAATTCTCTGCCAAACCCAACATATATTGGTGTGCAGTCCGTTGTAGGAATCGCTCAGCAGCTGGAGAACATTGACGCCCAGGGTGAACAGAAGAAGCTCATACGTCGAAGGGTCATGCACGTTTTCAAACCGCCAGGACCTGGAATGCCCATGAGTTTAGTTTATAGTGAAGTTGTAGTATGGTATAGAGCTGTTGCATTAATCATTGACCAGCAGGGACACGATAGGATTTACTATGGTATAAGAATGTTGTGAGCTTTTAAAAAATATTACAAATATTAGGATTTAACTTATTGGATGCCTTCGAGTTTGAGTGGTTACTCTCGAATAGATTTTTTAATTTTTCTTTAATTGTTTATCATTCTAGCTTTAGTCTAATGAAGTGGCTTTAATTGTATAAGTGCAACCGGTGTCAATTTTTTTTTTTTTTTTAAAATTTAATTTTGTGGTTATTTTGAAGAAATATCTTAATATATTTAATTAGTGATGAATGCCATAATTTTATGCAAAGTTCGTCCCCTTCCTACACTTTACTTATTGGTTTATATACATTTCTAAACATTTAATCCAAACCGCATTCATGTGTACATATATTTTGATACATCAATCTAAATTATGCATTGACTACACCTGTTTATGTACCTAACACTCTACACTATGCAAGTATTCACTAGATACTATTGTTTCTATGTCCTAGGTCATTTCCATATATATAGAGGTAACCTCATGAGTGTGGTTTTGTTCTTCTTTTCAAATTTTAATTTCAAAATAGGGCAACTAGCCACATGTTTTGCACAACTTTTTGTCATGTACTTGCATTTAAGTGTGTTCAATTGCACTCATTATGATAATTGAATAACACTGATTTCCATTTACTTTTATAAAAATGAGCTTGCTAAGAATATTCTTATTATAGTAGCTAAAAGGAACTATGTTTTACATCACACCACCCTAGTGCATTTGCATGGGTGAAGTGTAATATTTTCAATCCATTACATATGATTTTTAAACGTTGACCTTGGATAACATTTCCTCTACCAAGATACATGTAAGTACTCACTCTTGTTCTATGTTGCATTGAGTTGAAGTTCTAGTATTGTGATGGCATAATGATCAAAAAATACTTTACAATGCATACATAGAACATGGATTAGTTTCCAAAACCCTAATTTTCCACACTCTTAGGTCACCCTTTACTATCCCCTAGCATTTTTTCACATTCCCCATGCCTTAGTTTTCCTTTTTGTAGTGCATCCAACAGATAGATGGTTTTAGAACCCCCAACTTGTGATACACTAGATTACCCTTCTACCACTATTTAGCATGTTTCAAAATCCCTATGAATTGCTTTTGTAATTTCACTTAGTTGGAATTCTTTGATTTTTCCTATGGAAAAACTACTGTTTCTAGAATCAATTATTGGAAGATTGATTGCATGACTTAAAAGTTGACGCTTCAATTTTCATAACCACCATGTTGATCATGATTTTGCATGAAAATCTCATGACTATTACAATAGTTTTGAGACTAATAGTAGACTAAAATAGGTGGCTTTACATGATGTAAAAGAAAAATAGAATTTAGGTTGTTTCATATTCTCCTTCAAACATGTAATTCTTCCTCTTTCGCTTAGATTCTTGTAACTAATTCTTCTTTGAACCTTGATCCCTCTTACACCTAATTTTTGTCATTTTTAGTGGTATTTATCTTTTGAGTATTTTCAACCAAAATTTGAAGTTATCCATAATTAATTTCCACCATTGAGGTTTTTTCATGGGTTTCCCTTATTCCTTCCAAACACTAATAGGCCTTTTTTAGTCTATTTTTATCCCTCTATAAGAGCTCCCCATAAATTCATTGAAATAAGAAATAATTTGAGATTTATATTTTTTTTTTTTGTTTCCTTGCTTTATTTGTTAATATTATTTTTATTGAGGTTATGTTAGTTTCCATTTTATTTTCTAGGTCCTTAGGTGATCCTTGGACTAAGGGACTAGGTTCTAAATTCTAATTCTATTTTGATTCTTTAGCCCCACTCTATTTTCTTAATATTCCATTGTTCGAGTTCCCTATTAGACCTTAGGCCTATGGGGAAACCTTAGACCTTGGTATCCAATCCTAGGGTGCTAAGCTACCCTATTCTTCCAATCTCCACTGCTCTTCTTTCTCTAGATCCTAGACCTTTTGAAGGTTCTTAGACTTTGGAACCAAGTTTCTCATGCCATGTCTACACTAAAATTTATTCACTACAATTCCTCTTTCCACTATCCCCTCAACTTTAGTTTCCTCATTGGTCCCTGGTCCCTCGTGGGAGCCTTGGACTTTAGCACTATGTTTCATGTGTGACGTCCCCTTTGAATCCCAATCCTCAGTCTTATTTCACATTTTCTCATAGTTCCTCATTCTATTTTTGGTTTTTGTTTTGATTTTTCTCCCTAGGTTTAAACCCTGACATTTTTGTTCTCTCAAACCCTAGGGGACATAGTGGACCTTTCACCTCTCCTAATATTTCTATTTCCACTTTCTTCCCTACTCTTGGTTTCCATCAACTCATGTGTAGTTCCATGGTCCCTACCAAGTATAGAATCTTGTTAGGAAAATTAGAACATGCAAAATTGCATGTTGAGGCTCAATGTGTTGTTTTATCTACTCTCCCACCTTTGGTGGATGACACTAAATAATAGAAGTGGGTAAATATGATGATAAATAGATATTATCATAGGAAACTAGATGTGAATAAAATATGTACTTAAGATAATAAAAAACTATTGAAATTATGAATGCTAATGACATGTAAAATAAATTTACATATTGTTGAATGTAAAATACCTTGATCTACTAATTATCCTTGAACTCTTCACAATGGGAAAGTTGCTTGGGTTGATCCCATATTTCAAAATCAATCATAGACAATGTAAATATGATCTCCAATGCATAACCATGATCTAGTTGAATTTAGATTTATTTGATCTAGTTAGATGTTATTCCTACTCTCTTTTAATATGTAGGAATTGGTGGAATTTGAAAATAATAGGTAATTTTTTGAATTGTGAGAGTTCAAATTCCCCTTGGTCAACCCCTTGAATGACCAACTTGACAACCTTGGGAAAGTCTTGATAGACCATAAGCAAGCAAATAATCACCTAGATTCAAATTTGAATATAAATATTGATCTTGTATAATGCTCCAAATCCAAATGTTCCTAGAAATAATCCTTGTAGCATGGGTAATGCTTATGATTCTAATATGTTAATTAATGTTTAGATGAATGTCTTTAATACCAAGACATGTTGAATCCTTGGACAAAAATATATGAAGTTGGATACTAGTGGTTATGAAGAATGGGTGGGAGTTAACAACTTGAATTTTGTGTTAGATCAATGTTGTGTGGGATCACTCCCACACATTTTAGGATTGACCCAACATATGGAATGTTAGGTCTTACGAGAAATATGTATATAGAAATGTGGACTAATAATGAGACAAATATGTAAGAATTGATATACATTGCATCAAGATAAGATAAATGTATAAAAATATATATAGACAATAATAAACAAGAATGAATAAAAATGAAAAAATAACTAAACTCAACATAAACTATGCTATATATTACTCTATAATTATATTTAAATATTCTTAAAAAACAAAACTAAATATAAATTTTATTTGATTAATAATACTAATTATTAAATGTGAACATTATCAAGACTAAATTTCATACTTTATCACCACATTCCAAAAATATCAAACCATCCAATTAAAGGTGAGTGTTGTTGGGGTTAAAGTTTTATTCTGTAGTTTACGACCTTGGATTTATAGATTTAGTAAATCTATGTCCACATAAAGGAAAACAATGTGAGGAGGTAAATTCGATAATGTACTATTAAAATAATTTACTTTACAAAAAATTAAAAACATGGGTCCCAATCCCACCATTTCTTTCTTGCTTTGCTTTACTTTTATTTAGCATTCGTCCAATGTACTTTGCTTAACCCCCAAGCTTCCTTAGTTTTAAGTTCTAGTTTTCCTGAAGCATTTCTTGCGTTTTCAATGTGTTGTTCCCAGTCAGTAAGACTTTTCTCTTCCTTCTCTAGTGAGCAAAACTAGGCAAGTATGGAAAGCGGTGCAGGAGAAATACAGAAAAGATTGAGAGGGCTTCAGCTTTCTCAAGAGCTGCATGGAGAAGCGAAGAGTCCTTCAGTTGCAGATTTGCTTGATTTGCGGGCCAAAGGCAACCAACGGTTTCAACATGGCGACTGGAAAGGAGCAGTCAAATGTTATTCTGAATGTATAGACTTTGCTCTTAAAAATGAAGTAGAAATTTACAACAAGGAGGCCATGGATATATTTGTGAGTTGTTATTCTAACAGGGCAGAGGCATTGTTAAAGCTGGAGGAGTACGGGAAAGCAGTAGAAGACTGTGAGAAAGCTCTGCAACTTAGTTCCAATCATCTCAAATCCCTCTTTCGCAAGGGCAGGGCTTTGCACGGGCTCAGAGAGTACAACTTAGCGTGTTCATGCTTTCAACAGGCACTAGAGCAATCCCCAGATGCCAAGGAAATAAAATCTCACTATGAGAAATCGAAGAAGCTGAACGAAGAGAACCAGCAAGGTAAGTTTGATCTTTCTGCCTATTTTCTAAATGGCTTCAGACCCCAAGATATTCCAGAGGTGAGTAATTATATTGGTCCAGTCATTATTAAGAAGTCACCTTTGCATGGTCGAGGTTTGTTTGCTACCAAGGATGTTGAGATCGGAGATACTCTGCTTATGGAGAATGCGATAGCAGTGAGTGGAATCTCTCGCAGGCCCGTGGCATCTATCGCAGGTTTGTTTCCTACCGAAGAGAGCCCTGCCAGCGAGCTTGAAGGTTTTAATGAAGACATAGTTGGGCGAGCAGCCACTTGCGCAATGTCATGTCCCAAGATTTTGTGGCAATTGCAGCACCTTACTGATTCATCTTGGCTAAAGGAGACAGAGGTTCCGGACATGGAGTTGTTCAGAGTAAATAAACGGAATTGGAACAAATTTGGGGAAAACCCAGTGAATTTACGTATCGACACGTTTAAACTCAGAAAGGTTATGGAGCTTAACGGTCTACTCACACATATTAGGCAGAATGAAGAAAGCCCAGTGAAAGAGGATGAAGATGATATCAAATGCAGCATTGGGCTTTGGAATCACAGGAGCGTAATAGAGAGATGTGGGTTTTGGGGGCTTCCATCTTTCATCAATCATTCATGTTTTCCAAATGCTAAACGTATGGTGGTTGGAAAAGCAATGTTCATTATAGCAGTGAGACGAATCACTGCAGAAGAGGAAATAACTGTTCCTTACGCCAGCAGCCTTTATCCACTGGTGGAACGCGAGCGCGATTTCATACCTTTGGGGTTTCGCTGTGGGTGTAGGCGGTGTATGTTGGAACGATCTCTTGGTCCATCTTTCAGAAAACTGAGCCATGCAATCAACCATTATTGCAGGTCTCTGACAAGCCCAACAACTATTCCATCCAGAGATACGCAGACCATGATAGGATTTGCTCTGCGGCTGGAGAATATTGACATGCAGGGTGAAGAAAAGCAACTCATCCGTGCCTCATTCTATTGCCTCTACAAATTTGTTTTTTTCGCTGTTGTAGTGCATCCTATTTTGGATGTGCTGTCAGAGTCACTTCCTACAAACATGGAAGTGGCAGATGCACTGCATCATGCTGAACCAGGTTCTGGTACCTCCATGGAGATGTTTCAGATGCTTCTTAGGCGAGGACATGGAAAACAGAGGGATTTACTTCTTTAAAAGGCAATGGAAAGCAGCATAGCGATGATTGGAAAACAGAAAGAGCGTGTCCTTAAGGCTTTGGTGGCGTCAAAGTTTGATGGATGTTTTCAAACCGTCAGGACCTGGAATGCCCGTGCGGTTTACCCTTCAGAAATCTTGTAGTATTGTGTGTAACTGTTAATCATTGGCCAGCAGAAATACCATAGGATTCACTATCGCATAGCAATATTGTAAGTTATTCAAAATATTAGATATATGGAGAGTTTAACTTGTTGGGTCCCTCTGAAGTTTGAGTGCTTACTCTCATAACTGATTTTATTTGCGTTTAATCTTTTATCAATCAAACTTTAGACTAATGAAGTTGCAGTTGCAATAACATTCGTAAGGATTGAACTAATTTTTTTAATGATATGTTTAATTTTTATTAATGTTAGTGAAATATTTTGTTTTAATACTATTATGTACTGCGAAGATTATTTCATTTAAATTATTTTTTCTTTTAAGATTGATTTGGAAACTACTTTATAGTAGGGTATGTGTATGAAAATGGGAAATCAAAAGGAGGTCAAAAGTGACCACATTTTTTTGAAATAAATAAAAATCAAATATTGGATGAGATATCAAAGATAACTACACTTAAATTTTGAAAATGCAAAAAGAACATGCGTTGCACAATCCTTGGACTTTATTTTGTAAACTATTAATTTCTTTTTAAAATAGTGGAGATTAAGTGATTCAAATCAAGGGAGAACACAAAATGTATTAAAGTGATATATAGCTCAACATCATTCTAAGAAAAATGATAAAAGGCCAAACATTGAAGGAACATAAGTGAAGAATTAATGAGAGGACTTTATGCAATTAATAAATTGAATCTTTGAATTAAAATTATGTTATATATTTTTATCTTAGTTTGATAAATAATAGTTTAATGATTATGAAATTACCTTGATAAGAAGTCTAGTTCAAGATTAGAACATATATCCTTTGTAGCATGCCCATGGGACCTTAGATTATGAGTTCTTAAAACCTTTCTCTTTGTCTAATATATATTCTCTTTGGTGTCAATTCTCATATTATAGCCTCATAAAAATCATTCACACTTTATGTTATAATTTATTATTTACTACTTATAGCTAGTACGTAAATAAGTAAAGGAACATAATTTTCAAATGGCTAGTGTTATCACCTTGCCTAGTCTTCACTATTGATATGTTCCCATTATTCCATTAATCCCTTGTCATATCTTTTCGTTTCCTTGTGACTAGTAGCTTTATTCTATCAACTTTCTTTACACTATCTTTGTATGGACACATGTCAATTTTATGATGATATATCATTGTGGGAAATCACTCCCCACTTACTTTCTTTAATGCTCATTTTTAGGCTACCTCATCCCTTCAACCAAGTTAACTCTTACCTCCACCATCCCATAAACTATTAATTACATCCTCCTCCTCACTGCACATTTGAACCAAGCATGAAGAATATAAGGTATGTCATGTGAATAGCTTATCTTCTGAGTAACCTACCATGATATCTTATTTTTCATACCCATTAGAGGATGAAATGATTAGTTAGTTTAATGAAATCTTAAATATATTTACAATTCAATTTCAGCCTCATTCTTTCATTCCTACCATCACACACATTTTTCCCATTTCATATTACATAGCCCAACCTTTTTCCCCTTTACATTATATTGCCCCCTCCACATTCCATCTTATACACATATCCATACAAGAAACATTTCCTTCCACTCATTATTGAAATAATATCTTCTCCTTTGCTACTACACACCTCAAGTTCCCAATTCATTTCCTATAGACAAACCCTAGACACCTCCTAATTTATGTTACATTTCATTGTTCCCTTCTAATTGTATCTCATTAGCCTCTAATAGTTCATCTAATGTTTTATTATCCCATATTGGCCCATTCCAATCTCTACTCATTCCTATTATTTTTGGCTATCATATTTTATTCCAACCATATCACCCTCTTGTGGTTGATAAAAATGTGAATCACAAATATAGACAATGCAAAAGTCACACTCACAATCATGCAATGAAGTTCAAGATCTTGGCTTAGAATACAAAATTTAGATAACAAGAAAAGTAATCATAGCTAAGATCTTGATTTTCTTCATTGCTCCATTGTTGGTTTCTCTTCAAAGTAACAAACTACGAAAGAACAATAATGACATGATGCAATGATAAAGATAAATGCTCAACAATAAAAGATATCTATGCTTGATAAATGACAATGATAGTGCTTGAACATGCTTGGAAATTCTTGATAATTTTTGAATGCTTGAATTCTTGATAATTCTTCAATAATGCTTGAATCCTTGAAAAAATGCTAATCATAAAATTGCTAGAGAGATCTTAACAATAAAAGTGCTAGGGAGATCTTGACAATAAAATTAATATGGGTATTTAAAAATAAAATTTCTAGGGGATTTGAATGAAATAAAATCTTCTTATTTATATGATTCAATTAACATTTGATCAATGGATAGGAAAATTCAGGACAGGGTAAGACCTAAATTTTCAACTTTGAAGAAAGAGGTAATTAAATAAATAAAATATATTTAATTCAAATGATAGCTTAGATAAATAAATAAATATAAATTTATTCATTTTAGAAGAAAATATTTAATTTAAATAATTTGTTTTAATTTATTTAAAAGAGTGTTTTCTATTTTTTTTTTTTAAATATTTGATTAGAGAGGACCAAAGGTAAATTCTAATTTAATTTTTATTTTTATTAGAGGGAAAATTATGAGAGATGAATTAATTAAATAAAAAATACTTAATCAATATAGATATGATAAAAATGTTAGCTTAATTAAATAATTAAAAAATATTTAATTATTAAAATAGAAGAAATGATAAGGATAATGATGAAATGAAAATGATTAGCCATTTTTAGATGTCTACATTTTCTCTTCTTTGAGACAATGCATTTTATAGTGTTGTTTCAAAGAAAAAGATTGATTATATGCCCTAGTGGACAATGGGATGGGGGATATGATTCCCTCTTGAGAGATTGACTAGAAAGAATGTCTCAAGTAAATCTCATGATAGGAAGAATTATTTATGATTTTTTTATATTAAAGCGGAGGAAGGTCCCCTAATCCCATGAGTTTAACAAAGAAAAAAATAAAAAAAATAGAGGCCTATATTCCTTAAGCAACCAACCATTAAAATGGAGGCATGTAGACCTCAAAGAGAAAAAAGAACAAACAAGAATAAAAGAAAAATCCATGGAGGGACACCGACCCAACACAAGAAAAACACAACTAAGAAAAACTAAACAAAATAGATGACCACTAATCTTTGAGAGTACAAATAAGGTCCCAATAAACCTTCATCTTGTCAAGCACTTCCTACCAATCCTTTTCCTCTTTGTTGTCTGCAATGATAGTGGTCAGAACATCCTCTTGGTTTTTTCCTTTCTTCTTCTTGATTTTCTTGATCTTAGCTTTTCCAAAACTATGCTAAAGATAGCCCTATTCATTGTCCCCTAAATAATTGAAGTGATTTTACCTATAACCTCTTCCAAAGAATTTTTTGTATCCTTCATGCTATCATGATCTTCATCATATTTATATATCATTATGCCACTTTGTAATTCTTTTGTTTGATCTTGTAATCTTTGCAAAGGCTTAGATTGAGTCTCTTTCTCTCTTCCAAAGTCCTCCATATCCTCATTAGTGTTATAATTTTCATCTCTCTCCAAATGGAGGACCCTTGTTTACACATTTTTGTTTTCCTCCAATATTCCCTCCTCCCTATTGTGCTCCTCTTCCTTGTCCACACTAACTTATTCACCTTCCTCTTCCCATTCGCTATTATCTAGGATTTCCTCATTACAGTCAAGTAGAAAATATTTTTCAAAAGAGCCCACACCCACTTCCCCTAGAGGAAACTTCTTTCCTCTATTATCCTTTCTTTTGTTTTGACTCAATTTTGCTAGCGTATTGGACCTCCTTTCACCCAACCCACCACTGGAAACACTCTTATGGTAAGGCTACATTTCATCACCAATTTTTATAATTATAGAACCAAATGGATCCATATTGTTTTTTTGGGTTGAAGAAGGGATGGAAGAGCTTTCCTTTTTGAGGTTTCATGCTCTTAGGAATAATGATAGAGGGGAGATTTGAGGAAGCAATAGAAATCAGTTTTCCCTTATTGGGCTTGGATTTCAGACATGAAGGGGGGTATGAGTAGATGATAACAGTCTATTAAATTGATGAGCTTGATCTCTAGGGGATTAAAGGTGGAGGTAGGGTTTAGTTTTGGGGTGGTGGTCAAGAACAAATTTATATAGAGAAATAATTAAACCTGCATGGAGAGGTAGGGATTCCTCTTTAGCAATACATGATATCAATGAGGACAATATATAAAAAGGAATGTTAAACATTTTTTTGTGATGAATGCATGATTTAGGAGAGGTAAAGTAAAATAACACATAAAGTGCATACATACCAAACCATATGACACTAGAAACTTTTCCCTATCAATTTTTTTTTGAAGCCTCACTAGTTTTTCTCCTTTTTTGAAGATTTTTTCCATGAACTTCTAGTACTCCCCATTGTTTATTTTGGCCAATTTGAATCTTTTACACTATAACCTTGTAGCATCCACATTAAGGAAAGTTGTTACTTCAAAATGGATTCCTCCTTGATTGAAACCTTGTCCTCTTTCTAGAGGAATTATATAATGTGGAAGTGAGAACATCTTCATACCCTGCATGGCTTGGAAAAAGGGAGTTAGGCCAGCCTCCTTGAAGATTTTCAAAAGCTCCACATTTTGTTTCATAGGGATGTAGTTGAGGGGTTCAGATATTTTCCTCAGACCTCCCGTATTTCTAGAGGACTTCTTACTCAAAAGGAAAAGGAACTCACAAAAAATTATTAGCTTTAAGCACATAATAGGATATAATATGTTAATATTACATAAGAGATCTTTGTTGAAAAAGCTACCATTTAAAGAGGAGAGGATGTGGCTCATGACAAGCATTCAACTAATTATGAATTTTAACTATAAAATAATCCACGTGTCACAAGAACTACATGTGGAAGAAATATCATACCTTATAATTAACCTCGAGGTAGTAGGAAAGGACTTAAAAATCATGTTTCCAATTTGGATGCCCTTCCATTCCATAAAAAGAAATCTCTTTCCAAAAATTTGTTAGAATCTATAGAATAATATGATAGCCTATTCATGTCCTTGAGGAGAATGATTAATAGTATAAGTTTTTTCTTGAAATGAAGATTTAAAATTTGTTAGTTTGGTTCATTCCTTTAATAGCAAACTATTGTTGTTTTTCGATCGCTAAAGATATCCTTTCCTATCCAATAAAATTAATGATCATATCCTATAATATATGAGGAAAATTAATATTAAAAATGATTAAATAAATGATAGAAATAAAAAACCACTTCATCCTAATAGGTCAACACAATAACCCCATTTTATACTTTATAGCCTTCCATCTTCTAACAAGTCTTTCATTAGATATTAAACTTCTTCTATATTATCTTTGCAATCGTCCATCATGTCAATAATTTTCCATGGCACAATAGACATAAATTCCAAGATATTAATGGTTAACATAGAATTCCCTTCAGTGACGAATTTATCATATTCTCTTTCTTTTATTCTTTTGAGTCCCTACCATTCCCTTGAATATTTTTCATAATTACTAGAATAAATACCAAGGTTTTTGGAATGTCCTTCTATGAGAACACTATTCTAGTTTCTTATCACACCCCCTACAACAAATTTTCCCAGGTTTCCTTTAAAACATCTATCAAATTTAAGTTTAATCCAACCTTCCTTAGGGAGGATCCACTTGGTTTCTCTCTTGCACATATCTTTGGTCCAAATTATTTGGGTTAAATAATGCTTGACACCCCATAGTTATTTAATATTGATTTCCCCATATGAAAGTAACACTTTGGAGAAACTATAATTAACCTTATTTATGGTTTCCTGTAATATATGTTTCATAGACACAAAAACCTCCATGTTGTTTCTTTTTTGGTCCCTAAAAATTATATTATTTTGGTCTTTCCATAGTCTCCAAGAAGTGAAAAAGGGAATTAATCTCCATAGGTCAATTATGATTGGATGAGAGAACAAGAAGTTCTTCTAAATATTAACAAAATCTTTAAGAGTTGAGATGAAAATATAATTAACAAGTAAGGACTTTATGAAATTATTCCATACTTCACTTGAGAAGGAGTAGTTTAGGAAAAAGTGATCTATGCTCTCAAGCTCTTCAAAACAAATTGAACATATATTTATAAAGTAGAACCCATGGATCTATTGAGGTTATCTACAGTAAGAATATTTCCATGATGAACTATTTACTAAAAGTAGTTAATTTTTGGAAAAGGTTTACTATCCAAACCTATGACCGGTTGAATTCAATATTAGGGAGGAAAGATTGTTCCAACATGATATAAAATTATTTAGTTGAGAAGAGGCTAGATAGATTTTTGCTCCATATCCATTTTTCCACCTTGTCATAGGAAAATTCGTACAATCGCCTACCTAGTTTCTCAAAATTTTCATAAGGTCTTCTTCCCTTTGTTGTCTTCCTCTCAAGAGTTTGTCTCGATTAATCTATTCCTAAGAAAATTTCCATCTTAGAAAATAACCTATCTAGTATATATAATTAATGAGGAATTCATCATTTGCATGAATACGAATTCCTTTAATATAATTGAATTGAACGAAAGATGAGAGGGAAAGTCCTTTATTCTAAGTATCTTCCCAAAACCCAATTTTCAAATGATTCCCCACCCTTCTTCTAATCGCCTATTTAATCATGTTTCTTTTTCTTGAAAAGATTGTTCCAAAAAACTAATCCATTAGGCAGGTCATAGAATAAAAAGTTCCTTGGATCCTCATTATCAAGGTATTTAGCTTTCAAGATGAAAGCCCAATATTTTTCATCTTGAATGAAGTTTCATCCTATTTTTTCTAGGAAATATTTGTTGAAATTTTTCACCCTTCTAATACTCAAACCCCTAGCCTTTTTTAACATGTAGGAATTTTCCCAGCTAACCAAGGCAATCATGGAATTTTCTTTTGTTCCTTTCCATAGAAAATTCCTCTAAATTTATTCAATTTTATAGGCTATGTAAGCAAGTATTTTAAACACTAATAGAGAATACATTGGAACTTTTGGAGGGAAGATTTTAGGAATTGAAGTTTTCTAGCTTGGCTAAGGAGCTTACATTCAAACTAGCCAATTTATTTTGAATTCTTTAAATAATTCCATTCCAGTAGGTATTTGGGGGATTTTTTGATAGAAGAGGTAGGCTAAGGTAAGATGACAAAAGACTTGTGGATTGGCATCCTATGATCCTATTAACTCTATTCTTAACCAACTAATCCATACTATAGAAATAAAGCTTACTCTTTGTGTAGTTTATGAGCTATCATGAGGCACAAGCTAAACTTTCCAATTTTTTTTTCCAGTAGGTAGCTTCTACTACAAATGCTTCACCAAAAAAAATGGTATCATCCAAAAAAAATTTGGTGAGAAGCTAGAGATAGAGAAGAGACAACTTTTACACCATTAAAAACTCTTAGTTCAAGAAATTTATTGAAAATTCCTCCCAAGGGCTTCAAAAACCATTATGAACATATAGGGAGAGAGGGTCCCCCTATTAAAGGCCTCTCCCTTTGGAGAAGGATCCCCTAAGAACTCCATTCACCAAAATAGAAAATTTGGGTATTGTGACACAAGCTTTAATTAGATTCAATATCCTTCCTTTGAACCCATAATGTAGGAAAGTCATCAAAAATTGCAAAGAAACTTTATCGTAAACCTTGGATGTTAAATTTGAGGGTCATTTTTGGTTTCTTGCTATACTCCATAGAATTGATATAATCATGAGTAATCAAAGCTACAGATAGAATATGTATACCTATGAAAAAACCTTTCTTATTGGGGGAAATCATAATATAATGAAGAAACCCTTTCGGTGTATAAACTATGAGTTTGGAGATCTTAATCCAACATCGTTAGAGCATCACCTTTTTTCAGAATCAATACAATAAAGTAGAGTTCAATTATTTTAACAGTTCTAATTTCAAGAAGTCTCTTGCATCATTAAGGAAGTTTGTAGAAATCACCTCCCGAAAATATTGGAAGAAGGTTGGAGGGAACCCATCAGGGCATGGGGCCTTACCACCAAAGAAAAACATGCCATTTCTTAGTTCTTGATATAAAAGAGGTTTCCACAAAAAAATTGAGGCCTTGTTCATTGAGGACATTAGGAATAATGACAATAAGTTGCTCCATATAAGAAACATCTAGATTTTGACTAGCCATCAAATCTATGAACTAAGAAACAACATCTTTTATATCATTTTCCTCATTGAGGATAGAACCATAATCATTAAATAGGGATTTTATCATGTTCTTTTGAATCAAATCTACACTTTTGATTTTTGGGCAATTATATTTTCATCGCTTGAAGAATGGGACATTTATTAAATTATACTTCTATTTTCCTTTAAGCCCCTTATAACTTTTGGTTTAAGTATCAACATCTCTACTCTCACCACATGGCACCTCCACACTCACCCTTCACAAAGGAATTCTTGACTCTCTTTAGGAACAATAGAAAGGAATCATGTAGTGGCTTCATCACCATCAACTCATAAAATGTAAAAGGAACTTAAAAGTGGGGGAGCCCCCACATGGAAGCACCACATGCCTCAAGAGAAAAGGAATTTCGTTCATGGAAAAATGATGTCTCATTGGTTGAGAAGGATGGGCCCCATTCCCAGTGGAAGCTTCAAGAGTCGTTCAAGAGAGACATGTGTCAACATCAAGGAAGTTATTGGGTGCTAAGGTCACACCATATTCGAGATCTGAATACCCCCTGTGTGTATGAGCTCAAGCACTCCCTTTAAATTACAACAACCTCATCATGAGAATGAGTGCTATCTTCTAGACCACGTGTCTTCTTTTATTATCTTGTAATCTCCCTCGTGCCAAGGCTGTGGTGCCTATATATTCAGGGGTTTATCTTTTATAGGGGTTCTTGGGTAGTGAGTTTTACACAACTATCTCTAGAGAGAAGAGTATTGTAATATATTTTTAGTTTTGAATATAAATAGTAGTAGTTATTGTCTTGTATTCTAATACCTTAGCAAATGCCCCTCATGGGAAGGATTAAATGGTTTATATTGTGTCTTTGGGCCTTTATATTTTATTCTCCACTAAACAATAAAGAGAACATGGTGTTTTGTGTTAAATTTTGTGAAATCAATTATTGTCTGTTATTTTTGTTCTCTAGTTCTATAGTATTATTATCTTTTGTTTATAAATTACATACTCCAAATCATGCATATGCTCTTTTAATTTTTTTTGTAATTTTTTAAAATATCTAATCTATATTATGCAATGTTAGGAATGGATACCTTAGTGATTCTGGTGCATTTCCTTAGATAGTGTTATTTTAGTTTCTTTTATGTTTCCTCCCCACCTTTCCTCCCAAAATATTTGAAGAGTCAACTTCTAAAATCTTAGAGGTCACTTCAAAAATAACAATTTCGGTCCCACATTTGTAAAGCTTCCCATAGGACATTGTTTTTTGGGAGTGAAATTTTTAAGAGTCAAAAGTTCCTTTTTTCGAATGTTTGGTGGGATTTAAACCCACAATCACTAGATTAAAGTGAGGTTTTATGAGCCAAAGAATATTCAAAAGGTTGCTAGCAATACAAAATCCAAGCTTACTACTACCACCTTTGTGGTTGTAACTCACGAACGGGGTGCAACGCGAACTACAACACAACAACCACAATAGATGGCTACTCCAAGACCACCAAGAAATTTTGTATCATGGAATAGTGGTAGCCCACTCATTCCTCTAGTAGCCCTGACTACTTAGGATCCTATCCTTGATAACACTTTGAAGGCAATCCCTAAGTTCATAGGGGAGGATTTCAAAAAAACCATGAAACATCTTTGGGATATGGAATTTTTTTTACAGTGCACCATGTCATAGAGAAAAATGTAGCTTTAAGCATATTTTCCACCTCTTTCAAAGGGAAAGCTCTTGACTGATATCAATCTTTTTTTCCTAACTCCACTGCCACTTAGGATGAACTAGGCAACAAATTCTTTGATTGATTCAATGAGAAAGGGGACCGGTTATCTTTCATCCAAAAACTAATTACTATTAAAAGATCTCTACAAGAGGCTATTATAGAAATTAATACCAAGTTCCATAAAACTTGGCCAAGAATTCTAGTAGTGGATCAACCTCTTGTGGGATGGCCATTTTCTTTTATCTCAAAGAATTCAACTTAGACATAGCTATGATAATTTAGTCACTTGGAGGCTAGATGTTGTTGGATGTGTATGAACTAGTTGTCAAAGCAGAAAACAACTTGATAAATGTTAGGAAGCTCCTCTCGTGGTTTCTAATTCTTATATTCCTATAATTATCAATGCCACCATAAGAAAAAGGTTCTCAACACCTCACAAGCCACTCCTCCCATGTACGAGTATCTTGTTGCTCAAACAATCATGGTTGCTTAATCATCAGTAGCCATAGAGATGAATGATATGAAAAAAATTATCTGAAATTTTTTTAATGAAATTATAAAAATAAAAAGGAAAAAAATTAAGCCTTTGAATCCCCCTTTCTGGAATTACCAAGGTGGGAGGCCATTGTTTTAACATAAATAGTACTAGGGAGGGTAGAGTTCGAATCGTCAAATACATCCTGCAAACCAACTTGTCTCAGTTCCTACTCCTCTACATTCAATCGCACCAAATCCACATAGAGAATTGGTTATCATCCCAAAAAAATTGGCCGATGCCTCAAATTCATGGTGCTTTTAATGAAATGATGCACATACACCCTAAAATTTCTCTAGAGGAAATTTGTAGTAGAGATTCATCAAGGAGTGAAGATAAGGGACTACACTTGATTCAACCCCTTATGAATACCAATCCCTAGGTGTTGAGAATGTCATCCTGATGTCTCAAGTGCAAGGTATGTCCATAGAAAAGGAAGAATAGATAGCCCTATAACTTTTTTTGTTCTCTTGGGTGGAAGGTGAGGATGCAATTTATGTAAATGAGATTCCCATGTCAAAATTTCATAGGTCTAATCAAACTATTAGACTTGATTTAAGAAGCTGACCGAGATTCCACTTTATTTAATAATTCCTAAAGTAACCTTAGGTAAGAATTTAGGGCCCCAACCATTAGCCTCAGTATATCAAAAATAGTGTGAAATAGTGTAGAATAGGATAAAAGAGCCCAAGGTTTTACCTCAAGGTTCATTGGATGTGGTTGAGCAACTAAAGAAGGCCCAACCAATATTTCTCTCTTGGACATCCTATCATTCCTTGACTAGAAATCTCTACTACAAGAGACATTGGAACACTAAGATAGTCTTGTGAAAGGTAACCCAAAAGAGGAGCCAATGTAAACCAAAGAGAGAGATGAACGAGAATGTGCAACCCAATGTGCCATCCAAATTCATCAAATCTAAAGAAAGGGAAAGTAAAATATCCACCCCATTTTATTTATCTCTCATTATTGGGGATAAGTTTTCACACAATTTTATGATTGATTCTAGTGCCAACCCGGTAGTGATGCCCAAGCACATTATAGATGCATTGCAACTTCAATATGAACCTTAAGATAAGGGGGTAATGAAATTGGATGAAAAGAATGTTGAGAAAATAGGAGTTATCAAGGATCTTCCTTTGACCCTATACTCTTTCCCTAGTATCATAGTTTCCCAAGAAATGGTTGTAAAGGATATCTTGCTAGTCCTTGGGTTATTTTTATCAAGATATTTCATAGTCAAGATAGGCAAGTACTTATCTTTAGTTTGGTCTCACTTGATCTTGATGACCAAATACAACTAAAAAATGAAGATGCTCTTTGATCCATTTCTCCCTGAGCACTAGCTAATGATGCCATGATGAATTTTGAGGTGGCACATACACATTTCTTAAAAAAGAAATATATTACATAGAAATGCTTGAAGAAGGAGTGGATAACAATAGAATCTCTAAAGAAGATGTCTTCATTAATTAATTTATGAGAAATAGCCCATTCTGTAACTTCAATTCCATTGGCCTCAGGACCTATGTAATCGACATGATGAATATCAAGTCATACTTGAGGTAATAAGGAAGAAGGAAGACCAGAGAAATGAACTTGAAATTTAGTACTATTTCTAGACTCTACATTTTGACTGTGAAAAATGTAAAACTAACTCTGAGGCTGGCATCCTTTTTTTGTTTCCATCTAAGAAAGAGACCCTCAAATCCTTCCACTTCTATTTTGTTTGCATAAATAATGAAATTGAGTATGAAACCTTGGTCCATGGTTCCAGCCTTTCCAAGCACTTGGGCATGCAACACTTAAAGGTGATCAAATATTCTAAAATGGTAGTTAAAAAATAAGAGGAGCTATGACTGCAAAGAAGATTTGAAAAGGTCCTACTACCATCAACTATGGGATTTAATTGAAACTTTTAAGGCCTTTAAAATTCAAATCATCCCAAGGTCTATGAATGTAGAAGCAAAAAGGATGGCAATACATTTCATAGTTTAACACAATAGTTTGTTTACTAATAAATGAGAATATGGTGTGAGTGATTATTAGACTCACTATCCTAGACAATGATTAAAAGTGGAAAGTGTTTAAAATTGATCCCTAGATTGCCATGTTCCTCTAATAGTCATGCGAGTTTGTAGAGAAGTTTTAGCCAAATGTTGAAGAGGCCTACAAATATCAAATCATACAACTCAAGTCTACAAAAATTCCAAAGGGATTGATCACTCTAGAGAATCTATTTGATTTTAATGATGTGAGGAATGAAAGAATGATTTTTTTGTGAACAAAATCAATTACTCCAAACATGATGTAGGAGATGGAAGATAATTGAAGGTGGGGAAAGAAGTTACCCGAAAGGACAAGGATCAATTGGTATCCTTCTATAATGATTATGAAGGGGTTATGGCTTGGGCCTATGATGACTTAAAGGGGTATGGTTGTGAGGTTATCTAACATACCAAAAATTTGGTTGAGCATGCTAAGTAACTCCACCAAAAGAAAAGGCCAGTAAAAAAAAATATTGAGTCTATGATAGCGTAGGAGGTGAGGAAACAAATTGATTCAAGGATCATATACACCATCAAGCATTCAACATGGGTGTCTAACCTAGTTCCCGTAAGAAATAAAAACCCCAATATCAGACTTTGCATAGATTTTAGGGCCTTGAGTAAAGTATCCTTGAAAGATCACTATCCCCTTCCCTCCATGGAGTAGATCCTCCAAACAGTTGTGAGAAAATAGATGTTCTCTCTACTTGATGGATTCTCAAGCTATAACCATAATGGTTCAAAGAGGAATACCAACATTAGACCAATTTCATAACAAAGCGGGGAACCTTCACATACATTAAAATGTCTTTTGACCTCTCCAATGTAGGAGCTAATTTATAGTGGGCCATGGACATAACCTTCCAAGGACTAATCAACATAGTCATCCTCATTTATCTAAATGATCTTACCATATTCTCTAAGAAAATGGAAGATCATTTTGATCATTTGGAGAAGAATTTTCAAAGATGGCAAGAGTTCAGGGTATCCCTCAACGCCAATAAATGTGTCTACAACATATTGCAAGGAAAGCTACTAGGATTGTCGATATCCAAATAAGGCATCTCTATTGATCTAGATAGAGTAAAGGCCATCAAGGAATTGACTCTTCTAGTAAACAAAAAGGGAGTCCTGTATTTCCTCGAGAAGATCAACTTTTTCAATTGATTCATATCTGACTTCATGTGGCTAGTAAAGCCAATCACACTAATTTTGAAGAAATACCAAGCTTTCAAATGGATCACTAAAGGAATAATAATGTTTGAAAAGCTAAAGGAGGTAATATCCACGGCTACCATGCTAGTCAATCTTGACTTCTCTAAAGACTTTTTCAAGTATGTTTACGACAGTGAATATAGCTTGGAATCCATGTTAATTGTAGAGGTTTTTTCTTTACATGTATTCATTTTATTCCCTTGTTCACATTGTTTTTGTTCTACCATCAACTTCATGTTTATAAGGGAATTCCTTCCCTTCTTCCTTTTTTGTCTCTTTCATTGGAATCATACACATGTCACACAGGAACAAATTTTTGAAGGATTCAAATTGCTCTCTGCTTAAAGGAATGTGATGATGCAATGTGGTGGTCACACAACCTTTTGTATGTTGTTAACCTTTCACATAGAGAGACATGTGGCTATTGTTGAAAAATCCATGGTCAACGCTCCCCTCGAGATTCAGGACATGGACTAATTGCCTCCCGTGGATCCGTTAACTCTAGCAGTTGTATTGGGTGGGTATGTGTAGGATCATCATGGAAAAAATAGGCCCTTAAGTGGCAAAAAATTCAAAAAAATAAGAGTTAGGAAACTTGATGTAAAAATTTGAATAAGTTATCTATATTATTTCAAAAATATGTAAGAATAGAATCTGTAGAAAATTGAATGTAGTTTCTAAACTACTAGGTTTATTTTTAGAAATAAAATCTACTTGGTGAAAATTTGAAATTTCAATGCAATAGTACTTAAAATTTAGGGAAAAAATAAGTAGGAGTCTGTCTGACCACCCTAAACACAATAAAATGATACTATTTTTTTATAATATTTTAGATATAAGTAGAGGACTCATGTCCAGATGTGATGCATATTTTTTTGTAATTTTTTCCAAGTAAATAATTAATTATAAAATTTAAAAATATAAAAACTTGTATGTCCACCTTTTTTTTAGACGGGTTATAAAAAAACTTTAAAACAACCACTAGAACTCGTGATTACTTTTATGTTTAACTTGGTCAAAACTTTATGAATTTTTTTTTATTTTTTTAATCCTATAGTATGTGAAGCATAGAATGTGACACATGTTTTGGATTCAAAAAATGTGATACCGTTTGAAAGCTATAGATTTTTTTCAATCAGCCTATTGATCAGGAATTTAGCCATAATTCAAATAGAAAATGAATAATAATAATTTATTAAATTCAAAGTAAAGCATAATTTAAATTGGTGGAAATCTAAGAATCTCCTTTAAAAACCCTTTTCGTTTCATCAATTCTGGGTAAAAAAAATTCGTCAACCACATACCCTACACATACCCATAATATTGCCACTTTTTTGCCCATCATGATCCTCCACATACCGAGGAATTAACAGGTCGATATTTTGGTGCAACGACAACTGTGGGGCCAACAATTGGTATAAGATCCAAAGGTGTTGGGTTTGAATCCCCTCGGGTAATGCTAAGGGGGAGTTTGTTGGCAGATGGTCAGTACTCCCCTCAAGATTCACGACATAGACTAATTGCCTCCCATGGATCCATTAACTCTGGCAGTTGTATCAGGTATTAACAAGTCAACCTTTTGGTGCAACAACAATTGTGGAGCCAATAGATATGTGGTAGGGTTTTTTGCAAGTAGCTCGAGAAGAGATTCGAGAAACACCCACCCTTTTGCTAGGTGTATCTTTAGGTTTTTGTCAAGAGTAGGATAGAGTGTCAAAAGGAATGCCTTAGGTGCACTAGTAGTAGGATAACATTTAAGAGGTCACACTAGAAATTCCTTGAAGAATCAAGAACACCATCCCCCAATAATTGAGATCTTACAAGAAATTGAATTTTTGTGTCAAATAAGGTTTTATGATGCCATGATTCCCCTAACAAGGAGGTTCTATTCCATTGCTTACCGAACTCTAGCTCAGTGGTTTCCACATCATTTAATAAAGGGAATTGGCTCAAGAAGTTTGAGTTGTGTTTCAATTAGTGATTAAGCAGTGTAAACTTCATTACAAGAGTTTAGTAGATTTTTTTGACAAAAAACCTAATTTTTGGAATAGGTTTTTTAGGGCGGTGGATTTAATGCCATTGTTGGTTTTTGTATTTTATTCTTTGTGGTAGTGGAGAGTTCTCTATACTTGTTTAATTCCCTTATTCTATAAAGGGTAATTTTGACCCTTTCCATAGTGTGGAAGGGTAAAAGTACAAAGCTATGTCACACTTTTGGCCAACTTATCAGCACTAGTGAATTTTAGTATTTATAACTAAAAATCAATTTTGGTCAAACATATGATCTATTAAGATTCATTCTAGATAAGTTAAATATGTCCACAACTTTTCCAACTCAAATTGTTGGCTAAATGCATATGTAGCACCACTTTGAGGCCAATTTACTAAAAATTGAAAATATTTGAAAAAATTAAAGTTTCAACAACTCCTACTCATATAAATAACATATTTTTAAAAATGTAAAAATACCATTTTTTAGATCCATAAGTGTAGTTTTCAAATATATATTTATTTTAATAGTTCAATTATTATTTATATTTTATTTTCATTTTTTACTAAAAGTAGGTTATTAGCACAAAAATATTAGGTTGATTACCATGTCAAGAAAAATGCTAAAACTTATTAAAAAAAAATAAAAAAAATGATGCCCTAGATAAAAGAATCTAGATTAAGGTAGTATAATTTTTTATTTTATTTTTAGATAAATATTCAATATAAAAGTTGACATCGAGTGGAAATAACCATGTTTTAATACACACACATTTAATTTTTTTTTAAAAATATATATTTATTAAAATTGCAAAACAAAATATCCATGCCCTAAAGATTCAAATTATAAATATAGACAAAAAAGTTAAAGGAAAAAAAAAAAAATTTACTATATAAAGATTGATGTCGAGTGGAACATCATTTTTCAGCATTTTATCAACAACTAAATTATAGTGCTAATTTATAAAAAACCATATTTAAATAATTTTTTAATTTTCTCAAAAAAATACAAACATAAAATATAGTAAAAAATACACATTTTATTATCTTACATCATTTCAAAATTCAAAACATATATGCCACTTTCTAGTGATTCAAGTTTAAAAGTTAGATCAGTGTTGGTCGTTTCCTTTATAAAAGTGTGACACAACTTTGTACTTTTACCTGGAAAAACAATTACAAAATTGTGTATTAAATCCTAAAATAATTTTGATCAATTTTTTGGATTTTGTCCTATTCAAATCCTAGCCTTAGTATTTTGTATTGTTTTCAGAGGTAAAGTATATACAAAGAAAAGCATATTGTACTATGTCTATTTCGCCTTTTTCACGTGTCTTATTCTTTTCTTACATAAAAACTTGTATTCTATGTTATTCTTATTTTCAAGCATATCCTTGCTAATTGGTCATTCTTTATGTTTCAACTTTTATGCTTTTTTTAACTTAGATTCATAGTAACTGAATCATGTTCTTGTAAATCTTACATTTTCTGTTAGAATCATATTGGATCTCATATTATGCTCATAAGTAAGGTAATTTCTATAAGGGTTTGAAGCACAAAATGTTATTCTTAGGTTTATCAACTCCCTGTCAAACCTTAGTGGGTGCTTCTTACGAGAGGATTTGAATGTCTATTCTATGTTTGCATAAACCTTAGTAGTTTGTTCTCCCATAAAAAATGGAGGGTCTTTGGAACTGTGTTATTTTTACCAAGTTGAAATCCCAATAGGGTATTTGAAATATTGTTAGAACTTTCAGTGCATCAGCATAGTTAGTTTTATTTCTTGTATTTCTTCCTCCCTTTTCCCAAACCTAGAAAGAAGAACCAACTTCTAAAATCTCAGGGGTCATTCAGTGGAGCGCAATAGGTTCCCCCATCTACTAAATTTCCTAGAAGGATGTTTGGAGAGGTGTAAGATTTTATGATCAACAATTATTTTTCTAGCATGCCTAGTGGGACCCAAATATCTTTCATAGCATATGATGCTTAGCCTTGAAGAAATACTTGAATTATAATTATAGAGGCCATTACTGACTGAATCCACATATTCATTCCTAGGGTCCAAACAAGGGAATATTTCAAATGTAATTTTTGATCTCCAAGCTACCCTCTTTCGCTCCTAAAAGGGGAAGCACTACAAGTTATAGATCACCTATTAGGATAAATAGGGTTAGAAGTACAAGCCCTGCATCTAGATGTCTATCTACTCCACTAGTTGACATATCTTTCCAAATTATAATACCTATTTACCATATTAATAGAAGTTTGTTCCCCATGGACCTTCAACACCAAAGGAATTTTGTATCATGGAACAATGGTAGTCTAATTGTTCCTCCTACCCATCTAGATGTATGGACTACTATCCATGCTAATTCTCTAAAGGAAGTTCCCAAGTTTATCAGATAATAGTGGAGACACCATCAGAAAATCTCCAAGATGTTGCTTGTGTTTACATAGTGCATAGTATTACATAATAGAATGTAGCCCTCAAACTATTAGCTACTTATTTTAAAGGAAAAACTCAAGACTAGTATAGGTCTTTGACTTCCAAAACCATCTGTACTTGGGATGACCTCAGAGATAAAATCTTTGAGTGCTTTACAAAAAATGGAGACTAGTGGAACCTTCAAAGTTTCATGTTCCATTGGTCTGAAAAATGCATTTTCCTTGGTGTTCTCTTGGTCTACTTGGATTAGGGTTTAGGGTTTTATTTGAGGAGTTATTTTACTTAGAATATTTTCTCCTTTTGCTAAACCCCTGTCTTTCCGTCCAATCCTTTTTCGACCTATTGTGTCCCATTCCCAATCATGTTAGAAATAAACCATCATCGAAATTCATTTTATGATTGGCCCCTTTTGGTTAGGGTTCCCCATTACTCATCACTTATATTTTTCCCACCCCTTGGTTTGATAAATTCTTTCATTTTATAAGGTTGAATATTCAGCCTTGTTTGGCCTTTACATCCTTTCCATAAATGTTATTAAGTCTTTTTTGGCTTTGTCTTATGTTCCCATAGGCAGTCTCTCTTTTAAAACAAACTTGGTACACATGCATATTCATGTCACTTAAGTCTATCACTCATCATTGAAGTTATTTCTATCATCGGGTTCATTACCATGATGAGTGATGAGCATTTGGTTCCCTTTCATATTGTCTGTCGTAGAAGTTATTTGGCTTCTTGGTTCCACTTTAGCAAAGCACTTGTGATGAGTGTTGTTTCTTCCTTATGTTGTGCCATTGTAGAAATATTTCATCATCTTCTTCAATTACTAGGATGAGTGATAGGATCTAGTTGAGAAGGGAGAGAGATGTGATCTTGCCACTTGTTAGCATCTGGTGTCATCACTAGTTTCACCTGTCACATAAAGCACTCTCAACTCCAAATCAATTACAATGAGAACCAATGGGCTAAGAAATTTTCTTATTATCTCTGGGAGTTCCCCCTCATCGAAATACAAATGCAGCCTTGTGACACTTTTGTAAAAAGCGATGAAGGATATACTAAGTAATATCCCTTCCTTTGGAGAGGTTTTCGCTCATTGCTAATGTTTGGACATAACTTCAAAGCGTTACCGTGATGAGAAATGGAGTCCACAAGGTATTATGAATACATGGATGGCTACATTCCAACTATTTGAGGTATCATCATTGTTTTAAAAGAATAGTTGTAAAAGCATGTAACGATGGTTGAGGATGATCATTGATCATGTTTTAAATCAAAATATCGATGACCAAGTTTCAAACTTGTGCAACTATTTGTCAGCTTGCTCACATGAGATTTCCTTTGAACATTAATGGCTGATATGCTCCAGTCATTTTCCATAAAGAGGGATTGTCAGCCATTTTTCTTTCACAATCGCAATAAATGAGAGCTAAATAATTGGTCTACATACAAAGAAGAAGATGTGAGGAGCTCAGGTAGACAATTGCAGAGGCATTGAATACTTTTCCTAGGTAAGAAGGTATCCACACCTTTCTATGTCAACTATGGATAAATTAGCTGGTTTGGGAGGTTGTTAAAAGTTCTATAAGCTTTAGATATTTGGGGTTTGCAATTTTTTGGTTATGTGAAAATTCCTTTTGGGTTGGTTGAAATTTTGTGATGTTAGGGTGGGTTTTGTTCTGCAAGTTTGTTTCTAACAACATAAACTAGTGAAACTCTTTTGTAAGTACAAAATAGTAACCCCTAGGCATGTTACGCTGCAAAAATGAGTGAACCTGACAAATCATCTACCCAACTAGTGAGGAAACCCAAGCAGAGGAGGTTCAAGAGGCATGAACCCTAGGATGACACACCTGTAATTAAGCTAGATATACCTGAGTAGTCTGTGAATCCAAGGGTAGAGAAGAGAACTTTTTTCGCATTCATGGAGGGTGAGGCCAAGAATACTTACAACTTGAGAATTAGGGTTGTTAATTGAGATCTTGAGGCAAGCATGATAGTATGTTCATGAAGGAACAGAGTGCAAAAGGACAAGGAACTAAGTCAAGGGAACTGACTAAGTCTAGGGAGAAAAAGAAGAAGGATAAGGACCACAAGGCTTATGATTCTGATATAGGGAAGCCTAATGTTACCATGGAAGATGAGGAAAATTATATGATTGATGAGGAAAAAACTAATCGAGAATATTCCCAATATCTTCTTACACTTGTAGGTCTAGAAGACTCTGATAATGATGAGACAAATTCTCTAGTTTCAACAAAATCACCAAGGAGACATGCATACTCTGATTCTGAAGATGATGAACCATTACAGGAATAGAATCCTAGTTTGGATTTTTTTTATCTTGGAAGCTAACATAGATGAGAGTTTTTTATGCTACTACAATGATGAAATATTCCTTTTGGAAGGCAGGTAAATCTTCTTCAATGAGTAAAAGGAGTTTTTTTGTCTTATATGTTTTCCCCCTCATCAAAGATGCAAATGCAACTTCCTGGAGAATTTTTAAATTGAAATGCAAATGAATGTCAAATGTAAAATGTGATGAATGTCAAATGTAAAATGCGATGAAAATTGTAATTTGGCCCAAAGCTTATTTCTCCCATGTTTCTATAAATGGGAATTCAAGGCCAATTATAGAGGGTTCTTTTTGGTTGGAAAAAGTTTGAGCTCATGTAGGAGAAATTTTGTAAGTCAAGCGTAGATTAGTAGAATAGAATTGAGTCTTATGTATATATTCTAGTTTGTAATAGGCTTAATGGTTTTATAGTAGCAACAACATATGAATGAGAATTGCAAATTCTAGAACAAATTCTCTCCTATGTATTTTGATTCTCAAATTATGAATAGAATGATCAAGGATCTTTTTTTTTTCTTGAATTGCTTTGGCTAAATGTATAGTTTTATTTCTGCTTTAGTTCAAAGAAGTAATCAAATGCTTTAATGAGATCATAGGTTTGTGAGATGGAATTCAAGGATTACTAAGGAGTTTCTATTTCTAGGTATTATGAATTGTGTATTGCATTTAAGAAATATATCAATAGCCTATAAATGCTAAGTTTAATCGCTAATGTATTATAGTTTGTTACAAACATGAATCCATTACCCATGGATAAGACACTGGTCTATTAGTTTGGTCATCTTTGATGTAAATTAGCTGACCTGTACCTAACAAAGAACACAAATTTGAATGAAAATCACTTACACATCGTCAATTGCAGCAAAGTGTTGTGAAGTACCACTCATTCCTTGCTTTAGGTAATAATTTTCTTAAGGATCAGTCAAATCCTTGAAGGATTTTATCTAATTTGTAGCTTAGAGGAATGCATCTGTTTTTCATAATGTTCATGATAAAATGGCACAAAAGTATCATCTATTAAACATTGTTAGGATTACCATCTTGGGTCTCATAGAGCTTGAAGTATAGAAGTAGAAGCCTAGCAAGCCCCTATCTATTCGTTGGCCAATCCTCACCATTACAGATTATTGAATTATGGCAGATTCATAGGTAATGCATGAGATTAAGTTTGGTTCTCAAAAAATAACCAACATATTGGTGACTCTACTAGGGACAATCCATACAAGGTCTCTAGTTCCATATAAGAAGTATTAGAGTCCAACATTTTGCAAATATAAGTCCATCTTTTAGTCTAGCTTTGGAGTCAGTGAGTAAATTCTCATGTACGTGCCTAAGTTTGGCTACAATTAATTTGAGCTTACAAATTCTATCAAGATCTACCCATAAATCCTTGAGCATTTTCATAAATTTCCATTAAATGTGGGTGGTGACTTTGAGATTTCTGCACTAGTGTGCATTATTTGAAGAAATCAAGAAACATTAAGATTGAATAATTTTCTGAGAAAGAGATGACGTAGACTTGAGATCATGTGATGAAGCACCTTGATGAGAAGCTAGGATGAGAGTTTCAAAATGCTCCAATACTATTTGGAAGGAGTCAAGAAGTGGGTGAATCTGAACATCTGGTTTAGATATTAAACTTTTAGACCTAGAAAGGGTTGTGTTGTAGTAGATTTCAAGGGATTTATAGATGAATCTACTGTTTGAAGAGACATAGAATGAAATTAAACTTTGAAATAATTTTATATTATTGAAATTTAGTCCTCTATGAAGGGAGGTGGTGATTCTATGGAAAGAATCTGATGAAATGGTGAAGACAATCACATATCTACAAATATTTCTAGTCAGGAAGGATAATTTTTAGTAGCTGCAACATACCTAGGTATCCTCCATATTTTTGTTTTCAAGAAGCATAAACTTGTTATGAAAACCATATTTTAAGAGTTTCAAAAAATGTTGGTTCCCTATTGAGTGAAACTGAGCACTAAGAAAGGGAATGATACTGATAATTTTACATACTTGGGTATGTGCAGGATCATAATGGAAAAAATAGGCCCTTAAGTGGCAAAAAATTTAGAAAAATTAGAGTTAGGAAACTTGACGTAAAATTTTGAATAAGTTATCTATATTATTTCAAAAATATGTAAAAATAGAATATATAGCAAATTGAATGTAGTTTCTAAACTACTAGGTTTTTTTTTTTTTAAAACAATCTATTTGGTGAAAATTTGAAATTTCAATGCAATGGTACTTAAATTTCAGGGAAAAAATAAGTAGGTGTCTATCTGACAACCCTAACCATAATAAAATGATAATTTTTTTTATAATATTTTAGATATAAGTAGAGGACTCATGCCCCGATGTGACACATATTTTTTGTAATTTTTTTCCATGTAAATAATTAATTATAATTTTTTATTACAACTTTTTAAAAAACATAAAAACTTGTATGTCTGACCACCTTAACTTGGTCAAAACTTCATGAAATTCATTTTTTATTTTTTTAATCCTATATTATGTGAAGCATAGAATGTGCTTCATATTTTGGATTAAAAAAATGTGATACCATTTGAAAACTATAGATGTTTTTCAATCAAACTATCAATCAAGACTTTACTCATAATTTGAATAGAAAATGAATAATAATTACTTATTAAATTCAAAGTAAAGAATAATTTATATTGGTAGAAAGCTGAGAATCTCCTTTAAAAACCCTTTTTGTTTCATCAATTTTGGGTAAAAAAATAGTTGTTAGCCACATACCCATCATATTGCCACTTTTTGGCCCATCACGATCCTGCACATACCCACTTCTGAGTTACAATTTGCAGCCTCTATATTATGTTGGAGAAGCATGATTGTTCTTGAAACTTTCCCATTAGAGATATCTTAGATGTAGATGTTTTTGAGTTATGCATTGTAGTATTTAAAGGTCATGATGAAAGATAGGAGTAGGGCAATGATCAATTGTAGAGTTGATGTTTGAATTTTGTAAGGGGTGTAGGAAAATATATCATCCACATATACATTCTTGTGGGGTATCAAATGTAAACTTGCAAAGTGTGCAACCCTTGTCATGTCATCAATGAAATTTCTCTATTGAAAGATACAGGCCTTTAAATTTTAATGGTATTCAAGGTTTCCCAAACCATGTTCCTAATGAAGTTAGGGAACACTTGCCAAAGGGAAAAGGGAAAAGATCAAAATCAACATCTTAGCATCAGCAGGTGTTTTATGATTGGATGGGTGATTATTAGATAAACCACAAAGATTTTGTCATTAGGTTCTTTGTTCAATCTCTGAAGGAAGATGTCAGAGATTGGTTTTCAGATTTTCCAGTATGTTTTATCTCTTCATGGAATGCGTTTATGGCAGCATTCATAGAACAATTTGGTGAGAGGATTGATCCAATTTCAATAAAACAAAAAATTATGAATATCCAGAAAGAAGAATATGAATTAGTCCCAACTATCAATCTTTGATTTTCAAAAGCAATAAGGGATATTCTAGAAAATATAAGACCAAAGAATGTAGAGTGTTTGGTTGTATAATTGGGTGCATTTGAGGAAGAAATGAGCTATTTGTTAAGAGATAAGGATCCTGTAACACTTCATCATTAATATCAAATTTCCATGGATATTGAAACAAATTAAAATATTCAATGATGAAGGGTCATATGGCTGCAAGTGTTGGTTATCCTAGAACACCTCATGTAAATGGATCATACAATAGAAATGCTTGTCAAGATGATAATTCTTTTGTTGATATGATTTTTCCATCATTACAACACACAAATCATAGTGAGCTCCAAGTTGAGCATGGACAAAATTTGAGCAATATTGATCAAATGCCTTTTGCTCAAGAGTTGTCTGATATGAAGATACATAAGGGAGAATCATCATATGATTTTTTCTTGAGGTTTTTGGATGCTTTGTTGAAGATCCCCAAAAATTTCAAACCTAAGGATTCAATGTGCATTGATTTTTTTGTGAAATCTACCAGCCAAGGTTGAGTACCTTGCCAAAAAATTGAAGCCTTATAGTTTTTATCAAGTACTTGATTAGATAAAGATTGTTGTAGGAGCCCAATGCAATTATGCACAAGATGTGATAAATCAAAATTCTAGTAATAGCTCTCCTAATAAGAAAATTCATAACACAATGCAAACAACTGAAAATGCTATATTAGAAGATGAACATCCATCTTGTTGTATGAATGGAGATAGTGACTGTAATCAATGCACAAGTAGCATATATGCAGATCCGTATGTCAGTGATGAAGATAATGATACAAATTTGCAAGTGTTGTTGATTTCTCATCACAAATCAGTGGTCAAGATATTGAAGGTGAAAGTCTAAGCATTCACTCTAAAATCTATGAGCATAGTTTATGTAATGATAATTTTTCTTGTGATGAGAATCATGCTAAGAGTGAAGCTTTTGATTATTTTCTTGAGGATTATGAATCTTCCTATGAGGATGATCTAGAGATATTTTCTTCACATGAACCTGGATGCAATGTTATGAATTTTGATGCAGTCACTTGTTCACAAGTGAATGGAAAATTTTATTTTGATGAATACCTAGAAAGTAATTCAGGTTTGCCATCAATAGAGCATGTTAACTTTGTGAATGATGAAGAATTTGAAGATAAGGATGTGTGTGTTCAGTATCTTGATCCTAAATAGAAAGCTAGAGATGATAAAGATGTTGATGAACATGATTATGTCCTTGTTGCTCATTATTGTTTATATGAAGTAGAGATTGAAATGCCAGTTATACATGAAGAGGATGATGGTGTGCACATTGATGAAAGAAGGGGTTCATTATTGAATGATCAAATTGTACATTATGAAAAGCACATGGATCTTGAATCAACATTATTACCAATTGATAATATTGAAAGGATTTTTGATTTATCTAAAAATAGAATTTAAAAAGGGGTTGATACTACAAAACCTTTTGATCTATGTGTAGAGCGGCCAAAAGATGGAAGTAATGATGGATCTCATATTAGTGAATGTGAAATTGAATATTTTTGTTTCTTTTTTGATGTTGCTTATCTTCACAATATGAATATGGACATGTTTTCATTCAATAAGGAGTGCATTTATGAGAGAGAGAATGAAGCGGCTTGTTCAATTACTAAAGAAAAACATTCATATTACAATGAATATCTCACATCTTGACCAGTATACCTATCAATTGATGATGCACATGAAGTTACGAATGCACATGAGTGTCTTTCCATTGACCCTATTAGTTTTGAATTTTTGAGCCTTCTTTTGAAGAATTTTACATTGAGCTAAATGATGATTTGAAAAAAGAATCAAAATATGTTACTAAACCTAAGATGAGTGCATTTAGCCAGTTTTGGGATGTTGATGATGCATATGATCTCCATTTCCATGACACCAAAGAGTTTTCTAATGAAGTTGAATCAAAATACTTAGATATGTGCTCGTGTCATGGTGTCCAATTCAAGGAGGCTCCTAAATATGCATATTTTCTTTTTGATTCACTTGGAGGTTGTTTGCATAGTGCACAACAAAGTGTTTATGAATTTTTTGGTTTTGATGTCAAATTTTCTTATGTTGACTATCAAGTGGACTATGAGTGTTTTCAATTTTCAATCCAAATAAATGAGTATTTGATGGAACATGAACATGAGCTAGATAAGCTAAAATTTCATAATAACTATGGGTTTCAGTTATTTCTTGATTGCCAATATCAAATTGATAGAGGTTATGGTGGCCTTGGAAAGTACAGTGCTATGGTCAAACATGCCAGTGGTGATGTTCTTTTTTAGCCTTTTAGTGGCAGTTCTTTCTAACTTGGTCTAATACAGATAGTAGAAAGTAAAGTATTTGACAAAGGTAAATATTGGTTTTACATTTTTGGTGGCCTAGGGCCATCAAATGAAGATGAAAGAAGGGGTTGAATTTGAATATAGTGCTTGATTTCCAATGGATTTGGCACTCAATTTGATCTACCATGAGATATGGAATCTTGCCATGCCTGCGGGAGGCATACATCCCCAGTCACAGCCACTGGTGGAACCTTCAAAGTTTCATGTTCCACTAGTTTGAAAATGCATTTTCCTTGGTGTTCTCTTGGTTTGTTTGGATTAGGGTTTAGGGTTTAATGTGAGGAGTTATTTTACTTAGAATATTTTCTCCATTTTCTAATCCCTTAGTCTTTTAGTCTAATCCTGTGTTGACTTCCTATGGCCCATTCTTAGTCATGTTAGAAATAACCGAAGTCATTGAAATTCATGCTATTATCAGATCCTTGTGGTTAGGGTTCCCCATTACTCATCACTTATATTTTTCCCATGCCTTGGTCTGAGAAATTCTTTCATTTTATAAGGTTAAATATTCAACCTTGTTTGGCCTTTACATCCTTTTCATAAATTTTATTAAGTATTTTGTGGCTTTTTCTTATGTTCCCCTAGGTAGTTCCTCTTTTAAAAAAAACTTGGTTCACATGCATATTCCCTTTTCTTAAGTCTATCACTCATCGTTGAAGTTGTTTTTATCACTGGGTTTGTTACCACGATAAGCGATGAGAATTTGGTTCCCTTTCATATTGCTTGTTGCTGAAGTTTTTGGGCTTCTTGGTTCAACTTTAGAAAAGCGTGTTGAGTATTGTTTCTTCCTTATGTCATGCCATCACATAAATATTTCATCACCCTTTTCAATTGCTGCGATGAGCGATGGGATGGTTGAGAGGGGAGAGATGTGATCTTTCCACTTGTCAACATCCAGTGTCATCGCTGGTTTTTCCCATCGCCAAAAGCACTCTCAACTGCAAATCAATTATGACGATAAGTGATGGGCTAAGGATATGTATTAGTATTGATGGGATTTCCCCCTCACTAAAATACAAATACAACCTTGTGACACTTATGTGATAAGTGATGAAGGATATACTAAGGAATATTCCTTCTATTAGATAGTTTGTCACTCATCACTGAAGTTTGGACATAACTTCAAGGAATTACTACGATGAGTGATGGAGTCCAAAAGGTATTATGAATATGTGGTAGTTTTCTGAGGTATCACCATTTTTAAAAAAGAACAGTTGTAAAATCATGCAGTGATGGTTGAGGATTATCATTGAACATGTTTTAAATCAAGAGATTGACGACCAGGTTTCAAACTTGTGCGGCTAGTTGTTAGCTTTCTCAAGTGAGCTTTCTTTTGAGCATTAATGGTTGACACACTCCATTCATTTTCCATAAAGAGGGATTGTCAGCTAATTTTATTTCACAATTGTAATAGCTGAGAGTTGAAGAATTGGTATAGAGCTAGAGAAGAAGATGTGAGGAGCTCGAGTGGATGGTTGCAGAGGCATTAAAGACTTTTCCTGAGTAAGCAGGTTTCCAAACCTTTCTATTTCAACTGTGCATAAATTAGCTAGTTTGGGAAGTTGTTAAAAGTTCTATAAGATTTAGATACTTTGGGTTTGCAAGGGTTTGTGTAGTGTAGAAGAAAGTACACCTTTTCCCTTGCTTGATTTGGGAATAATTAATGATAAATTGGACTTAATGTCACCTTGGTCTAGTGTTGTGAGGTGTTTTACACATCCACATTAGGTCTTGGGCCCTTACAAACTAAATAAAATGAATTTATCGATGTCTTGTAAAGGTGTTGTAAAGTGTTGTAAATGACTTTCACACTTTTCTAGACTTTTATTAAGAATTTAAGTCTAATGGACCTATTTTCCCCTTAATTCAATATTGAAAAATATATTTACTTACATTCTCACATTAATCTAGAAGGCTTGTAAATTAAACCTAGTGTTGAAATGTGTTTGACACGTTCACATTGGATCTTGTGCCTTTATAGGCTATGTGAACCTAATTTTAATGTTGTAGAGTGTATTTAATCACACTTTCACATTGAACTTTGTTTCCCTATACCTAAACACCCTTTATATCATCATTAATAGGACCCTATGACCCCATATTGTGCATCCCATGGCATATTTTGATCAAAGACTTGACTAGATCAATATAAAAACTAAAATTCTTCATTCCTCGACATTCTAGTTGGAAAAATAGCCCCTATGGGATCCATTAGCCACTATGGGTGAATGAGGCCATCTAGGTGGGACTCATTCACCCAGGATGGTGAATGAGTCCCATCTGGGCTATTTTCAAGGTTTGAGCAAGAAAATTTGGGTTTTAAGTTTAATTTTCTTCAATGTCATCCTTGGGGATCAAATAAATGGTCATTTGAGTGCCTTGCCTATATAAGACAGCCTTCAAACCCTCATTATACATAAGAATATCGATCCATCCATTTTTTAAAGTCAAGCAAGAAATAGTTAGGCATTTCAAGTCTTCACAAGGTCATCAAGATAACATTCAAGATCAATTCTAAGACATTCAAGGGTAGATTCTTCATCCATTTTTGTAGCAATTCAAGATCCATCATCATGGAAATTTAATAATTGCATTAATTCATATTCATGCTTCATTATCTCATTTATTCATTTTGGTTTAATTACCTAAAAGGGGTTTGACCAAGGAAAACCCCTATTCCCTAACAATCAACATTTTCTCTCTTTTTGTGATTGCATATCTAGGTACTTTGAAGGCTTGGAGATCATTGAATAGTAGGTTTCAAACTTATTGGAGTCATCTCCCTACTTTCAAGGTCAAAATATTCACAAAAAGTCACTTACATGCCCGAGTTTGGCAGTTTTAGATCTGGACACCTGGAGGAACTGAAAGAGCATACCGAAAGCTACAAATTCCACTTTTGAGTTTTCAAAAAAGTCAAAGTGGACTCATTCACCATTAGTGGTGAATGAGTCCCACTGTACCTATTTTTTAGAGATTTTTATGGATTTGGATACCCATTTAACTAAAACAAGCTTTGGTGTAGTTTTCCAGAATCAAGACTGATTCGTCCAGAATGGCGAATGAGTCCCACTAGGCTTAAAAATCAACATTTCCAGAATTTCAAAGTTCTTTCCAGTCTTCAACACATTTCCAGGTGCACACTTTCTATTTTATAGCTTTCTATTTTGCTTTATTTGCATATCTAAGTCATTTTCTAGGACATTTTGCATACCACATTGTGTTTTCAAACATCATGCATTTTCCAAGTTTACACTTAGTAGTAAACCCATTTATCAATTTTCAACCTTTAGGACAATCCTCTTTTAAATATTTCAATCTCCTTTGCATTGAAATCTCAAGGGTTTGTTCTTGAGTGAAGCATTAGGGTTTTTGTATCTCTCTCCTTTTAGGTCCAAAACCCTAGCAGTGTAAGAGAGCCCCACATACAAAAAAAAATGTTTCATTTTGGTGAAGTTTCATTTAGAACACCTTCTTTTCTGATTTGGAGTCCATCATCATCCTAGATTTATCTTGCATTAACTTTGCATTAGGGTTAGCATTAGTTAATTGGCATTCTAGGGTTTCAAAATTTTGCATTAGGGAAAATGCATATAGGTTGCTTATTTGCATCTCCAATCATTTAAAAACATATGGAAACTGCATTTGCACTTAGGATACATATCATACAACATAAAAAAATTTACCATAGAAAAATGGACGTTTCTTGCTTGAGATGGGAATAATTGATGATAAATTGGACTCAATGAGGCCTTGATATAGTGTTGTGAGGTGTTTTTCACATCCACACTAGGTCTTGTACCATTGCAAACTAAATAAATTCATTCATTTATGTCTTTTAAAGGTGTTGTGAAATGTTGTAACACATTTCTACACTCTTCTAGACTCTTTTCATTATAATTTATCTAAAAATCACCTTTTTATTTATCATCAAGTCCTATTTTAAAGTGTTGTAAAGTGTTGTAACAAGATTTCATGCTTTTCTAGGCTTGAATTCACTATTTACACCTTTTGTATGCTTTATATGACCCCTTTATGCACTCATATGACTTAATTAAGTGTATTTTTGAATGTAAAATCGACAAACAACATTAAATACAAGTTAATTCCCAACACCCACTTTCAAGTCCAAGGTGGGACCCATTTTCCATGGGTGGCGAATGAGTCCCTCTTGGCTCCAAAATAAAAAATAATTCAAATTTCCTTTTGGGCTTTTATATAAAAAATACCTTATGTTGGCCTATGATGAGGTATCATTAGGAAATTAGGGCATAATTCTATATAAATAAGTGTTTTTCTCCTCATTTTACATCTCCCCATTCATTCAAAAATTGTTCTTCATTATTCATCCATCATTCTTCCATCTCAAGTCAAGAAAGTTAGGGTTTCATGATTTCAAGTCATTAAGATATCAATTCTTAGACATTCAAGGGAAGATTCTTCATTTTTTGCTACAAATATTCATGTTCAATCATCATGGCAAGGTATTCAACTCCATTTTTGCATGCTTCATTACATTCTTTCATCATTTTGGTTTAATTACCTAAAAGGGGTTTGACCAAGGAAAACCCCCATGCCCTAACATTCAACATTTCTCCTTCTTGTCTTGTGTGTTTGCAGATTTAGGTCTCTTGGAAGCCTGGAAATTATTAAGAATCAAGTTACAAAGGTTTTTAGGCCTTCTCTTCATTGTTCAAGGAAAAATATCAACAAAAAGTCATTTTTAGGTTTGGAAATTAGAGTTTCAAAAAAAGACACCTATAGAGAATCAAAGTGCAGACTGAGAGCTCTTGTTTCCTCTTTTGAATTCTTAGAAACTCAAAAGTGTACTTATTCACCATGGGTGGAAAATGAGTCCCACTTCTAGGCCTATTTTTAATTTTCTACATTTTTGGATACCCTTTTGTCTGAAACAAGTTATGGGTCAGTTTCACAAAACAGGGACTGATTCGCCCAGAATGGCGAATGAGTCCCACCAGGCCTGAAAAATCAGCATCAGTAGCATTCCAAAATTCATTTCCAGCATCTTTCAATATCTCAGGTGCACACTTTCAGTTTCATCCATTTTTGTTCAGTTTTGTTCACATTTCTATGTGTTTTTGCATTACACAATGTGTTTTGAAACAATCTACATTTCATTGGTTTTGTATTAATAGTTAATCCATTTTATTAATTAGCTAAATTTAGGCATAACTCCTTCATACATTCCTTAGATTGAGTGAACCACCTCGATTTTGGGTGTGGGATCTATCTCTTTTCATTAGGTGAAAGACCCTAATTGAGCAAAAGAGAGTCATAGCATCCCTAATCCTTAAATATTTGGTTCAAAAGCATAAAAATACATTAAATTTTTTTGAAAATTTTGAACAAAAACCCCCACTAGGACTCATTCGCCACCTTGGATGAATCAGTCCCTTTGCACCCCTGAGACTTCCTTTTACAACACTAAAAACCTTGTTTCTGCACTTTTGTTTGCTACCATTAACTATCTGTTTTAGTTGGTATAGTTCTTGTTACATGAATTTCACTAAATCTAGCTTAAATTGGTCCATTTGATGCATTGCTTAATTTCAAATTTACAACATTTCATTTCCAGATCATTGCATAGTGTAATTAGTAAATTTCCTTGTTGGCAATCTGAAAAATTGCATTTCATCCTAAGTCTTTACATTGCATTTTAAGTTTGCATAGCTTCTATTACATTTAAATCATTAGAAATAGCATTATTTACATTCATGGAAATTATGGATAGCATTATATTTTTGCAATTTTCATCTTCAACATTAGTTCCTAGTTCATTTAGATTAAATTCATTAGAAAACGAAAATAAAAAACAAAAAACATCAAAAGAAACAATTCAAAAAATGATTAAATTTAGAAAAACCATATCATCCAATCCCTTTAGTAGTGATGAATTAGACATGTTAGATGAAGCCCTTAAGGACTTCCTCTCACTCAAATCATCCACTAAAGGTTTGATACAAGAGGATGCAAGCATTGACAATCACGATAATCATAATTGTTCTTCTCCCAATATCTCTCCCATTGGTGATGAAGGTATCTTGGTGAAAGAATATGCAATCATTGAAGATCATAAAATTATTACTTGCATTCCTCCTCCCCCCCTTGGAAAGAAACTATGACACATAAAACTGAGATCATGGCCATCACTCCCAACACCTCCCCTACTTGTAAAAATGCTTTAGTGAATAAGGATACAATCGTGAAAGATCATGACAAACACATTTGTGTGGAGGATGTACTGATATTTGAGAGCTATGACAACCCTACCTCTCCTAATCAAGAAGACATTATAGGACATGGGGATGTAAATTTAGATAATATGACAATCAAAGCTTTTGTTCTCCTAATATCTTCTCTAGACATGAAGAAGATAGTTTAGCGTTAGAAGATATCTTTATTGAGACTCATGAGAATCTTATTCCTCCCTTTCTTGATGCCCCTACCATTTAGGAAGAGCTATTTGAACAAAAAGGTCCAATAATTGGTAAATGTATACACCTAAAAATGGTCTAGAGAATATAATTAATTAAATATGAATTATTTGATTAGTTAACCTTAAATTCCTCTACTGTTAAATAAATAGAAATATTTATTTATATAGTTCACTTTTAGTTCTTCTATAATTTCCTCTTAATTAAATAAACAAATTTAAATATTTTGTTTTATTTAATTATTATCATTATTATTTCTTCTGTATTCATTCATTTAATCTATCTTAATTAAATAAGCAAACTTCAATAGTTTATATTATTTAATTATCTAATCATATTTCCTCTTAATTAAATAAAGATATCCTAAATTTTTTATTTAATCTTCATATCCCTTTTTATTAAATAAGCAAATTTCAAATATTTGTTTTATTTAATTAAATATCCTCTTATTTTGCTAAAATTGAATAAATAAAAAATATTCAAATAAAGGCAATTTCCTCTATTCACTCACCAATAAAATTAGATATTTCATATATAATTAATTCAATTGGAATTCATGGGAAAGATTTGGAGACAAACTTGTAGGAAATCCTCTTCAATCTCCTTCCTCTGATTCTTCCTATCATCTGACCAAATGTTTTCATGGGGAGGAACCATTCCCATGATCAACTCAAGATTCTTCATCTCTCACCATTCAATTCTCTAGATTGAATCGAAGCCTTTGTTGTGCTACCCCATCACAAATTGTTGTCGTAAATCTATAAATATAGCCTTTTGAAGTAGGAAATGGATCCCAACTTTTTGAAAACTTACTCTATAGGAATAGCAATCAAGCAATCAAGCCATCATAGTAATAGCAATATCATCTTAGCATCATAGCAATCATAGCATCTATAGAATCAATATCATTGCTACATCTTAGTTTTATTGTAGCTTCCATCCATTAGGCTTCATGTCAGCATAGATTACAGTAGCATCAATATCATTTAGAAATAACCATATAGAATTAGATCATTTCATTTAGCATCATTCCATTCTCTAGATTGGCATTTTAACAGTCATAGTGCTTACCAAATCTGAGAGCCCTCTTTGATTTAATAAATCTTTGGAGATAGGAAACAATGAGACACTTTCAAGTTTTCTGTGCTTTAAATTAGTTAATTTTTGTTAAATCTTGATATAATGTTTCATTAAGAAGTGGGTATGTGCAGGATCATGATGGGCCAAAAAGTGGCAATATGACGGGTATCTGTAGGGTATGTGGCTGATGACTTTTTTCTTACCCAAAATTGATGAAACCAAAAGGGTATTTAGAGGAGATTCTCATCTTTCCACCAATATAAATTATGCTTTACTTTGAATTTAATAAATAATTATTATTCATTTTTTTTTTGAATTACTGCTAAAGTCTTGATTGATAGACTGATTGAAAAAATCTATATCTTTCAAATGGTATCACATTTTTTTAATCAAACACGTGTCACATTCTATGCTTCACATAATATAGGATTAAAAATAAATAAAAATTCATGAAGTTTTGACCAAGTTAAGGTAGCCAGACATACAAGTTTTTATATTTTTAAAAATCGTAATAAAAAAATCATAATTAATTATTTACTTGGAAAAAAATTACAAAAATATATGCATCACATCCGACATGAGTCCTCTACTTATATCTAAAATATTATAAAAAAATATTATCATTTTATTGTGTTTAGGGTGGTCAGACAAACACCTACTTCTTATTTTTTCCCTGAAATTTAAGTACTGCTGCATTGAAATTTCAAATTTTCACCAAATAGTTAAAAAAAAAAAAAACCTAGTAGTTTAGAAACTACATTCAATTTTCTACATATTCTATTCTTGCATATTTTTAAAATAATATAGATAACTTATTCAAATTTTTACATCAAGTTGCCTAACTCTGATTTTTCTAAATTTTTTGCCACTTAAGGGCCTATTTTTTCCATGATGATCCTACACATACCCAAGTGTTTTTAGTTGTTTTTACTTATTTACTTATTTCACACTTACATTTTTGTGCCCACCGTGGGGCATAACCCCATGTTTGAATACTTTTTTTTGAAAAATGTTCGTGCAAGATTCTGGCCTGTTTCTTTTAGCATGATCAAAAGATTTTGTAGGGCATCTAATACAAACTATAGCGCTTCTGACTGTTTTAGCGCTTCTGAAAAAAACTATAGTGCTTCTGAAGACTGTTTTAGCACTTCGACCAAAAGCTTTCAGCATAGTCTGATTGTTCACGTTCAAATATGTTTTAGCGCATCCGAAAAATTCTATAGCACTTCTAACAAATTTTGTAGTGCTTCCAACAATTTCTACAGTGCATCTGAGCATTTAAGTGGCGCTATGACCTCTATTATAGCGCATATGTAATTATTGTCTGGATCTGACATGACCTCAGTTAGAAATTTTATTGATACATTTAAACTAAAATGAACCAATCCTAGGATAGTCACTTGATTTAAAATATATCAATCCTAGGGTATTCACCATACATTTCTATTTGGGATTAAAATTGACATCATTTCTTTTATGAAGCAACATCTTCATATAGATAGAAAATTGTCGTTTGGGCTCTAAAAATTGAACAATTGATTACTGTGATTGTGTGGTGATAGGCATATGCTCTCCCCTTAATTAGGTGATCAAAATTCCAAACTCATCCTTTATTTTCATGCATTTCCTACTTTATTAAATCCGTTAGAAGGCCTACCATAGTGGGAAAAAGTACTCACCCTATGTGATTGACCTGAGTGGGAACAACCAAAGCTAGGTTTTCCAACCCACTATAAAATAAAATTAAATCTGGGAAAACCCTCATTTACTTGAAGTATGCAAGATAACCATCCCCAAAATATTTGTTCTAAAGATTGGGAGGTCTCCTGAGGGAGTTTATCATTTGCCCCTCTGAAAGGAAACCCTATCTATGAACCATAGTGTAGTATCCAACTTGTCAGTTTTTGAACATTGTAATATTTAGCAGTGAAAGGGGAGAGAAGAATCTACCCCCAAGACAATCACCATATAATTTCCAAGGATTGTTTTCTCAAGGGATCAAGAAATCTAACTTTGAGTATGCGCCTAGAAAAGAAAAGAAACATGGGGACCCTCTAGGGGGTGACACGGTTGTGTGAGTCAACACAATTTTAAGATGTGGGCTGTTTGAGTATAACGATGACCTTTTTGACCTTAAGAGTGAGTCTATTTGAAAGTGTATTTCTTGTCAAAGCCTATGAAAATCAATAAGGATTTGTTTGATCCTTGAAAATACACTTACTATTTAGATTATAGGACTTAAAAACACCTATTCTATAATTGTTTGATGTTTCTTCAAATTATTAAATCAAATAAATTTCATCCAAGAGAACACAAATAGTTGACAAGTCAATCTATGAAAAATTATGATTAGGGATTGGAAATCTACAAACTTTGTTAAGAAATACCTTGCAAAAAGAGTCAAGAAACAAAAGAAATAGCTTAGTCACAAGAAACTTTTGGAAAGAAGAAATTTATAATATCAAAATAGGAAAGTCTTGGTTCAACATAGAACCTTCATCCATAGATTTCATAATTTTTCTAGGGGATACACTAATGATTATGCCTTAGAGCCCTTATATTCACAAGCCTATTTCCAAAGAAGAGATTTTTCACAGAAACATAGTTATAGTCAACCTATTCGTTAGCTTTCCATTCCACAACCAGCGATAGAGTATTCTAATAGGCCAAATCAATTCATACAATAGAGGAAACATTTGAAAACTTTAGGCTTGTTATCAGAATAAAAAATTTACCAGCATAAATACCCTCTCAAAGTACCCTAGATTTCGTCCAAAAATTAGTCCCTTCATTGAGAAAGAAACCAAACAAACACTGATAAGTCTTGAAATAGCACATCCACAGTTTGTTTTAGTGCTTCTTCCCACTGTAGTAGCACATCTATAGTTTGTGATAAACACCCATCAATGTTAGAAAATACTAGATACTTTAGCACATCTACGGTCTGTCTTAGTGCATACACCTTGTCTGTTAGCACATCCACAGTCTATTTTCACGCTTACACAGTCTATTTCAATGCATTTGACAAACATCATAACGTGTCTATAGTCTATCATAAACACCCATCAGTGTCATAAAATACCAAATACTTTAGCGCATCTACGGTCTGTCTTAGCGCATACACCCTGTTTGTTAGCACATCCACAGTCTGCTTTAGCACTTACATAGTCTGTTTCAGCGCATTTGACAAACATCACAACACATCCACAGTCTATCAACAAAGTTCACCAGTTTAAAAAATACTAGATAATTTAGCACTTACACAATCTGTTTTAGTGCATCTACCCTATTTGACAATGCTCTTACCATATCTTTTAGTGCATACAGAGTCTATTTTAGCACTTCTTCCCTTTGTAATAGCGCATCCATAGCACAAGAAAACAAAGAGCTATTAGAAACATCTATCAGAAAGTTGACATCAAAAACTCAGGTTTTATCAAACAAAAACATTTTCCATAGTCTCGACAATATATTAAACCTAAAAAAAATAGGATCACCCAAATAAAAACTTTTCAAATTAAACCTAGATCTTGCAAACTTTAAAGTGTCCACAAATCAAACACAAAATCTGGGTTATTAGGTTAAGTTTCTTCATCAGGATATTGTCATCCTACCATCACGAAACAAAACATAATAATAAATTTTTTTAACCTAGTCTCATCAATAGGATATATCATCCTATTTGACTTTGTTAAAATCCATTTTACACTCATCCAAACATAAAAGATCAAATTTAGTAAGAAAAAAAAAACATTTGTATGCCAATTTTAATAAGGTCACAAAGACAAAAACATAGAGAAAAGGAAATTGAAACACCAAACGTCATGGCTGAAGAAAACCCTTTTCATAGATTCAAACAAAATGATCCAAATGAAATAACCCAAGAAGATGTCAACATGGCACAACAGGATCCAAATTTCCACAAATTCATGGAAGAAGTTTTAGAACAGGATATAGAAAAATATCTTCTGATGCTAGCTAATCTAGGTGCCAAACTTCCAAAAGATTTTGGTGTCAATCAACTAAAGGAAACACCTAAGGAAGCTGAAATGGAATCACACAATGCACATAAAATAGATCAAGTGGTTTCCTTAACATGTCAAATGCAAAACTTGTAACAACAACTTCAAGATATGGAAAAGGGAACCATGAAGAGGTGATAGGCAAGGTCGTTGATGTCACAACTTGCATCATTTAATCAATTATATATCAAATTAGGTGTGTCTCAAAGCAATATGCGATAAGGATAGCTGTCATGGATCCTTTGGAGGGGTTTTTCACTATAAACAATGACTTTAGGTATCATTTTTCCTACTTAAGGAGCTTTTAGGAGCTCTTCAAGAGCTCTTAGGAGCTAAACTATAGCGACTGATTCCTAAGGTTTAAGTTTATCTTATTTTCTAATTTAAAATTTTGTTGATTTATTTTTGACTTTATTGAACTCAATTTAGACCAATTCATGGAGGCAACTAATGATTACTTTAATCCTTAATCTAAAGCACAAAATCCAAATTAATTCTATTTTTCTTTTAAAAGAAATCCATAATTAATTGCTGGAAATTAAACACTAATTTAAGAACAAAAATGAATTGTAGAGAAATGACGATTATTCTAGAAAACATAAAGACTAATATCCATGAATATATTTTCAACAAACTCCAACTTCATCTTTCCATAAGTTCCTATCATCGCTTCTAATGAAACTTAATAAATAAACACTAAATTTAACTACTTCGAACAACATCTAAATATGATTAATCTGATAGACCTTATAATGATTCTAACAACTTAATATAACAATTCTAACAACTTAATCTAACCATAATAAACAGAGACTTGAAAGATAATTTGAGCAGAAGTAACTATCCAGATTTATGATTCACTAAGTTAGACAATGATTTAACAACTTAACAATTCAGAATTAGTATCTCCTTCAGATTTAATACTAATGAATCAAAAATAGCATAATAAAATACCAGCACAAGATCATTCCAAAGGTTGAGCCAGCCCTACTCTTCCTCAGGTAAGATCCCTTAACACAGTGATTGAATTAACTCCTTGCTTTCATTTCCATTGATTAAAAGTAGAATGCATAATAAAGTATTGCTATTGAATTACATGAATCTGATTGAAAATTATCTAACCCCTAACTAAAATTAAAACATGGATATTTATAATAATATCATTATTGTCTTTCTAACATGGTGTTAACTTCCAAGACTTAAGGCAATAAAACTAAATATTACAATCAAACTAAAACATAACTAAAACTGGACTAAAGAGAACTATGCTAGATTGGTGCTGGAAGTAGAAGTTCCATAACTGACTTATAAAGAAGTCGATTCGAACTTGAGTGACTCATCATATAGTAGGGCCCATCTATGGTGTATTCATCCATCATGATTAAACAAAGAATTTAACCACATCATCAATCTTTAAAATACCCTATTCAAAACCCTTAAGAAAAGGATAACATTTATGGTAGTAAAAGATCAACACAACATAATTATCTTAACTAATATCATCATAAAGTAACACAATTAACATAAACCATTACTTCAAATATATCCACTAATTTAGCTAAACTTAAAGTAAAATAACTAAATATGTTAATCTATAATCTATCGCTAGTCATGTCAATTAACAAAAATAACAAGTCTTTTAAACATAAAATGCTTTAAATGAAAGTATTCTAATGCTCTCATCATTTCTTCCCCACTTGTTCTAGACCTTGTCCTCATGGTTCCTCATCCAAAATTATGGTGTTATATTTTTTCTTGTTTAGTGCCTCCATCCAAATGCAACAATCGAATACACCATCCCTATACTAATCTAGTAATCTAGTATTGAGTGCAAAGCCATGGTTTTTCCTTAGCTTTTCAAACCATGGTCTTAAAACTCCAGCTGGTATATTTGTTGTTTCCCTGAGCTTTGGTGCTAGCATAATGATGATCGACATCCTGAATCTCATGTCGACCTAGAATTATTTCTACCGTTGGATTAAGGTGATGACATGCCTAACTCTGATGAAACTCCAGTTGATATTATTTGGACTTATTGGTTCCCTTCTTTTGACTATCTCTGGAATGAGCTGGTACCTTTTCTCAAGGACTGCAGTGCTAATGGGGGGAGTGTTCCTTCAATATTCTGGAATGCAGCAATACTATCAAACAAGTTTGAGACATAAAGGGGATTAACTTGACTTATCCTTACCACTGATTGTACAAACTTGATATATTTTTCAGCATCAGGCATTTCAGGTCTCATTGGTAATCCATACCTTCTTTGAGCCTCCTTGTATTTATCCATTCTACTTGACCATTCTATCTGATTTTGCATTAAAGAAACAAATGATATGATTTGAAGCTCACCAACATAAATATTCAACATAGAATCATCATTGTCTCCCATTAAGAATCCATGTTGGTAAAACTCACACATTAAATTTTGAATGCGAGGGTGGCTATTAAAGTAATCCTGTAGAAAATCGTGATCCTCATGGTAATCCATGATTCTTCCTAAGATTAATTGATTTAGTTTTCATTCTAGAAACTTCTCTCTGAGAAACAAAGCATACATCCCAGCTGGTCATCTCATGGAAAGCATTGAAGAAATGATTTCTACTGCTTGCTCAAGTCTCCTCTCAATCTCATTCTTTTATTTTTCTAATTTTTGTACCTACTCTTTCAACACTTTATTTTCTTCCTTAAATTTCAAGGCTGTCAATGAGAGATATTTAAACTGGGCTGAAGGAGGAATATCTGATGGAATGGAAGGAATATTAGAGATAATGGAAGGAAAAGAAAGGTATCACAGAGGAGTTGTGGAAGTAGAGGCTTTTTGTGCATAAAACCACATAGATTTCTATTTTAATTGCTCTTTCTTTCATTACAACTCTTCTTTTAATCTTGAAATTTCCTTAGCATTTGCTAATTCTTGTACACTAGCCTATTGCAGGGCATCCTCTGTTTTACTCAATTTTTCTCTAAACCTTGCTTCATTTTGTTCAACTTTATTTTCCATTTCTTGAGTTTGGTTGAAAGATTGTTGCAATTCTTCTTTTTTTCTCAATTTCTCCTCAAGGAATTGCATGTTTTTCCTTTCTTGTTCCAATTCAGCTTCTAAATAGGACATTTTCATAACCCTCAATAATTCTTTAGTTTCTAACTCCTCTTTATTCAATTTTTCATGGGATTCTTCTTCTTCAATCAATAGGGTATGTGTAGGATCATCATGGAAAAAGTAGGCCCTTAAGTGGCAAAAAATTGAGAAAAATCAGAGTTAGGAAACTTGACTTAAAATTTTGAATAAGTTATCTATATTATTTCAAAAATATGTAAGAATAGAATCTATAGAAAATTGAATGTAGTTTCTAAACTACTTGGTTTATTTAAAAAAAAAAAAATCTATTTGGTGAAAATTTGAAATTTCAATGCAGTAGTGCTTAAATTTTAGGGAAAAAATAAGTAGGTGTCTGTCTGACCACCCTACCCACAATAAAATGATAATATTTTTCTATAATAATCAGGCATAAGTAGAGGACTCATGTTCAGATGTGATGCATATTTTTTTGTAATTTTTTTCCAAGTAAATAATTAATTATGAATTTTTTATTACAACTTTTAAAAAATATAAAAACTCTTATGTTTGACCACCTTAACTTGGTCAAAACTTCATGAAATTCAATTTTTATTTTTTTAATCCTATAGTATGTGAAGCATAGAATGTGATGCATGTTTTGGATTCAAAAAATGTGATACCATTTGAAAGTTATAGATGTTTTTCAATCAGCCTATCAATCAACACTTTAGTCGTAATTTAAATATAAAATGAATAATAATTATTTATTAAATTCAAAGTAAAACATAATTTATATTGGTGGAAAGCTGAGAATCTCCTTTAAAAACCTTTTTTATTTCATCAATTTTGTGTAAAAAAAATTCGTCAGCCACATACCCTACAAATACCCATTATATTGCCACTTTTTGGCCCATCATGATCCTGCACATACCCAATAGTTCTTTTCCTTTTCTTTTCTCTATAGTTGGAGGAGGTGTAGGGGATCTTACAGATTCCTCTACTTCAAATTCCTTAGATTCTTCTTTTTCTTTAGTTTGTGCTTGAGACTCTTTAGTAGAGTCATGAATTTTAAAAGTAGGGGGTCTTTCAAGAGTGGGCATTGGGTTTTCAAGAGGGCTTTGGGGTTGCTCAGGAGAATGTACTGGGGTACAGGTTTCTTCGTGGCCTACAATAGTTTCTTTTTGACTTTCCAAAACAAGGGTTTGAACTTTAGGTGTTTCTTTAGGGGTGGACACTATGGTCTCAGCATGGCTAGGGCTTTCCTCATGTACTTCTTGCTTCATCTTTTTGGAGCTAGTATGGCCTACCCTAGAGATTTTTTGTGATTTTATTTTTCTTATTTTCTTAGAAGATTTTTCTTTCTTAATTCTTTCCTTTTTAGCTGCGGGTCCCCTTGTGGGTTTCCCTTTTGGCTTTTCTACAGGTGCAAACAAAAATTCTAACCAGCCTTGCTTCCCAGTTTCTTTTTTTAAGAAATGGTGTTTAATTATCAAATGTATCAATCATTGGTATTTTATAAAAGATTCACCCCTAGCCTTTACTCTCAAAATCATGGAAGAGATTTGCTAAAACAAAAATATTGGAAAATTTATCCTAGCAGAAGGATTTTTCTGACCATACATCAAATGTATTAATAACCACATTCTAGTACCCAATATCTTGCCATACTGCCCATCACAGGTGAAGAACTTCATGAGCCACATCGTAATAGTTCTCCATGGCTTGTCCAAACTGTTATGAGCTATGTTGTGCTAGTCTCCTTTATGTGTTTGAATTTTTGGCCTTTTTATGGCTCCTAGTGAAACATAGCCACTAATTTCTCAAATTTAACCCGACCATTGTTAACTGGTTTTCCCTCAGCTCGAATTCCAAAAATTTCACTTATAATTTTTGGAGTAACTTCAATTATCTCTCCTCTTACTTTGGTGACATTCACATTAAAGTTCCTCACAAATTCCCCAACCATTTCTAGCTGGAAACCTTCATACTGCATCACAAAATTTAGCCACCCAACTTCTAGCAATCTTCTGGTTTCTGATTCAAGATTGAAGTTCTCTAGTTCAACATTTCTCTTATTCCCTATCTCTCTTTGTCAAAAATGGTGGAATTCACTCGTAGACTTCAACTGGTAGTTTGAATTACTTACCAAAAATATGGAATGATTATTTCTTGATTTGGGAGTAGCCAATTTGAAAATGACATGATGTTCCATTAACTTTTTGCATATAATTCCTTTACTGTTGTAGGCAATCTACATGCCACAATATGAAGCTTGCAATTCAATTTGCAAGGTTGGCGGTGTTCATTACACATGTCAATCCATACTTGGGAGGATTTTTGAAAAGAAAACCAAATCATGAAAATATTTGTTATCATTGATTGACATCATCCAATGTCACATCATTCCTTACATCAACCATCTACCATTTTTTGAAATGATTAAAAGTTTATTTGTTATCATCATTAATTAACAGTATGGCGAGGATGTCTAGATTTATAAATATCTACCTATTTTAAATTAGTCTAACTACCTTAGAAAATAATATTCAAAATTAATATTCACATTAAATGTGTACCTTAATTTATTTCGAGCCTTTGAGTTCTTTAGGAACCTTTAGGGGTTCTTCAGGAGCTTTCAGGAGCTCTTAGGAGCTTTGGAATTACATGAATTGAGAGCCCTCAAGATCGTTAGGATTTTTAGGAGTGCTTTAGAAGTTTTCAGGAGCCCTCAAGAGCTTTGAAACTTCAGGAGTCTTTAGGAGCTATTGAGCGAAATAAAGTCTTTAGAGTCTTCGACCTTTATGATAAGTTTTTAGTCGATGACCATTAACTAACATGACTCTTCTCTCCACCAATTTGAACCAATTGGACAACTCCATTTTCAAATATTTATTTTATCTCATAGGGTCCTAACCATTTGGTATGGAATTTCCCTTTAAAGTCTTCAAATCTAGAGTCAAATAACAATGCCCAATCTCCTTCTCTGAACTATCTAGACACAATATGTTTATCATGCCATTCCTTCCTTTTCTTTTGAATCATATTTGTATGTTGGAGTACCTCTATTCTCATTTCATCAAGTCTATTGAGGTGCAAAATTCTTCTTTTCTCTGCTTCTTGTAGATCAATTCCAATTTCTACTGATGTCTTCAATGTTTTTAATTCAAATTCAATTGGCATAACTAGTTTCTTTCCATACACTAGTTCATAAGGAGAGAATCTAGTTGTTGTTTTCCACGTAGTGTTATAGGCCCATATTGCTTCATCCAGTCTATCTACCCAGTCTATTTTCCTTAAAGAAACTATTTTTGTCAAAATATTTTATAATTCTCTATTTGTGACCTCCACTTTTCCATTCACCTAAGGGTGATATGGCAAATATTTTCGGTGAGTTATTTGGTATTTCTGCAAAAATGCTTCCATCATTACTAATACAAATTATGGTCCCTAGTCTGAAACAATCTCTCTGGGTGCACCAAATCTTTGGAGAATTTTCTTGTGCAAAAATTCTGAAACTTTATCTTCTTTTGCTATTGGTAATGCCTTCACCTCAACCCATTTTGTTACATAATCGGTACAAACAAGGATGTAATGTTGTCCTCTTGAAGGTGGATAAATAGGTCCCACAAAATCAATGCCCCATTTTTGAAATGGTTCTAGAGCTATTTGTGGCTGAAACGACATCTCCATGTTGGCGTGGGTCTTCCCATCCTCTAGCACTCATCACAGTGTTTGACAAAGATTGAAACATCCTTTGTCATTGATGGCCAAAATTAGCCAACTCCTAAGGTTTTATGAATTGTTCTCACAACCGAATAGTGTCCTCCTTCAAGTTCATGATGGCAGGCATGTACTACATAATATACATCTAACTCTATTACACATATGTGTAAAACATGGTCATGGCACAATTTAAATAGAAGACCATTAATCCATTGAAATTTGGAACTTTCACAAATTAACCTCTTTTTTTGTTTTTGAATAAAATGACTTGGACATTTTCTTGTTACAAGGTAATTTTCCAAATCAAAAAACCATGGTGGATGAATTGATATAGAAAATAGATGTTCATCTAGAAGCGTATCATCCATTGGTTCTTGATTAACATTTGAAACAATTTTGGAAAGAAATTCAGCAACAACATTATCTTTTTCAGGCTTATCAATGATAGTTACATTGAATTCTTATAATAATAGTAACCGTCTAATAGTGTGTCCACCTTCTATAACATTATTCATCAAATATCTAATAGCATCATGGTCTGTATGTATGTAAACTTTGTAACCTATAATATAATGCCTAAATTTGTTTATTGCATATACTACAGCTAAAAATTCCTTTTTTGTTGTTGTGTAGTTTCTTTCAGCATGATTTAAGTTATTGCTAACATAATAGATTGCATGCATGGCATCATTGTTATCTTTTTGTCCTAACACTTCTCCAATAGCTAGATTGGATGCATATGCATGTATGTGAAATGGCTCTCCCCAAACATGTCTTTTAATGATTAGAGAAGTTGTTAAAGTTATTTTGATTGTCTCAAAATATTTTTGACAATCTTCAGTCCATACAAACACCTCTTCTTTCTTGAGCAGGGTAAAAAGTGGTGATGTAATTTTACTAAATCCTTCTATAAATATTTTGTAATACCCAACATGCCCACGAAAACTTTGTACTCTAGTTTGGTTCTTATGGATCTCAATATTTTGTATGATCTCAAATTTCTTGGGATCAACCTTTATCCCCTCTTTTGAGATGTGATGTCCTAGAACAATTCCCTGTGTCATCATAATGGAACTTTTTTCATGATTGAGTGATAACCTATGATCTTTACAGTGTTGTAAGAACTTTTCTAAGTTTTGTAATGCTTCATCAAATGTTTTGGCATGGAATGTAAAATCATCCATATAAATTTCAACACAAGAAGTGGTGAGTCTGCAAAAATGGCTAGTACTGCTCTTTGAAATGTGGCAGGTGCATTACATAGTCCAAATGGTAAGACTGTATATGTGTATGTGCCCCAAGGAAAAGTAAAGGTAGTTTTGTCTTGATCTTCAGGGGCTACTTGGATTTGGTTATATCCACTGAAGTGATAAAAAAAAGAGTAGTTGCTGCTTGCTAGGTTATCTAGTACCTAGTTGATAAATGGCAATAACAAATGGTAATTTTTCATGGATTTATTCAATTCTCAATAATCTATGCACACTCGCCATTTACCATTCTTCTTTGGAACAATAACTAGTGGAGAAACCCACTGACTATCTGAGATTGGGTATATGAACCCTACTTTGAGTAGCTTCTCTATTTCTTTCTTAACAATGTCATGAAGAACAAGATTGATACGCCTCTATCCTTGTCTGATTGGTCTTACATATTCTGTGTATATTTGATGACTACAGATTGAAGGATGGATCCCTCTCATATCCGTATACTCCCAAGCAAATGCTTCAGTGTGTTTTTCTAAAGTTTCTTTTAATTCTTGTTCTTGCATTGGGGATAAGGATGAATTGATATTGAGAGGTTTATCTCCAGCTATTTTCATCTCTTTGGTGTCTTTTGTGGAATCTATTGATTTCTCAACAAGAGTATTTAGAGGACAAGAGTGTTGTCCATGTAATTTTCTTTGATAGTTTTCTCTTTCAATTTCTAAAGTTAACTCTTGTTCTTCACATTCTTGAACATGTTCAATTATATTAACCATGGATAACTCTACAATACCATCACCTTCTGACTCTAAATCTTCATCCACCCAAAGTTGAGTGTCTCGTTGAATTGACTGTTGTGCTGGTGGGTAGAGTTATAATTCTTTTTGTTTTTGACCATTTGATATGATCATGCTTCTAGATCTACAATCAATTAAAGTGGTAGCAGTAGCCAACGATGGTCTACCTAAGATGATTGGATATCGAAAATATTTCTTTCTGTCTTTAAGAACCAAAAAGTCAACCAGATAATCCCATGTATCTATGGTAACCATGATCTCTTCTATTATACCCTCTGGCTTTGTGGTAGATTGGTCAGCTAGCTGTAGAACAATTATTGTTGGTTGAATAGTTGTCATCCCAAGTTTCTGTATTGTATTAGATGTGATAACATTTATGGTAGCTCCTAAATCAATTATAACATTTGGTATTTCAATTCCATTAATTATCAGCATTATTACAAGGCTACCAAGATCATTATATTTCTATGGAAGCAATCTTCCTAGTTACACATCAGTAAGTTTTGTCCCTACTTGAATTGTTGAAGGAATTTTCTTTTTCCTTCCTAGAGTTTTCATGCAAAGGGATTTAACTAACTGATTTATCTCTAGTATATATTTGATTTCGTGTAATAGTGGTATCTCAATGTTAATATTTTTCAAATCTTTAAGAAGTTGAGAATTGACTACATTCATGTAATTAGGTGGAGAGATTTCAAGAGTGATTTTCTCTTTAATCTCTTTGGATAGGGAGCTTGAATCACAATTTTTTCTTCCTCCAAGCTTTGTTTTTGAGTTAAATTTTCATTTTCTTCCCCTCTTTCTTGGATTTTCTCTACTAGTGTAGTTTGCATAGTTCAATTTCTTAATTGTATGTCATTAACATCAATAACACTCACATTAGGGGGATTTGCATTGGTACGTGTGTTTCTTAGATTAAAAACCAGTTGAGCTGGAAGTTGAGGTTGGTTCACTTGATCATTGGGAGCATTAGTGGCATTAAGTGCTAGAGGTGTTTTCCCCCAGGGGCATTTATGTCCTTGATTTTTCCATGGTTGGAATTGGTTTTGATTTTGTTTCCATGAGGATTGATTGGCTTACCACTGTGGCTATTGGTTAGCTTGCCACTATGATTGGTTCCATTGGGGATTCATCCATTCTGGTTGTCCCCAATATGTAGGTGGTGGTTGTGGCTAATATTGGGGGGTCCATTGGTTTTGGTTCTACCATGGGTTTTGATTCCAATTTTATTGAGAACCATATTATCTCTGATTAGAATTATACCCTTGGTTTTGAGGTCTTTGGTAGAAATAATTAAGCTCTTCTTCGATTACTGGTGGTTTCTTTAGATTTCTTTTTATGCCAGCCAAAAGGTTACATGAACCTATTTAGTGTGTTTTTTCACAAATCTCACAAATTTCAACCTGATTTAATGAGCATTCTCTAAAAAGGTGTTTTCCCCTACATTTGGAACAATAAATTGACAAACCAAGGAGATAAGAGGAGAATTGAACCATTTTAAATTGATCATGTTTGCTAATTCTTCCATTACCTCTGATACATCAGTGGTATTAGCCTTGTTTCTTTTGGAGTTTCTAGTCCCCACTCTAGTTCTAGAGTAGTTCCTATAGATCTCCACAATGTCATCCAAGGAAATTTTGTTAATGTCTCCCTTTCCCATTAAATTCAAGGACTCTCTTGACTCGTCTTCGATCCCTCTCAAGAAAATTGTTTTGCTAATTTCATTATCCATCCCATTAGTACACCTCTGATGCACAAATTGGAACCTATCAGCATATTCTTCTAGAATTTCATCCTCTAATTGCTTCATTCGAAAAAATTCCTCCTTCCTATCCCTTACTCGACAATAATCTTGGTATTTGTCCAAGAATTTGGTTTCCATTTGCTGCCAAGTTCTATTTTTTCTTGATCGTGAACCCATGAACCATCTTAAAGTTGATTCTTTCAAAGTAGAAGGAAAAAAATTCAACTTCTGATTATCATTTGCATAATCATAGGTTTGGCATAAAATTTTGAATTCAAACAGGAATTGATCAGGGTCTTTTGCAATCTTTCCCCTAAAGGTAGGTAGAACCGAGGGTGAAATGTTTTTCATAGGAGGTTCATCAAGGTGTCTTTCAAGATTGATAGGATTTGAAAAGGTCCTATTTGTTGGGGACGTTTTGGTTAGTCACCCATTTCTTCTCATGGAAATGGATTTTTGTTTCTTGTTGATTTTCAATTGGATGTTCCTAATTATTTTCTTGATTTTTGATCTGGTATTGTTGAACGTCTTGTTCCTGATCAAAATAAATAATTCTACGAAAATCAATGTTTCATGGAAGAAACCTTCCTAGATGGTCTTTGTTTTGTCTATCCACAATTCATATCTCTCTTCCTTATCAACACTCAGGAATCACACTAAATAGCCATTTCTTGTTTTAATCCCTAGCAACAATGCCAAAAATGATGGACAAGGTCATCGATGTCACAACTTGCATCATTTAATCAATTATATATCAAATTGGGTATGTCTCAGAGAAATATATGATAAAGATAGTTGTCAAGGATTCTTTAGGGGGGTTTTACACTGTAAACAGTGACTTCAGGTATCATTTTTCCTACTTCAGGAGCTTTTGGGAGCTCTCAGGAGCTAAACTATAGCGACTGATTCCTAAGGTTTAAGTCAATCTTATTTTCTAATTTAAAATTCTGTTGACTTATTTATGAATTTATTGAACTCGATTTAGATCAATTCATGGAGGAAACTAATGATTACTTTAATCTTTAATCTAAAGTACACAATCCAAATTAATTCTATTTTTCTTTTAAAAGAAATCCATAATTAATTGCTAGAAATTAAACACTAATTTAAGAACAAAAATGAATTGCAGAGAAATGACGATTATTCTAGAAAAAATAAAGAATAATCTCCATGAACAAATTTTTAAAAAACTCCAACTTCATCTTTCCATAAGTTCCTATCATCGCTTCTAATGAAACTTAATAAATAAACACTAAATTTAACTACTTCAAACAACATCTAAATCTGATTAATCTAATAGACCTTATAATGATTCTACCAACTTAATCTAACCATAAGAAACTGAGAGTTGAAAGATAATTCAAGCAGAAGTAACTATCCAAATTTACCATTCACTAAGTCGAACAATTATTTAACAACTTAACAATTCAGAATTAACGTCTACTTCAAACCATTCCAAAGGTTGAGTGGGCCTTGCTCTTCCTTAGGTAAGATCCCTTAACATAGTGATTGAATTAACTCCTTGCTTTTATTCCCATTGATCAAAAGTAGAACACAAAACAAAGTATTGCTGTTGAATTACAAGAATCTAATTGAAAATTACCTAATTCCTAACTAAAATTGAAACATGGATATTTATAATAATATCCTTTTTAGCTTTCTAACATGGTGTTAAACACCAAGAATTAAGGTGATCAAACTAAAGATTACAATCAAACTAAAATGAACAGAAACTGGACTAAAGATAACTATGCTAGATTGGCATTGGAAGTAGAAGTTCCATAACTGACTTATAAAGAAATCAATTTGGACTTGAGTGACTCATCATCCAATAGGGCCCATCTATGGCGTATTCATCCATCATGATTGAACAAAGAGTTTAACCACACGATCAATCTTTAAAATACCCCATTCAAAACCCTTAAGAAAAGGATAACATTTATGGTAGTAAAAGATCAACCCAACATAATTATCTCAACTAATATCATCATAAAGTAACATAATTAACGTAAACCATTACTTTAAATATATCCACTAATTTAGCTAAACTTAAAGTAAAATAAGTAAATATGTTAATCTATAATCTACCACCAGTCATGTGAATTAACAAAAATAACAAGTCTTTTAAACATAAAATGCTTTAAATGAAATTATTTTGATGCTCTCATCAAGAGGCACTCATTATAGGAAATTTTTCCTTACCCTTTTCATCTGAGTGTAGACATGATACCATTTCCAAGACATTATGAATTCCCAAAATATGAAAAGTACAACGACAAAACAAATCCAATGACAAGCCTAAATTTTGGTAGAAAAATAGAAACACTGGAAATAATGATGCTACAACTGACATGCAAAATGCAAAACTAGTATTCAATTTGGCAGCAACAATCATGAAAACAAATCAAAATGACAACTAGAACAAAAATAAAGGTACCACTCAAAACAATAACTAAAATAACAGAGAATCTCGACCACCACTGTATCAAAGACAATCTAATCGATGGAGATTTACACCATTAGGAAAAACTTTGGAATAAAAATTGAGAGAGCTTATTGCAAATAGACTTATTACCCTACCAGAAGCAAGAAATTAGGAGCCAAAAGTAAAACCATATTGGTGGAATGATGCTGACGATTGCAACTTTCATAAAAATAAAGGACATAAAACAAATGACTGTATGCAATTATAAATTTTTTTACAAGACTTGATTGAAGAAAAGAAGGTATTTATTGAAGGACATCAAACAAACAACGATCAAAGTGCATTTACAAATCCTTTACCCAACTATGAAAAAAGGAGAATCTTCTTCAAATGGTAAAGGAAAAAGTTTAAACTATATCTATGAAACCACCATTCATTGCATTTCTAAGGTTGAGAAAAATAATGTCATTGATAATCAAATAGACAACATTAACATTGATGAAACTGAATCCCTGAACATGATTCCAAACATAAACACATCTGACAAGCAAATGAACGTCATAAAAATCAGGGAAACACAAGACTACCAACTAGTCAATGCAATGACAAGGGGGCAGTCCAAAGTGATATTGAAAGGAGTTTCACCTAAAATCATTACTCCCCCATCACATCAATACAACATTGTGGATTAACTACAAAATATACCCACACAGATATCTAGAATAGGCTCTGGTAGCCACTATGGTACCCAATAATTTGGATGTCTGTCAATTTCAAGCTATGGTGGGACATCTAACCATGCCTCATTGTCTGTCATTCTCCAAAAAATATGATGTGTCACTAAATCACCCACATAATGTAGCCTTGCATATAAAGGTTCTAATCCATAAACACTGTGTCAAGCATGTCTTAATAGATGGTGGAGCTGGATTAAATATTTGTACTTTAAAACTAATTCGTGCACTAGGATATTCTGACAATGCCATTGATGCCAAAAGAAAGATAACAATAAAATCATATGATGAAGAGGAAAGGTCTTCCAAGGGGCTGATTCTACTACCAATTCAAGTGGGACCGATTGTCAAAAATATTGTTTGCCAAGTGTTAGACAAGGAGCTAACATATAACATACTCTTGGGACGTCCATGGATCCATGAAATGCAAGTAGTACCTTTGACATATCATCAATGTTTGAAATTTCCTATAAATGGATAAGAGGTTACAATTTCAGCTGACAACAATAATCCCCAAACTTGTAACATGCTTAAGGAAAATCAAGACACTCTGGTACCCTGTAATAGAGAAGCTAGCACATCTACTTCATCCATTGGTGAAAATCAACTCAATTTTATATCCAAATGGGTCGAGAAAAAGGACTAGGAAAAGGAAACAACTATTGCTGACTCAACTTTATCAAACAACAATGGTCCCTTGAATACTCTATCACAACAATTTATAGACAAGATCTAGTTAAAGGACAAAGGTTTGGGAGAATATTCCATTGAGCAATCTTTTTGTCTTTCACAATGACTATCATCTTCAAAATCATATGGCTAGCCCACAACAAATGCACGATGATCATCACAACCCATCACGGTTCTGGATGAAAGGTTTGTAAAAGTAGGAAATCTAGAAGATGAATCAGAAGACAAGGCCATTCTAAATTGGCTCTACAAAGATGAAGAAGATTCAACATCAATAAATATCAACATAAGGACATATCAGTATGGAAAAGGAAAGGCTATCTTAGAGAAAATGGGCTATGAAGGGAAAGGACCAATTGGAAAGAGAAAATATGGAATTATAGAACCTATTCAACCTCTAACACTTTAGCCTAAAGACAAAATAGGATTAGGTTATACAGGAGAATCAAAAGAAAAAGTAACTCAGAAAGTGGTAGAAAGGATTCTTCAAATGAGGGATGGTTCTGAAATAGATTCCAATGAGTATGAATGGAATTATTTATCTACAACATGTTGAGATTATGGATGCACAGTTCTTGAAGCTGCAGTCTTCGATGGAGGACCTTTGAGCCAGGAAAGATGATCAACCACAAAGAAAGTGTTGCAACAATGTAATGGTGATTAAAGATTCTATTGATATGATATTGATATATTGGATATTGGATATCTGATTGATATATTACAAATGAACAAGATTCTTGATTATATAGGAAAGAGGTAAACCCTAATATGCATGAGATGTTGCCATGTGTCTTGATCTAACAACATGTGACAACATGTGAACCCTATTTAGATGATCATTAAATGAGGAGATAAGTTCTATAAGTACAACTCATCTTCTAGAAGGAATCTTATCCCACCAAACAAGGAAGGGAATACTATCCCATTTATTAAATGATTTATCTAATAATGCAACCTAGGACTTAATTAATTAAATGCAAGACCTAAGTTAACTTATGCTAGTGTAATAATTAATTAATTACACCAACACCCCCCCATAAGTGCAACTTAGGGAGGAAAATGCAATGATTATGCAAGATGATGATGGGTCCCAGCTACGAGGCCATGTTAGGTACCCATGTACATGATGATGTAGAAAATCTCAAACAATTGGAGAAAAAAGGGGAAAGCCCAGTAGGAACAAAACCCCTCTCCAAAAAGGAGATAAAAATCAATAATGTGAGAATGGGAAGGATGGAGGACTCCCAAATACCCCCTAAGTACACCATCCGTCACATGGATACAATAGAGAGACTAAATAGCCCCCCCAGAAGATGATATCACCTACAAAAAAGGTAAGTGTCTGAAGACAGGACAAGATCTAATGTCGACAAACAACTTGTCTCCCTTTCAGAAGAAACAAAACCAACTGCAAGTGGAGAGATGCTTCCCATTCCGGATAGGAATTGAAGGAAGGAAGGATGAATTTGAATGATGGTGTCTTTGAACTCTGGTCAAATGTCTTCTTGCCTGATGATGAAGAGGCCACAATTAATGAAGAGAGTGACAAACTAGGACGATGCAGAAACTGATGTTGAACAATATCCAAAGACAAAGATGGAATGAATATGATGGAGACTTGATAGCCCCCCTGAAGGAAGTGTCCTCAAAACCACTGAAGGAAGTCTGAAGCAAATCCAATGGTAAATGCTGAAGAAACCTCAATTCTTGAATGGAAGGATAGGGAAGAAGTCTCGGATATGAAATCTCTGAATAGAGGAGTGATACCCCCTCAAGAATCTTCTCCAAACCTGTAGAAGTAGCTAAGTCAATGACGCCTAAAACAAAGCCATCTTGTGATGCCAAGTCTGAAAAACTGAACGTGTCCTAATGGATGATGATGGTGGAAGCCTTAATCAATGAATCTGGATAAGGAATCACTAAATGTGAAGGGATACCAACTGTCTCTGATGAAGAAGCATGGAAAGGGACCTTGTCAACCTCTTCGGAAAGATCAAGGTAATCAACTTCCCACACAACAATAGCATCATAGGGTACTGGATCTGAAGAATGAAATTTTGAAGCATGATCATTGGGGAATGGTGGAGTATTTGAATCTCTGTATAGCTCCCAAAGCTAAATCCAAAGAATGTGAGGGCAATCGCAATGATCAATAGCATTCAAAACATCAGAATCAACTTGCATAGCAATGATCTCCAAGACAGTGTACCTGCTGCAACTCCAAGCAAGTTCATGAATACCTTCACTCGGATGAGGAACTATACCATATAGATGTGGCAACAAATCAAGTGAATGAAGATGGTGGCAGATCCCATCTCGCCATTGTGAATAGTTACCCTTGTGCAACATAGTCAAAGGAGAAAAATATGCAAGCCCCATAATGAAATTTCTCCACAAACACAAAGACACTGACCCTCACAGCAAAGAAAGACTTCCAAATATGATGTACAACTGAAGTGATATAACCCAGATCAAAAAATATTTTTCCAAGCTTCAGGATGTCCAAGTTATTGAACAATTGCACCAACTAAAAAAATCAATGCAAGAGTACCTAGAGCTGAAACTGATCAAGGGATCTAGATTGATGAAAAAAGCTCTAAAAATGCTTCCTGATGCCGTTGGAATCACTGAAATCTGGTGAGCAGTTGCGAAGATACAAGCCTTTATGTCCAAATTAGGTTTTTGTCTTCATTTGGATGTAGAATTTTTTGCAAGAATTTTTTTGCAGAACTAATGTCACCACTAGAAAGTACACAAAATTCCTTTTCCGATGGTATATCGTTTGAAAAATTTTGATATCCTAGGTGAAAGTTGTGATCAAATGAAAAAAATGCCCTGATTAGGCACCTGCAGGCTAAACTGGTGCAAAAAAAAGCACCCGGGCTTAAAAAAAATAGCCCCCAGTCACAGATATGACCACGGGGCAAGTGCTGGCAGTTAAAAAAGATATCACTGCTGGATCTGGCAGTGGCAGAGCTGCAGAACTGGGCAGAGCGGTGTTTATAGGAGGCACTACTCGTATTTAGCGGAACCACTTGGTCATCGATGTGACCAAGATTTTGAGGGTCAGGGGCTTGGACTTTGGTGGATAGAACATACACCGGTGGGAAGAAAGACTCTGGCAGTCGGCGGAAGCAAAGACTTTGGTGATCAGCGGGAAGTGAACCGGCGGTGGATAAGGCACGGTGGATGTGACAGCCAGTCGGTGGGCCCTACAAAAACTTGAATGTAGCCGACACACAAGTACTCCCCTATAGAAAAAATAAATGCCACCGAAAAATATCCTGCAGATTAGGATTTGAAATAATCAAAAACAATTTTGAATAATGCCTTTAGGGCAATTCAAAATTATTGAAAATGGATTTAATCTCAATGCTGATGACCAAAAATATAGCCACATAAAATATGCCAAATAATTAAAAAATTAAAGCGGATGGATTTATCAAATCAAACCCATAATGCTAACGATTTTAAAATCAAACCCCTTGTACTATATGCCGACAAAGAATTAAATTGAAGGTCACCCGAAATTATTTTTCTACAACTATAGAAAATATGATTTTTTGCCAAATAATAAAAAATATTAGCTCGATTTTTCTGAAACGAAAAGTGGCCTACTGCTAAAAATTTTTTTCCTCAGAGGACAACTGCAAGGGGAGATTTTTTGCTGCAAATTGTACAGATAGTATGATTGATTTTGCAAACCCTACAAAAAAACCTCTAAAGCTCCCGGGTTGATGTATCCGATTTTGATGAATGGGCAGGCAATCCTAGGGTTTCGAGGCCTTCTGAAGACAATGGAAAGCTCAGATCTGACTCTATCTGCTTCAGAAATCAGCTTGGTCCCTAAGTGGAAACAAGTAGCCTTCAATGGAAACCTTCAAGCCTGCGGAGAATCTCGCACACCAACTTTCTTGATCAAGGGTTGACATTTCACTGGATAAGCTCTGATACAATGTTGAGATTATGGATGCATAGTCCTTGAAGCTGCAGTCTTCAATGGAGGACCTTTGAGCCAAGAAAGATGATCAACCACAAAGAAAGTGTTGCAACAATGGAATGCTGATTAAAGATTCTATTGACATGATATTGATATATTGGATATTGGATATCTGATTGATATATTACAAATGAACAAGATGCCTAATTATATAGGCAAGAGGTAAACCCTAATATGCATGAGATGTTGCCATGTGTCTTGATCTAACAACATGTGACAACATGTGAACCCTATCTAGATGATCATTAAATGAGGAGATAAGTTCTAGAAGGACAACTCATCTTCTAGAAGGAATATTATCCCACCAAACAAGGAAGGGAATATTATCCCATTTATTAAATGATTTATCTAATAATGCAACCTAGGACTTAATTAATTAAATGCAAGACCTAAGTTAACTTATGCTAGTGTAATAATTAATTAATTACACCAACACCAACACAACATCATACACTAACAAACAAATTGATGTCATCCAAGCGTATACACCCAGATGAGAGGAGGGACAGAGTTTAGGAACTAGACCACTTGTATTGGGATCAACAAATATTGATGACTCAAGTGAGGTTGAATATACATCAAGTGAGATAGATGACTTGGAGGAGAGGAATATCATAGACCTCGACATTCCCACTAAAAAAATTGACCACATGGCTATTAGAAAACTTATAGCCATCAACCTTAGTCAACTTGATAACTTATTATCCTTCATGCATCTCGAACTTATTGACTGTGAACCAACCAAACCTATTAATATACCAACCTTTTCAAATAATGATGCCATCGTAAATTTTCTTTTCAATGATGAACCTGATACAAGTTCTACCCATAACACTCATAATGGCACTTCAAATTAGGAGGGTGCCAAATCTTCTAGTTACAAAAATAACAATAGGAAAAAAGGATCTAATGGTGAAAACCTTTCTGAGGCAAAATTAGATTTTGAAAAATAAAAAATAAAGAACATATCTAACAGTGAAAACCTTTCTAAGGAAATGAAAGATGGGAGATTTGATATCTAGAGCATTACCATGATAGATCATTGGTACTGGTGGAGCCTACATAGTCCATAAATCTTGGAAAATAGACAAGAAAAAGACTCTACATCTGGCAGCATCTATGACAAAGCAGGAGAAGCTAGAATTCAGCAAATTATTTGAAGAGAAACATATCAATTTTTCTTGGTCTTATTTTGATATGCTAGGATTAGATCCACATCTCATGATGCATCATCTATCTTTACCATCTGGAATCAAACTAGTAAATAAAAAATTGAGAAAAATGCATCCCCATATTGCCCTGATGGTAAAAGCTAAGCTGAAGAAGTTGTTGGATGTAGGGTTCATTAGGTCCATTGATTATACTGAGTGGATCTCCAATATTGTACCTATATCTAAACCAGACAGTAGGATCAAAATATGCACAAATTTTAGAGATCTCAATAAGGGGTGCCCAAAGGATGATTTTCCTTTACCAAGTATTGACATCATTGTCAATTTAATAGCGAGACATGCCATGTTGTCATTAATGGATGGCTTCTCAGGGTACAACCAAATCAAGATAGCACCTGAAGATTAAGAAAAGACAACATTCACTTGTCCTTGGGGTACATTCTATTGGAATGTCATTCCTTTTGGGTTGAAAAGTGCAGGTGCAACATATCAATGGCAATGACCACTATTTTTCATGACATGATGTATACTTTCATGGAAGATTAAGTGGATGAAATCTTAGAAAAATCATACACTAGAGAAGGAAATCTAGAGATCCTCAAAAAAATCTTTACTAGACTAGAAAATTTCAATGTCGGATTGAACCCTAAGAAATGTTTGTTTGGGGTAACATCAACAAATCTTCTTGGATAAATAGTTTCTAAAAAAGGTGTCAAAATGGATCCAACTAAGGTCAAAGCAATAATGGAAATATCACCACCTAAGAATATCAATCAATTATGGTCTCTACAAGGTAGGATACAATCAATCAGGAGATTTATCTCCCAATTGGTAGACAAAATCCATCCATTCAATCATCTACTTCATAAGAATGTCTCACTCAAGTGAGATCATGACTGTGAAACAAATTTTAACTAGATAAAGAAATATTTGATGTCACCTCCCATACTCATGCCACTTGTATCAGAAAGACCATTGTTACTATATATCACAACAACTAACATTTCTTTAGGAGCTCTATTAGCACAAGAAGGTTCTAAGGGAAAAGAACAAACTATTTACTACATCAGTAGGACTCTCAATGGTTATGAAATAAATTACACATTCATAGAAAAATCTTGTTTGGCAGTGGTATTTGAAACCCAAAAATTGCAGCACTACATGTTGAATCATATATTCACACTCATCACAAAATAGATCCATTAAAATATCTACTCATCAAAGCTACTATAACAGGGAGACTAGCAAAATGGGTTATGATCTTAAGTGAGTTCAACATCCAGTATGTAGATCGGAAAGCCATCAAAGGATAGGTGATAGCTAATCAATTAGCTAAAGCTTTGTTATAGGATAATCATCTAATGAACATTGAATTTTTGGATGTAGACATTCTCCATATTACCACACAACAATGGAGACTTTATTTTGATGAATCATACACATAAATGGGGTCTGCTGTGGGAATTCTATTTGTTACACCTCAAGGACACACCATCCCAAGGTCCTATAGACTAATGTTTCCATGTACCAATAATGTGGCTAAGTATGAGGCATTGATTATCGACATCAAAGTGGCTATTGAATGGAACATCACAAAAATACAAGTGTATTGGGACTCATAGCTTGTCATCTATCAGGTAAATGATGAGTATCAGACAAAGGATGAAAATCTCATGCCATATAAGAAAATGATAGATGATCTTAAAAATTACTTTGTGGAGATCAAGTTCGAACAGATACCAAGGGTAGAGAACAAAGCTGCAAATGCTATGGCAACAATTTCTTCCCTCTTACAATTACTAGAAACAAAAGGTCATTGTGAGTTTAAGGTAGAACAAGTATCAAACCCTGCTTACGACAATCTTGAATCATAGACCATCTACCAAATAGTTGATGTCCAAACCTCACTCCATGAAGAGATCTATGCTTACCTCAAGGATAATATCCTTCCTCTTGATCTTTCTAGAAACTAGAAATATAAATTCATCTGCCAATCTGCATGACATACATTGATTGTTGACATCCTTTACCGTCAAGGTCTAGATGGTACTCTTCTTCGGTGTCTAAAACATCATGAATCTAAAACAACCTTATGTGAGATCCATAAAGGTATTTATGGAACTCATTCAAGTGGGCTAACCCTAGCAAATAAATTCCTCTATTTGGGATATTACTGGTCGAATATGGAGATGGAGTCCTATGATTTTGTTAAAAAGTGCTAGAAATGTTAGATACATGGTAATTTAATCCACACACTAACATAAGAATTACACCCATTTACATCAACATGGCCCTTTTTTTAGTGGGGACTGGACCTAGTAGGAAAGATAAATCTGTCTTCATCTAATGGACACAAGTTCATAATAACAACAACAAAATACTTTACAAAATGGATAGAAGTGGTTCCTTTAACAAAAATCACTGGAAAGTAGATCTCGTCTTTCATACTAAACTACCTCATCTATTGGTATGGCGTACCTAATTCAATTGTAAAAGACAATGGTAGACCTATTAAGAACTAGGATGTCCAATAATTATGTGAAAAATTTCATATCCAACATCGTTTCTCAACATCGTACTATCCTCAGGGAAATGGCCAAGTAGAGGCCTCAAACAAGACAATTATGAAAATACTAAAGAAAATGGTTAACAATGTTGGACGTGATTGGCTTGTTTAGCTAAATCCTACATTATGGACATATAGAAGCAACATCAAAACAACAAGAGCTACACCATATGCCTTAGTATATGGATCAGAGGCTATACTACCTATTGAGATTAAAATTCCATCACTCTATGTCTCATTGAGAGGTATCATTATAGATGAGGATTATAGAGCCTCTAGACTACAAGAACTGGAATTGTTGGATGAACATCGTCAACAAGTTGTCAATCATTTGAAGGCATACCAACAGAGAATGTCTAGAAGCTACAATCACAAGGTAAAACCTAGAGTCTTTCAGGTTGGTGACTTGCTCCTAAAGGAAAACCCTAGAAATCCATAGTACAGAGAAAAGAAAGGGAAGTTTGAACCTAACTGGTTAGGTCCCTTTGTCATCGTATCAGTTTATGGGTCTAGAGCATATCAATTTTCCACATCTTAAGGGGATCTATTTGATGAACCTATCAATAGTATCTATCTTAGAAAATTCTACACCTGAATAACCTAGTGCACGAGTTAAGATATGAAAAGGGTTACCTTGGTGAAAACTTGGCAAACAGGTGTCTTGGTGATGGAAAAATACAAAAAAAATTAGGAAAAAAAACAAAACAAAAAGACTGAAAAAGTGCAATAAAAACATATAGTGAAAACCTGGAAATAGGAGCTATTTGTGATTTGAACTGACTTTTTCATCTATAGGATGCATGTCATGGTCATTACTTTCACCATCATTTTACATCCATTATCATATCATTACGAGTGGTAATGTCTCACCCTAGCTTGGGGGAAAACTTTGGACTTCACTAGGGGCAATAAAATTGGGCTTAATCAAATGGACAAACAACAATGTGTCAAACATAGAAAGAAAAATGATTAAAACACAACCCAACATTGAACATCAATCACCATTGGACACACATCAAACATCCATATCATTTTGAAAATCCAAAAAAAAGGGGTCAAAAAAAGGTCAAAAAATTCAAAATTAGAGTCATCAGTCAAACTACGTGGTCTCTATATGTATAACATAGGAAAGGGTAGTCTTTGATCAGCCCTTGAGGCCCCTATGATAGGTCTTTAGGTTAGGTTTGATCAAGAATCTCAGAAAATCACATAAACATGGGAAAATAAAAATCAAGATGGATGATCTAATTTGAATAATGATTGAAATACTTTAAGTAAAGGTTGGATATGTTGTACTTTGATCTTTGTTATCATTTCTTTGGAGCAACTCGAAGATGTATTGAACTAGAGAAGCTAGGAAAGAGAATGGTATTTTCTTTGTCTGCTGTCTCTGAATTAGTCATTATTATTGTGTGAATTGTCATGAGATGTGCCCTACAAAGTATCACTGATGACATTCCAATTCACATAGGAAAGTGAATAATTCTTGTTTTTTTACACAAGAAATTCTCATGTCATCTCAATTTAATTATACCTCGATGCTTGTGTTCGCTTGCAATATCAAAAATCATGAAAGTAGTACTCAAGTCATCATTGGCTTACATTATACCATTGATGCTTGTACTCACTTTCAACATTTTAAAAAGATCCATGATGATACAAAGCACAATAAAAGGACTGTTAAGAAGCCAATGTTTGCATGTATATTTGCATGGTAAATTATATTGCATTCATAATAGTGTTACACCTATAGAGTATTTGTTACAAAATTGGTGAAATCATTCAAAGACAATGTTATCTTTTCTCATTAATGGATTGATTATACATGACATTAACAAAAAAATCATCATTATCATATAGCTGCATAATCATTTTCATTACATACATTTAGAAACAATTATTTATCATTTCATATTTATCATTTAAATCATATAATTTGCATTAATCATGTCATTTCTTCATTTTATGTATTGCATCATAAAATGTCATGAGAAAAATATCAAAAGAAAATCAGTATGTGTCACATCTTCATTTATCTATTCATTGAATCATATATAATACATTTAAAGTATCATCATATATATCATTCATTATTTTCATCATTCATTCATTGCATCATAATTTTCATTTGATATCACAAGAATAAAAGTGCACATATCCCATTTACATTATACGTCATTAGGCATTGAATCATCATATCCATCATCATACATATAGGAAAACATACATCATAATTATAAAATGCATCCATACATCATCATAATACACATCATAGAGAGAACATCATAAATCATAAAGCATGTCATCATGATTATAAATTGCATCCATAACATCATAATATAAAGATCATCACATGGCATATGAAACATAGAAAATAAATGTATCCATCATACAATCATATAGAACACATAATAGATCAATAAATTCCACTGCATATCATATAGATCTCAAAAAAAATGTCAAGTATACAATGATGTCTAAAATGAAAAAAGATATATCATCAAAAATGGTTGTAAAATGAAATAATCAAAGTGTACATCACATATCAAATACAATGGAGGGTAAAATCATGTGTTTTTGGCTCTAGACAGTGTAGGCATCATAAGACTAGTCCCTCCACCACCACCAGATGTACTAGGATCTCTTAGGCTTCTCCGAAGAGGATGTGTCATAGGTCTACACTGATAGTCCTAGAACGAGTCCTACCAGATCGGGACTTCCTTTAGCTTACTCTCTACTCTGAAGGGATGACATCATAGAATTTACGTCTATAATACTTTACCTCCCCACTAATATAGAAAACCTCTTGCATATAATCTGCTACAATGGTACCATCCGCCAATCTCTATAATCTCTTGACTACAACCTGAGCCCCTTCTGTAGTCAATCTAGCAGTATCCCTCTCGCCTGTCAATGATGCAATATGAGCCTAAGCTTCCCCTACAGTCTTCCTAGCTGTATCCCTTTCAGTTGTCAATGTTGTAATATGTGTCTATGCTATAGCCAACTGAGCCTGTACCTAGGCTAAATCATGTGCATGTGACTAGGCATGTGCCTACATTTGAGCCTGAGTCTATGAAAATAAACCCTAAGATTAAAGAAGTTGAGCCTATATGGTCTCTAACTACACCTGAAGGCTCACAATCTGCATCTGCTTAGTAGGATCTACCATTGCTTGCATCTTATGAGGTACTGTATCCTCCTGCACATCTAAGGCTAGACCTGGCCCACCTGCATCATCTCCACTATCAAATCCATACTCATCTCCACTACTCTCATCACCACTACCCCTCTTATATCCACTACCCTCCTCATCACCACTATCCTCCTCATCACCACCACCCTTGACATCCTCCACCTCAACCTCACCAACCTCCTCTCTCATTCACCTATGACCATGTGTAATGGAAACATCCTCCTCTAAAGGTAATGGGGTAGGCTCATTAGGAATAGTAATGCATGGAAAAGGATGCAAAGCTAGATAATCTGCATAATCTATTGTAACAGGTGGCTCAACAATATCAGGATGGATATCCCACTCTAACAACTTTAAAGACTAATACTCCTAAACAACATCATATGATAGACTAGACCCCCACTATTTAGAATTTGACAGATGATGAGTGTAATGAGAAACACCCTAGGGCATACCCTGAAGCAAACCATACTGTCTATGCACTCGTCTGATAAAAAATCTCTCTAACACCCAATGAGTTTGACCAATCAATAATATCGACTGATAGAGAAAAGGCACCTGAATATCATCCTCATCCCAATGCTCACAATCTTGGTAGGGATGCCATGTCACAGACTATATCGTCCATCACTCTCCTCCAATGCTTTAACTTACCTAGTCTAGACTGAGTAAGGAAAACTACATATCTATACACATACAGTCTCATAGCTTGTCTTTGTCTAACTGGTATTGGACGTGTGATAGCTATGTGCTCCCATTCCCACACCTATAATAAAGTAGCTCCTAATGACAAACTATGACCTCCAAGGTAAAAAATCGAATGTAAATTATGGTACAGTTGGGAAAGCATACACATCCCCCAAGCATATCTCATCCCCATGAACAATCATGCTCTCCAGCACATTTCCCCAACCAACAAAAAGTCCCTTTGACCTATGATCAAGACAAAGGAACCCTCCAATGAACCCAACAAGAACTGCAGGAAGGGTGGCATAAGCATCCACCATCTCATGCCATGGAATCCAATACCCATAAATTTGATCATCATGAAATATTTTGCAGAGAGCATCAGTCCCGCCTTGCTCTGTAGAATCATAGACAACAACCTCTCCAACAATGGGAATTTGCAAGATCTGCCAAACATCCTCGAGGGTGACTATCATCTCACTGGTAGGAAGGTGGAAGGTGTTATGCTAACTATGCCACCTCTCAACTAAAGCTATCAGGAGACCCTGATTAATCCTAATCTGGGGCATGAATAATAGAGAAGCCAATCCACATTGTACAATGATTGTCATCTCAGGCTGTGCTAATTGTGGTATCAAATCAAATGTCCATGGGAACTATTAGAACTATAAAATTATAAAAATTTTACATATTGTTTCATACCTCTGAGTTTCCAAACGAGTCTTCATCATAAGCACAAAGTCCTCTCTTCACAACATTTTTGCTCATATTTTGCCATGTGATTCCCATAAAATCCATCTAGTCTTGAATATTTCACAATGTATTTCCTATCGGTATGAGATTATCATGGTCTCCCCGATCCATAATGCATGTTTTACTGATATACATTTTTTGCAGTCTATCGGCAAGACTTCTAGGATGTCACACTGATCGGAATTCATCTATGGGTACCTATTGGCAGGACACAACTTATTGTCTTGATGATTGAAGGTATATCAGCTAGATAAAGTCATTGAAGTAAGGTCTCACCAAGTAAATTATGTCTTACCAATTGGATCATGAGTAAACACTTCAGCCAAACCATATGTCTTCGGTATGTGGTCTTGCCAAACGCATTATGTCTCACTGACTAGCACACAAAATGATGTATCAGCAAGATGGCTATCATCGGGATGAGGTCTTACCAATTGCATTATGTCTTACCGACCGGTGATAGAAGGAACATGTCAATAATAGATATTTCATCGGGAGGAGTCATAGCGAAATCATATTGGCATACCGATCGGTGCCCAAGTAAACATTTCAGCCAAACCAAATGTCTTCAGTATGAGGTCTTTCCAAACTCATTTTGTCTCACCGACTAGCACATTGAAAGACTTATTGGCTAGACTAAAGGCTATCAGAATGAAGTCTCAGTGAATGCACCCGGTCTTGCTGACAAAGCATAAGAGGATTCAATCAATGTTATTAAATTTCCACAATCCATAAGAATTAGAGAAGCATAAGACTATCGGGTAAAGTTATATAGTCCTACCGACTCATATGTCATGCTGAATGTTTTTTCATTGGCGATAAAGCAAATACTTTCTCACTTTTGAAAAAAGTGAGTGGCGACTCTGACAAAAACATTGCATCTGTTCAAACATGAATGGAAGAAGATCTCAATATAGGGGAGGTCATACTGGAGGTCCTGTTGGCAACAGTAAGTGGACACACAAGGATGATAAGGTTGATAAGGGTAAAAGGATAAATGAGGACATGTGCATGATGAATAAAGACAAAGCATTAAGACCACACTGTGAGACATATGATCCTTATGATACATGGAGAGATAATTCAAGTGCAAAACTTTGTACCCCTTAAGAGCAAAGAAATCCTTTTTATGATCCTCAGAAACATGCTGAGTTTGATGCTAAACTAGAAGTAGAGGGACTTAGATATCAACTGGAATGTGAACAAAGAATGGAGGGTAACAAAAATGAGTTTATCGATCATGTAACTCCTCAAGAAAATTATGAATCTTTAACTTATGAAGAAGTAAAAGCACGGTTTGAATCTCATAGAAAGGAGATAGAAGAATAAGAGAAATCCCGGATGATATAAGCAATGAGAGACTTCAAATTGTAAAAAGCTAAAAATACTGCTCAGACAGCTGGTTGCCCAAAGTATGTACCACCTCATAAGTAGGGTAATCATAGTGCAGGGCCTTTTGATCCATCAAAGGTTCCTCACCATCAAATAGGGAATCAATACAGACAGCCAAATCATCCACCTCATATTCCCACACAATATACAAATATACATCCACCTTAGGGTCAGCATTATGTGCCACATCATCATACACAATACAATAATCTGATGTATTAGTTTCAGCATCCGCATAACCCTCCCCCCCATAAATACAGAACAATGATTAGACAATTTGACCTGGTAGGGTTTCAATTATACCCTTACCCAATGGATAGCAGTTGGAGAAGCCTTGTCCCTAAGTTTATAGGGAGTAGTGAAATCACTACTGAAGATCATTTAAGGAGCTTCAATGCTTTCATTAAAGACTTGGATGTGCCATATGAGGATTTACATGTGAGGTTATTTCTGATGTCACTTATTCATGAAGCTAGGGATTGGTTTAATAGCCTACCGATTGCTTCTATTGATTCTCTCCAAGGATTTCAAGATCAATTTCTTGAGAAATATGGAAATCTATCTGCACCAAATTGGGTTTCCAATGGGTTATTAGAGATTCAAAATAATTAGAACTTGCAGCAATATGTATGCAAAAATCAACAATTCGAAGAAGAAGAAGCTAAGTATGTACATACTCAAAGCCAAGACTCCATCACAGAATCAAAATGTGTAATTTACCTCTTTGATGCATTTCTTAACATAAGGAGACATGAAGGAGAAGATAGAAGTTCTTTATATAATAGGATGATAAATATCTATATGCAATTACCTCCTAATTGTAAGCCTACAAGGCCCATCTTTGTTGCATAGTTCATAAAAGTTTGGAAACCTGAATCAACCTATTGGTCAGAATCAACAACATAGCATGCCTACGATCAAGTGAATAAATTCATTGATGCCATGGAGAGGATAAGGTATGAGAACACTATCAATGTTGAATCCAATAGTTGTATTTCTGATGAGTATAGAGAAAGTGATCAAACAATGTAGCCAATAGAAGATGAGATGAGTGCAAGTCGAAATGGTTCATATGATAGCTTGCATGAGGAAGATGAAGATACAAGAGATCTCTCTTGCATAACAAATTGTGACAGGGAAAGCAGTGTATGTTATGAGGGATCTAATGAATATTCTGATTGTGAAGATGAACCTATTGATTTTGATTTACAGCAAGGTGATTCTTGTAGTTCTTGTGGTAATCAAGAGGAAGAAGCAATGGAAAATATGGATCCATTTGATAGTGAACAAATAAACCCTTTAGCTGCAACTCATAACCATGAGAACATGATTGATGAAAAAGAATATTGGACACTTGAAAATAGTTTTAATTTTTCTTCAAAACTATTGTATGATCAAATAACAGAAGAATCTCAAATGAGATCTAGCCAAGGTGTGCTACAGAATAATTTATTTTTGAATCCACTCCATGATGAGGATGGAACATGCTCAAATGAAGAGGAGAGTACATCAACATGTGAAGAGAACAACTATAATGATCTTGAAAATTGCCATGTTGATGAATTGGAAAATGAAATGGAAGGGGATTGTGTATCATGTCACAATGAGGAAGAGTTTGAGGGAAATCATGTGAATCTTGATTTACAACAAGGAGATATTTTTAGTTCTTGTAATATGGAAGAGGTGCAAAAGGTTTTAGACTTGTTTGTCTCAAATATTGTTGATATGACAAAATTTTTTGATTCTCAAGAGAAGCACTCTGATGGTGAATTTTTAGTACAGCTAGGAGAATGTTTTATAATTCATAATAGTGAGAAAGATAATGAGAAATTTTGCATTGAATATGCATGTACTTTTTATTTTGAAGATAACAGAGATTTGTCCCATGATGATTCTATAAAAAAATTTGATAATAGTGACAAGGAAGATTGCATGAATGTCTTCAAGAAGAATATGATGAACTCAAAGAAAAGTTAGGTGTTTGACAGAGGAAAGTATGGGCCTTTCTTTTGGCCTTGAGCCATCATTTATGGTCTGAATTTTAGATTGTAATAGCTCAAAACGGATGAAGTTAAAACATAGAGGATTAAGGATTTCCAGTGCATGGACAATTCTTGATAATCCTCTTAAAAATTCTTCTCCATGCACAATAGTTTAGGAAATAAAGGAACAGGAATTGCCAGTACATGGAAAATCCTGATTTTCCTTCTTTCAAAATAAATCTTTCCATATACAATAGTATAGGGTCACATTCATTTCCATTTCCATTCTTTCCATCTTGCTCACTGGTCCATCACTTTGATTCATCATCTTGAGTTTGGTATGCTCACCCAAAAATCTGGATCCTTGGAATGATTTCACAACCATTCATCCCCAGACGAAGCCACTGTTAGAACTGTAAAATTTTGAAAATTTTATAGGTTGTTTCATACCCCTGAGTTTCCAAATGATTCTTCATCATAAACACAAAGTCCTCTCTTCACAACATTTTTGTGCATATTTTTCCATGTGATTCCCATAAAATCCATCTAGTCCTAAATATTTCACATTGTATTTCCTATCGGCATGAGATTATCAGAGTCTCCCCAATCCATAATGCATATTTTATTGATATACATTTGTTGCATTCTATCGGAAAGACTTCTGGGATGTCACACCGATCAAAATTCATCTACAGGTACTTATTGGCAGGACACAACTTATTGTCTCAGCGACTGAAGGTATATCGGCTAGATAAAGTCATCGGAGTAAGGTCTCACCGAGTACATTATGTCTTACCGATTGGATCACAAGTAAACACTTTGGCCAAACCATGTCTTTGGTATGTGGTCCTGTTGAATGCATTATGTCTCACTGACTAGCACACAAAATGATGTATCAGCAAGATGGTTATCGTTGGGATGAGCTCTTACTGATTGCATTATGTCTTACCGACTGGTGATATAAGGAACATATCATCAAGAGATCTTTCATTGAGAGGAGTCATAGTGAAATCATATTGTCATACCGATCAGTGCTCGAGTAAACATTTCGGCCAAACCAAATGTCTTAAGTATGAGGTCTTGCCGAATGCATTTTGTCTCACCGACTAGCGCACCGAAAGACTTATCGGCCAGACTAAAGTGTAAGGAAAGTAGTGGTACAGAAACACTTTCCTAACATCAAAACTATAGGGAAGAATGCAAACAACACTTTTAATTTTCTAATTACAATTCAATTAAGACACACATGAGAGATTAACAAAAATAGAACAATTACATAAAGACAAATGAACACCAGATTTACGTGGGAAAACCTTATCAAGAAAAAACCCACCACACCAAGCTGAATCTCTTTGTATTTCAGTAACAAAAAATTACATATAAATCAGAGATACAACTCTCTAGTATTAGTTTACAGTAGCTTCATTTACTATTCATCCAATTACAGAAAATGCTCTCAAGAATCCGATACATCAAACTCAGAATCGATCTACTTTTATCTTATCACATTCTAATTTTTATCTTATGTTCATCCTTATCCGCCATTGCCCCATCGTAGAAAGTTTCCATCCCATTGCAAATTTTTCCTTGCATGCAGTTCAAATCCAGCATCGCAACTATTGCAAAAAACTAACTACCATCCATTTGAAATTTGCTTCCTCTGATTGGTCCACAAGGCTCCACATAGGGTGGTCAATTTGGTCAAAGGTGTTCAAACTTTGTTGGCATATCGGTGAGACACTAACAGTGTCTCCCCAATGCCACAAAGTCCTCACTATCAATATCGATATAGGTCCCATCAGTCGACAAGATGTTATAACGAATGCCATGAGTCATACTGAATCCACCGATAACCATCTCATTCCTATCAGCAAGAGTTTATCTCATTGACAAGACTCATACTGATGCTCATGAGTCACATCGATTTCAAATTTTCCATCGGCAAGACTTTACCATTCACCAAGAGTTCTCATCGAGTCTCCTCGAGTTTCACCAAAGCACCTGACAGTTGGCAAGACATTCGTCTTTCGCCGAGACTTCACTTCGAGCACAACCAAGTCTTATCGAGTCGGGAAGACTTATGTCTTTCACTGAGACCTCACATTGAGCACTCATGTCTTATCGAGTTGGCAAGACATTTTATCTTTGCCAAGACATCTCATCAAACACAACATGTAATCCTGAAGACTATCAACGAGACTCTCCAAGTTGCCAAGACTTCACACCGAAGTCTTTTGTCACCATGAAGGCACCAAGTGAATACTCCCATCGGCGAGACCTTTCTTCATCGCTAAGACTTCTCCTTGAGATCCTTGTGTTACCCTGATAGCCATATGCTATCAGTAAGACATTCTCCAGTCACTGGGACTTCTCCCCGAAACCCTTGAGCTACTCCGACATCTGCTTTGACACTCGATAGCAACCTTTGTCAGTGAGACATTTCATACTTGCTGGGATGTCTTACCGAAGCCCTTTTGTTAGCCTGATGATCTATCGGTGAGACTTCCTTCAGTTGCTGGGACTTCATGCCAAGTGATCAAGTCACCCCGAAGACCCAATAAGAACATATTGTTTGCCAAAGGTCTCCATTCAAAAAAAGGTCACAACAAATGCACAAGGTCACAGTGATAGACTTGTCAGAAAGACATCAACCTTATCTCGGCAACATGAACATTTCAAAGGATTTAGAATAGTTAGTCGGCCAAACATGAATAATTTCACAGTGACTTTTCCCTTCAAGAGTTACATGTTTGTATGGATTGAGGAAAATATTCCAACAATCTCCCACTTGACGAAGACCTTACTAACAACTCCAGAGCATAATAAAAGTACTGAAATTCATGGGCCAAGAGGCCCATCGAACTGGCACACCACCTATATTTGTTTGTGCTTACAGGCTTTGTCAATGCATCTGCAACATTTTCTAGAGTATCCACTTTCTCCAAAGAGACCTTCCCATCCTCCACCATATCTTGTACAAAGTGATACTGTACATCTATTTGTTTCATCCTGGCATGGAAAGTAGGATTGTTTTCCAAACATATAGAACTTTGACTATCATAGTAAATAGTAATTTTTCCTGCATCAAAACCAATGTTAGAACATAAATGTTTTAACCAGATTGCTTCTTTACAGGCATGTGTAGCTACTATGTATTTTTCCTCTGTAGTGGACAAAGCGACTACAACTTGCCGCTTTCTCATCCAACTCACTGCACCACCATTCATCATGAAAACATATCCACTGGTGGATCTTCTGCTGTCCATGTCCCCTGCCCAATCAAAGTTCACATAACCTTGAATACTGAGAGTCCTCTGTGATTCAACCAAGTTCCCATGGTAACATAGAGAATAGTCTAAAGTTCCCTTCAGATATCTAAACACTCTCTTCACAACATCCCAATGTGTCCTTCTAGGATTAGCCATAAACTGACTAAGTACTCCCACTGCTTGGGCAATGTTTGGCCTTGTACAGACCATTGCATACATAAGGTTTCCAACCGCACTAGCATACGGTACACTGGTCATGTCCTCCATCTCAATAGGAGATTTTGGATAGTTTTCAACAGATAGCTTTGTTCCCTGCAAAACTGGAACAACTAGCTGCTTGCACTCAGTCATACAAAATATCTCTAGAACAGTCATGATATACTTACTCTGACCGAGCCAAAGTTTTCTATTTTTCCTGTCCCTAGTTATTTCCATTCCCAGAATGTACCATGTTGCACCAATATCTTTCATTTCAAACTTTGTAGACAACTGAGACTTAAGATTAGAAATCATTAGCTTACTATTGCCTATGAACAACATATCATCAACATAGAGAGCAATAATAAGAACTTGATCACTTTCAGCTTTGTAATATACACAATGATCACATTTTGATCTTACAAATCCCAATGACAAAACAAAAGTGTCAAATTTCTAGTACCACATTCTAGGAGACTGTTTTAACTCATACAAATATTTCTTCAACTTGCAAACCAGTCTTTCTTTACCTTTTTCCACAAAGTGCTCAAGGACATAAATTTCTTCTTCAAGATCACCATGAAGAAAAATTGTCTTCACATCCATCTGTTCAATTTCTAAGTCATACATTGCTGCAAGTGACAAAATAAATCTAATAGATGTCAGCTTAGCTACAGGAGAAAAGATTTCTCCATAATCAATTCCCTCTACCTGGGAATAACCTTTTGCAACCAGCCTCACTTTATATTTTTCTACACTACCATCCAAACCAATTTTCTTTTTAAATACCCATTTGCAGCCCACAACTTTTCTGCCTTTAGGCAATGGCACCAAACTCCAGGTATCATTCTTTTCTAATGATGTCATTTCTTCATTCATGGCTTCCAACCAAGAGTTTGAAACAGACATTTTAAAAGCCTCTTTCATAGTCCTAGTTTCATCAGTGCTAGAAATTAAAGCATAGGCACAAGTAGACTCAATCAAAGAAAACCCATACCTATCAGGTTGCTTTCTTTCACGAGTTGACCTCCTCACAGGCTGAGGCTGAGGTGATTCTTCATCTTCTTCAAAACTTTCAGAGCTACTTGAGCTTTCCTCAGTATCAGGTACATTTTGATTTTTCAATTCCTCTTTATCTGGTGTCGGAGGAATTTCTGCTACATCCTTTTCATTTTTTGATTTCTTTTCTGACTGTAGATCCAATGTAGAAGGCTTCAGCTCATGAAAGATAACACTTCTGCTATACAAAAACTTCTCAATCTCAGGGCTCCAAATCTTGTATCCTTTTATGCCAGCACTATAGCCAATAAAATACACTTTACAGCTTTTTTTTCCAACTTGGATCTTTTTTCAAATGAAACATATGCATATGCCTTACAGCCAAAGAAATGAATATGTCTCAGAGAGGGCTTCTTTCTAGACTATGCTTCCAAAGGCATCTTCTCAACAAGACTAGAGTTAGGAGAATGATTTACCAAGTAACATGCTGTAGAGACTGCTTCAGCCCATAACTTCTCCTCCAAGCCAACACAACTCAGCATACTTCGTGCTCTTTCCATTACTATCCTGTTGAACCTTTTAGCAACTCCATTTTGTTGTAGAGTGTAAGGTGTATTCTTATGTATTTTAATCCTATGGTCTTTACAGTACCTTTCAAATTCATCTGAACAAAACTCACCACCATTGTTAGTCCTTAAATATTTTATTTTTCTACCAGTCTAATTTTCAACAAGGTTTTTAAATTCCTTAAATCGACTAAACACTTCTGATTTACTTTTCAGAAAATATACAAATGCTCTTCTTGAATAATCATCAATAAACAACACATAATATCTTGATTTAGACAAAGAAGGAACATTCACTAGACCAAACACATCAGAATGAATATAATTAAGCAAACTAGAAGATTTGTGAGAACTAGAATAAAATGAAACACGGTGCTGCTTTCCATATATGTAATGTTCACAAAATTCGAACTCAAGGTTACAATCTTCAACCCCTTCTACCAGGTTTTTATTTTTCAAGGTTTTTAAACCTTTCTCACCAATGTGGCCTAGCCTATGATGTCAATGCATAGTCTTCTCTATTGGAAGTTTAACCTCCATGGAGTTTACACCATCAGGAACATTTTCCTTATTTTCTCCATGAGTAGCCTTAAGTGACTTTGCAGAGACACTGTTTCATTGGATAGCCAGTGCATCCAACTTGTACAAGATACCAATTCGAGCACCCCTAGCCAACACCATAGAGCCTATAGTCATCTTGCAGCCATTTCCAGAGAATATGACCTGCACTCCAATATCATTTAGCTTACTTACAGAAAGTAGGTTTTGAGCCAGACCTGGTATATGCATCACATCATTAATTCCATTCTCTCTTCCATCAAGGGATTGAATTCTGACTCTTCCACGACCAAAAATTTCCAAAGATGAATCACTTGCTAAATACACCATTCCACCATCATAGTTTTCATACTTCGTGAACCAATCTCTATGAGATGTCATGTGGAAAGATGCTCTAGAATAAATCAGCTAGACATCATCTAATGCTCATGTAGCCAAAGCTGTAATGAAGGTGTCTGCATCACTCTAAGAAGAATCATTTCTAGAAGAGTTCTTCTTCTTCTTTTTCTCCTCCTTGCAATCCTTTTAGACATGACCAAGTTGCCCACAATTCTAGCACTTCACCTTGGACTTCTTGCCAGGAGACTTTGATATCCCTTATGATTTTGATCTGGATTTCTTTTCCTTCTTCTTGCCTTTCTCCTTCAATCTGCCTCTAACAGCCAGAGCCTCCTTTGTCATCTCAGAATATTTTCTTCTCATCTCTTCCAAAAACCAAGAAGCAACAACATATTCCATCTTAAAAGTGGATTTTGTACTCCCAATAGCCACCACCAGATGATCCCAAGAATCTGGCAAAGAACATAGTAGGAGCATGCAACAATCTTCATCTTCAATCTTCACACCAACAGATGTTAACTGAGCAATCATCATATTCAATGCATTCAAATGATCAGCAACTAATCCTCCCTCCTACATTCTAAAAGAGTACAGCTTCTTCCTCAAGAACAATTTGTTCACCAAGGACTTTCCTTGATATATAGATGCCAGTCTTTTCCACAAGGAAGAAGCAGTCTTTTCTTCATGCACATTTAGAAGAATAGAGTATGCCAAATAGAGCCTTATCAACCCCTTAGACTTTCTATCTGCAAGATCCCAATCCTCTTGCTTGATGCCTTGAGGCATTGTTCTAGACATAGCAAGCCATAGATCACGATCCACTAATAGATCTTCCATTTTGAGTTTCCACAACTCAAAATTGCTACCATTGAATTTCTCTATTTCCACCCTTCTGAATGTGCTTGCTATATTAATTTGTAATTAAACTATCAGACCTCTACCAAACTCCCACTAAAAAAGAATTGACACAAAAAACCCAACCCTCTTACAAGGATAACACAACTGGCTAGGCTCTGATACCACTTGTAAGGAAAGCAGAGTTACGAAAACACTTTCCTAATGTCAAAACTACAGTCAAGAATGCAAACAATACTTTTAATTTTCTAATTACAATTCAATTAAGACACACATGAAAGATTAATAGAAACAAAACAATTACATAAAGACAAATGAACACCATACTTACGTGGGAAAACCCTATTGGGAAAAAACCCACCACACCAAGCTGAATCTATTTGTATTTCAGTAACAACAAATTACATACAAATTAGAGATACAACTCTCTGGTATTAGTTTACAGTAGCTTCATTTATTGTTCATCCAGTTACAGATAATTCTCTCAAGAATTTGATACATCAAACTTAGAATCAATCTGCTTTTATCTTATCACATTCTAATTTTTATCTTCTGTTCATCCTTATCCACCATTGCCCCATCATAGAAAGTTTCCATCCCATTGCATATTTTTCCTTGCATGCAGTTCAGCTGCAGCATCACAACTATTGCAAAAAACTAACTGCCATCCATTTGAAATTTTCTTCCTCTGATTGGTCCATGAGGCTCCACATAGGATGGTCAATTTGGTCAAAGGCATTCAAACTTTGTTGGCATATCGGTGAGACACTAACATTGTCTCCCCGATGCCAAAAATTCTTCACTATTGATATCAACATAGGTCCCATCAGTTGGAACGATGTTATAACGAATGCCATGAGTCATACCGAATCCACCAATAACCATCTCATTCCTATCAGCAAGAGTTTTCCTCATCGGAAAGACTCATACCAATGCTCATGAGTCACATCGATTTCAACTTTTCCATTAACAAGAATTTACCATTCGCCAAGAGTTCTCATCGAGTCTCCTAAAGTTTCACTGAAGCACCTGACAGTCAGCAAGACATTCATCTTTCGCCAAGACTTCACTCCGAGCACAACCAAGTCTTATCGAGTCAGAAAGACTTATATCTTTCGCTGAGACCTCACATTGAGCACTCATGTCTTATCGAGTTGGCAAGACATTTGATCTTCACCAAGACATCTCAATGAACACAACATGTAATCCTGAAGACTATCAACGAGACTCTCCAAGTTGCCAAGACTTCACACCAAATTCTTTTGTCACTACGAAGGCACCAAGTGAATACTCCCATTGGCGAGACCTTTCTTCATCACTAAGACTTCTCCCCGAGATCATTCTGTTACCCCGATAGCCATATGCTATCGGTGAGACATTCTCCAGTCATTGGGACTTCTCCCTGAAACCTTTGAGCTACTCCGACATCCGCTTTGACACCCAATAGCAACCTTTGTCGGCGAGACATTTCATACTCGCCGGGACATCTTATCGAAGCCCTTGTGTTAGCCCGATGATGTATCGGTGAGACTTTCTTCAGTCGCTGGGACTTCATGCCAAGTGATCAAGTCACCCTGAAGACCTGATAAGAACATATTGTCAGCCAAAGGTCTCCATTCGACAAAAGGTCACAATGAATGCACAAGGTCATAGCGATAGACTTGTCGGGAAGACATCGACCCTGTCTCGGTGACATGAACATTTCAAAGGATTCAAAATAGTTAGTCATCCAGACATGAATAATGTCACAATGACTTTTCCCTTTAGAAGTTACATGTTAGTATGGATTGAGGAAAATATTCCAACATAAAGGCTATCAGAATGAAGTCTCAGCGAATGCACCTGATCTTGCCGACAAAGCATAAAAGGATTCAATCAAATGACTATCGGGGTAAAGCTATATAGTCCCCCCGACTCATATGTCACGGCGAATGTTTTTTCATCAGCGAGAAAGCAAATATGTCTCAACAACCAGTGAATATCATGGGGCGTATTTTAGTAAGACAAAGTATAATCTGTGGGACATCTCCCTAACTCTGAAATGTCATAGCGATGCACAGGATGACTATCGGTGAGACATTTAGGGTCAGTATGACTACTGGATATCTCAACAAATGACTAGCGAATGTTAGTGAAAGCCAAAATACAACTGATTGCCAACATTGAATGTGAAGCGACATGTCTTTTCAAATACTGGTTTATAAATGTTCATTTCCAAGTGTGAAGAGACAATACAGTAGATAGGATAGAAGATAGATTAGGGAAGATATAGTAGACAAAAAATATCATACTATGAGACTATGTTGCATGTTTTAAAAATATGGAGATATTAATGAAAATTAGTTGATTTGGTAGCGTATTTCTGGTGTCAATTGTATGTTGTGCTTATTGAAAGTATTACTAAAGTTGTCTCCAAGATTGATGCTTTCTGGTTATTTAAATTGATGTAACAAGTTTATATTCAGTTTATCAGTGCACATTTGTTGTATCTGTGTGGTTGATTGATCGATTTTTTCAAGGAAAGATTAAATTCTTTTAATTGATCATAGTAATCAGGGAAATTCATCTGGATCATTAAGAAGAACTTGGTAGTCACAGTCCTGCATGTTTATATAGGTTATAAACAAAAACATATGCCAAACAACTTGAGTGTTTTCCATAAATAAGTTACCCATTTAGATTTCATTTGACTCCGCATACCCAATAAGGCACTAGTCTGCACTTTTTATCATTTAGTCTCATTCATTTCTTACATCTGTTAACTGAACATATTAGGATTTAGCTTTGAATATTGCTACACAATTTATACCAAATTTAGTTTTATTTGTCCACTCCCATCTGCCATTGTGGGAAAAACATTTCAAGAGAGATAAAGCACATTAAGTCTGCTTCATTCATATAGGTACAGCTGCCTAGGTCTAGCAGCACCTGAAGAGTAGAAGGTTAAATATTTTGACCTTGTCTATTACCCTGAAATGTACCAAGAGATTGGCAACCTCTTGAGGCATTTCACCTGCATTTTTGAGAGCTAACAGGAACTGCTCTTGAACCTAAAGGTTCACAAATTCCTCTTATTATTAGGAATTATTCAAAGTCAGTACTCTTTGTCGAATCATCAAACATCAATTATCCTATCAAATCTAATGAGCTCTTAGTGAGAATTTTGATCAAATCTCATGAGCAAACATCATTGAACCTCACCTATCATAAGGTCAATCATCAATCTTACAATTGTACCTCACCTATCATGAGGTCAATCATCAATACATAAAATTAACCTCGCTTATCATGAGGTATATCAATAAAACTATAATTATTCCTCACCTATCATGAGTATAATTATCATCAATCAAACATCAGACCTCTCCTATCATGAGGTTGAACATCATATACTTGATCATGATCATTAATCGTATCAAACCAATGGTTGACATGAATGAAAATTGACAAAATCAAGGAAAAAATTGACAAACTTTATCAATCTGATTTGGATGTGCTAAAATAGAGTTTATATGTGCCAAATTATCATAAGCGCCATTAAAAAACTTAAAAGTGCTAAAACAAGTGTTCAAAGCGCTAAATCACTACATGCAACATTTCATCAGTGAAAAGTGCTATTTCAGGCGGTCAAAGTACCATTTCATCAAAAGTGTTATTTTATTGGGTCAATGCACTAATCTATCAAGTCAATGCACTAAACTAATCAAAGCACTAAAATAGGAGGTCAACGCACTATAAAACCTTTCCTATGCAATAAAAAAATGAAAGTGCTAATTTATCCTATCTAAGCACTGGAAAATTTAACCTAAGCACTAAAAGTTTAGAAGCTCTAAAATAGTTGTTCTAAGCACTACAACGTAAAGAAAATGCACTAAAAGAAATGAAAAATCCCATAATTCAAAAAAAAAAGTGAAAAACAAGAAATGCACGTAAAACGAGGGGGTTCAAGGGTATGTACTAGAGGTGCATAGGCAATCGGGTGGTTGTTCCATCGCATGTGCTCAAATTGGTGAGTGTGGTAGGGGATTGTCATCTTGCTCCAAATTTGTCAAACAACTCTCTCTCACAAAGTTTGAAAACTCAAATGCATAAATAAGTTTGAAAATCACCTTTTTGACCTTTTATAGGTTATTAGAAGTGGGATTTTGGTGGGATTAATTATTTTTTTAAGGGGAGATTAATTCAAATTCATCTAGGGAAAGATATTCTACATTCTTTATCGGGAGATAAATTATTTCATCATCGAATCTTTATCAAATCTACATCAAGTCATTAGAAAATCATAAAAAAAAATTTGAAAAATTCCAAAAATCCAAAAAATAAAAAAATCATCAATTTATCTCCCGAGGGGGCATATATCCATCATCACAACAAAATCAACATCTGGAGCATACTGAAAATTATTTTCATCGATACTAGCAACAACAACAAAATTTTATTTGAAGAATTGCATAAACACATCACTTCAAAGATGGAAAAAATGTATACACCTAAAAATGGTATGGAGAATATAATTAATTAAATATGAATTATTTGATTAATTAACCTTAAATTACTCTTGATACAGAAGCATCCCTGGTTCTTGGCAATCTTGCATCAACCAAAAACATTTTCTTTCAGTTTTTTGTTCTTGTTTTGTTCTGGCTCAATTCATATTGGTGGATCATCATCTTTGCTCAATAGACCCTGTGGATCTTGGAGTACATCTTCTACATGTTCATTTTCCTTGTTCCAAGATTTTAGCGTGATTGGATATTTTTCTAGCAAGTTATCACTTCCATAATTCTTGGCAGTTTCTTGAACCGGCACCAGAATAATTTCAAACTTTTTGGCTAGTTCAATCACTGTGGATCGTCCTTGTGACTTGCGGATCTTAAGAGTGTGATTTTAATTGTTCCTGGGAGTGTCCCCAATCTTCATTATGTTGTGCAGTTTTGCACACATGCCCCACTTGGAGTAGGGACCATCTTTTTCGGGATGTCTTTTGAGACCTTTGGTTTTATTGGATTTGTCTTTTGAGGTCTTGAGATGTTGGTCTTGTTGGCTTCAGTCTTGCCCTAGGGCTTGAATCGGTTAAAATTGGGTTTCGGTGAAATTCCGGGTTTTGACCTAAATCTGGGATTTTCTGGCTTCGGCGGATTTTCCCGGGCTCTGGTTCTTTGTCTATTTACTGCAGAATTTTCTGAATCCGGGTTTCTACTTGACTCCGGGATTTTCCAGTTCTAGCGGATTTTCACGGACTGCGCCAAAATCCTGAATTTCCTTAAAATCTCAGTTTCTACCATATCCGCGAAATCCGTGTTCACCCAGATTTTCCACGTATCTTGGGATTTTCCAAAATTTTGTCCTGGGGTCAGGTTTCCGGATTTTTTAGACACATCTTGTTGCTCATTAATGATCGAAGTACCTTTGCTCAAACGCAAATAGGGATGTATTTAAAGTCTTTTGGGCATCATTTTGATTTCATTATTCACTTGTTTTCTGCTTTGGCGTTTGAGTGCATTCTTCATTTGAGCTTTGATCATTGGTTTTGAGCCGCTTGCGTGGGAATTGGTTGAGCACTGATCAGGATTTTTGTTGCTAGGGTTTATTCACTTTCCAGTTGCTTCCTCGAGTTCAAGTTTCATCTGGGTTAATCCATGGTAAGTTGTTAATGGCCCTTCTATTTTTTTACGCGATGATTGAGTTTTTCTATGTTGATTGATGGTCATTTCAGGTCGGCTTATGCTTCGTCATGATTTTGTTTTATTCGAATTAGGGTTTGACCCATTTTTTTTGGGAATCTCCATCACCCGCACTATGCACTACTTTTTTTGCCCAATAAATGTCGGATGGGTTAGTGTTGATGGGCGTTTGGGGTAGGATTTTGTTTCTAGACGCGTAATTCATCATATTTGGCGAGATTAGGGTTTTGGGTGTTTTGCTCGAAACTGCTGAGAATGGTTAAACTGTAATAATTTTTTGCGCCAAGATTAAACTGGCCCCTACCTTGTGAAGACTCGGAGTGCTTTAGATTGATCTTTATAGATGGTATTTTAAACCTCGAAGTTTACCCTGGTTTTCATGGCGGGGGATTCAGTTGTCTAAATTAGGGCATCATTATTTTGCCATGAAGATTCGTCATTTGAAGGCTTTGGAAACTTGAATTCATCTAAATTCTGAATCTTGTTGGTTGGCATCAATTTTCAAATCATTTGAATCCCAATTAGCAAGGTTTTACATGATCATTCAGTCACCAGTTCATGTGTTGTCATTCGTCGGGTTCCCGAGGAGTCTGTTGAATTTCTGTGCACCCGGATTTTCCCGGTTTCGGCCAATTCCGTGGAGTATGGCGAATTCCGAAAGTATTTGAACTGTCTTTGAAAATCCGTCTTGTTAAGACTTTTCTGGTTTTCCTGTCTGGTTTCATTTCTTTCAATTTCCCGAAGAATAGGATTAATGGAGTAAATGCTAAATGCTAATTTCTTGTTGCTAATGGATGAATTTCATGATTATCTCATAATATTTTGCCCGTACTAATGATTTATTTGACTAATGATGTCTTGGCAACAAGAATCTGTCTGGGTCAGATTTCTCCGAATTCTGCCCTGACCGGATTTTCCCGGTTTACCTTGTTTTCCCGGATTGCTTTATTTTTTCTGGATTTTCAAAGATTGGTGATTTATGATGGATCTTAACTGCTTTATAGGATTTTATGCTAACCTTTGGATTGGAATATGTATGATAATTAGATACTCATGGCATTCTTTTGCGAATGCAGGCTGAATCAAGTAGGGCCGCTGCAGGAAAATCCAAGGGCGACACGGAAGGATCCTCCATTTCAGAGGCAGAAAGGTTAAGATTAGACACCAAGAGTCAGCTACCAGAAAGAAAGATATCTTCTGTGTGGTTCGAAGTGTCTGACACCAATGTTGGAGCCTGGAGATACGAAGAGTTTAAAGAGAGAACAGCTCAGAAGGATCTGTCGGTCTTGAGACAGGGAATGATGAAGTCTGAACTAGTCCATGTGGTAGGGTTCCCTTCGGCAATCCAATGCTATGAATTAATCTCGGAGTGTGCCCAGTAGTATGACTTCGACACACAAAGGGTTGTCAACACTGAAGGAAGGGTCTTGGTGAATTTTAGCCCTATTTCGATTGCCCAAGCCTTCGACATGCCAAATTTTCCTTTTGTGTGAGCTCTGAACATGAACTTGGCCATAACATATTATGAGAATGAGCCAACCAAAGCTCAGCAAATGATTAATGCTTGGTTGGAGAATCCAAAGTCACACTATTCCAAACTGCCCAAGCAGTTGCATAGAGTTAAATTCAGATCAGATATTTATGATGCTATCACATTTTTGAGCAGAGTGGCAGGTTTGAAAACCGCTAGGGTGTTAGAGAGTTGGATAGTTCATGTGATAAAAAGGATTGAACAAGGAACCAACTACCATTGGGCAGGACTTATTAGCACTATAGTTGATAAACAGTTGAGGGACGTCTTAGAGACCAAGAAGTTCACCATGTCCTCTTATGTGATGTATGTGTTGGCTAGATTCTACCCATACAGGGGTTTGAATCCACGGGGGACATTTGGACAGGACATAGTCTATGAGATATACCCGGAATTGCACCTAGGACATAGGGATTATAGAAGGGCCAATGATGCATTCATGATGCACATCACTCAGATGCTTCAAAATGCCGAACATGTGAGATTGTCAGATGGAGCAAAGGAGTTGATAAAGAAATACGGAGCCTGGTTCATTCAGTTTCCTACCTTCTCTTACATCATAATTGATGGATGCCCGGCTGCTCCATATAGGTTACCTAGGTACCCTACTGATCATATTGTGTTATTGGAAGTTGTTAGACAAGTATGTGAAGTTGATGCAATTGTCAAAAAGGAGAAGCATAAAATAGGTTTTGAAGGGGATTTCCCTCTTGGAATTGGCGTAGTAGAGGTGTGCCCTTCCATTCAATCAGCACACGCAATAGGGGATGAATTGACAGCTCATGGTTTCTCCTTCCACTCCAAAAGGACAAATTTTGATATCACCAGGGAAGCACAGAAGAAGGCCACCAAAGAGTATCTTCATAAGGATGACCTAGAAGACTATTGGGCTAACATCAAAGATGATTTCGAGGCAAGGAAGAAAAGGTACTCTAGGCTTCCTGTTGATGTGATTAGGCAATACAATGTCAAGTTAATCCCTGACCTGCTAAAGGATGATGGAAACCTGGTGCAAGATCATGCCTATGAATCTATTAAGGACAAATCAATTAGGGAAATAAACTGGAACGATGATGAGGTAACTGAGTTGGAAGATCTAATGGAACCGGTTATGAAATTTACTACTTCATGGTTGAAACATAAGGTTTGGGAGTTGGAAAGTGAGAAGGTACCCTATACCTTTAATTTGATGGGAAACCTTAATCCTATGTCTACTTCAGAGGAATCTGGGGAAGATGACCCCAAAGGGAAAACTAAAAGGAGCTCACCCTTCAAAATAAAAATCAAAGGCCCTAAAGAAAGTGAGCCCGAACCAAAAAGAAAGCCAAAAGGAAAGAAAAGAAGTAGAGCTTTGAAAATAGGCAGGTCCTTTGATGAGGAAGGATTTGAAAAGCCAAAGGAAGAGGATGCTCCTCCACCGCTAAAGAAGACAAGAACCACTAGGATTTCAAAGAAGAAGGGTTAGGATACCTCTAAAGATGAGACTCTGATTGTTGATGTAGAGAGTTCAATAAAGAAGACTAAAGTTTATATGAGGAGATCAACGACTCCATCTCCTAAGGAGCCGGTGCAAAAGATGGATCCTCTTCCAGAGACACCCATTGTGGAACAACCTAAGGCTACTTCTCTTTCACCAAATGTGCCTAGGGAGGAGACTCTCGAGGAACATGAGACTAGCGGAGAGGCAGAACCTTTGAAGGAAGGGGAACTCTTTGGTGCAGCAGCTGAGCTCGAAGTTGAAGAGATAGAAAAGCATCCTTCTCCATTAGTGCAGTATGAAGATTCTTTGGCAAGCAGCAGAGGAAACGAATCACCTAAAAAGGAGAATATCCCGGTTAGAACCCCATCGCCGGTGCAGGAAGAGGAGATTGAAAAGGGTGATCAAAGTGAGCAGCTCGCTGAAAAGGAAGAAGATAAAACAATAGAACAACATGAAGAGGAAAAAATAGATGAAATATGGGTGGAACATACTGTCCCAGATTTGCTTAAAAAGGAGATCACAAGGAAGAAACAAGTCGTTGTTGAAGAAACTCCTTTGGATTGGGATGAGATGCTGTCTAAGATCGGTAAAGGTAAAAAGAAAAAGGTGGCCAAGGTAGTTTCAAGAATAGAAAGGGATGAAGTGAATAACAGAGTAATCCACATTGCTACCCCTACTGCAGACAAGATTAGAGAAGAGATAATAGAGTCAAGTGAGATCAAAAGGAGTTAGAGTATTTTTTAGTAGGAATAATAGTGAATTTCTTGAATCAAGTATTATAAACAGAACAGTGGAATTGTTGTAGTATTTTGATGATCTAATACAATTGGAGACAGTGTGGTATTCCTGGTGAAATCTCTTGTGTTGGTTTATCTTGCATGGTTCTTGTTCTATCTTTCAAATTGCTTGAAGATTTAGGATTTAGTATTGAGAATTAAATTAGTTTGGTGAATGATGTTCATGATTTCATATTTGGAATGTTTGTAGCAATCTCTCGTCTATACTCCCAGTAACTATCTGATTGTAGTAGGCTGGTGAAGTCAACCTAGACCATATATTCATGTGTGCTTAGTTTGATTATGGATGAATATCTATGATTTGAAAATCTATATACCTTAGAAGATTGCACCGTTCTTGTGATATCGCATTGTGGGTTAAGCAAGGATTGTTTATTTGAGGTTGGTCCATTCTAGATATCTGTCATTTGCATTGTTGATTCTAGGAATAGTTTAGCTCTTATCATATCCTTGCACCCTTATCTTTTGCTATTTTTTTATCATCTGGTTAGATTTAGGATTTGAGATCATCATATTGCAAAATCTAATAAGTGGAAAGATACAGTTTGTTTGTAGTAAGGTTCGATTGTGATTACCAGCATTTTAACATATTATCTAAGTTGTTTATGCATTGTCATGACCTGACACCCGAGAGACCTTGGGGTGATTTTCAATAATCTATTGTTGAAGATTACCTTTCAAGAGAGATAGAATATTGTATTCTGTCTGAGTTATTGCTATGCAGAAAACACCATCAACAGATTGGGGCTAGAAGGAGGGCCTGAATGAGCACACTGGATCATTTCTTGAATGCCATCTCTCCTAAAAGATATAGGATAAATACCATATCTACCACAAGAGAGGAAGATTTACAGGAATTACAGTTCCCCACTAGGGAAAGAAGGACTCGAGAAAGGGGAGAATCATCATCACCCATCCCTTCACCACCATCATCCACATCATCACATCTTGAGGTTGAGGCTATACCCATCCCTAAGGCAGTTCCCATTCAACAGCCCCAGCTTATTGTTAACCAACCGTAACCACTATCCCCACTTTTACCAATGGCTTTCCTTGCTAATAATCCATCCCCCTTGTTCTTCCATGCTTACAATGTTATGCCCAGAAACCCTGAGCATTTCTGTTCAAAATTCCATGTTAATGACCCAAATAGGACTGCAGAAGAACATATAAGGATTTTCCAAACTTGTCTCAAAGATAGAGGGATTGTTCATGAGGATGTTGCATGTAGGTTGTTTCCTTATTCACTAGGAGAAGAGGCCTTTTACTGGTACAATCATCTCCCAGCTGGTTCAATTCTTAATTGGAATGATCTTGAAAATACCTTTTTACAAAAGTTCCGAATACCCATAAGTGCCAATGAATTATATTTGCAATTCACCAAAGTTAAGAGAGAGGTTAATGAACCAATATCTAGTTTCAATAATAGGTTCCATCATGCATACACAAGACTACAAGACCCATATATTCTAGATAATAATATAGCCCTGGGAGTCTATTATGAAGCCCTGGATAGCCTCACAACAACCTTTCTGAAATGGAGACCCAATCCTCCAGCTACCCTAACTGATGCCTATATAGAGGCTATTAAGCTTAGCACATATTTGAGACAACACCTGATAGGACCATTTCCTTCTTTAGGACCAGTTGCGCATCCCAACCAGGTTTAGGTAGTAAATCATGTGCTTGCTAATCATACCCCAATCATGAATCCAATACCTCAATTACCTTTGGTGCCACACCCTGGTCATCCCATGAGTCAGGTTTCTCCTATGACGAACTTTCCTCAACAGTAGGTTAATCAACCTATATATCAGCCACAGTCGAATAGTTTCCCTGCCTATTTTCAGAATTTTGAGGTGTTGCATCAGTCTATGGGATCTACTACAATGCTTGCCCCTCCTCAGAGTAATCCAAATCAGCTTCCTTATCAAGATCCAAATAGGGAGAAGATTGATGAAATGGCTGAGCAGATAAATAAGCTAAATCTAGAGGTGACCTACCTAAGAAATCAAAATAGCCAATTACAAGTTGCCCAGAAGAGTATGCAATCCAATCAGAATAGAGAGTTTTCACAAGGGAATAGTTTCGACAGAGGGTAGCGTAATGAAAGAGAATTCCACAATAACAGAGTATATAATCAGGATAGGGGTTACAACAATGACAGAGGGTTCAATAATGATATGAGACATAATTTTGATAGAGGTCAAGGTAGTGGATCTGGATTTGATAAGAGGCCATCACAAGGACAAAGTAGAATTTGGAATACAGGACCTAATAATGGAGAAGTCCCCACCCCATTGGATCAACCAGCTAATAAAATTGTCAACTAATCTGCAAATCAGCCAGTCAGTCAAGAAAAGCCTCCTAGTGGTGTATATCCGGCTGAAGCAGCCCTATCAAGATGGTGCAGGCTTCATAAGACAAGTCAACATTCAGAACTAGAATGTCCAGAATTTCAAATTGCCGCCTCTATCTTCCAGTATGAGGTAGAAAATAATGCAAATGGACAGGAGATTGTTCCCTCCACACCTTATGACTCTCCCATGCTGGTGTTAATCATGCTCCCTTCCCAACAAGTAAGGAAAATGTGCCAGAAGAGGAACCTGATTCTCAAGAAGAAAGGGCAGATCAAATCTGCAATGGAGACGAGGTTGCTCAATTATTCAATGAGAAAGAAATGAATGATAATGGTCCCCTTGATCAGGAAGAAATTTATGTTGAAAAAGTACAGATGTTCCAGAGGCAAGGTAAAGGATATGATTTAAGGGATTTGCCTCATAGGCGTCCATAGGCTGGGGGACCTTTCACCACTTCCATTCCTCCTAATAACTTCAGTACCCCTCCAGATCCTAATGCTAGCAATAATCCATCTTATCCACATGTTTCCAAGCAATATCTTTCGAAGGAAAGACAAGCTCAAATTGACCCACAAAAGGAAAAGGTTGCTCAAGCAAGCAAGGATAAGGTGGAGGAACCTTCTAGGGAAGTCTCCACTAATATGAGTGAGGCGCAAATGGCTTCATATATTGCTGAGGAGTTAAAGAAATTAAAGGTAAGTCTTTCAGCATTTGAGTTATTAAGGTTCCCTGCAATTAGAAAGGTTGTTTTAGGTACTTATGATGCACATCCAATGTCATTGGATAAACCTTCTAAGGAGGATGTCAGTAAGACTTTTAGTTCTCAGCTTGTGAAGATACAAAACCAGGCCCATAGTCAGACTAACTTTCCCTCTGGAGATAAAGGAAAAGAAAAGGACAAGACTCAAGTGGCCCAGGTAGATACTCATCCAACTCTATTTCAAGGGAAGACAGAAACCCCACCATTTCTAATTTTTGTGCACATATTCGGTAAGAATCTACACAATTTTTTACTAGATTCTGGTGCTTCCACCAATGTGATGCCATTTGGATTTTGTAGAGCTCTAGGAATTACACCTGCTAACTCTCAGAAGAAGGTGACTCAGTTGGATAGAACTGAAGTAAGTGTGGTGGGAGAATTAAATATGATTTATATGCAGATAGCCTCTGACCCGAGAATTCAACAGGTTATCAATATTCAGGTAGCGGATATCCTTGATGCGTATGGTTTGATTCTAGGAAGAGATTTTACTAAGGCTTTGAATAGATATGTGTCTACTAACCACTCTCACATGTGGCTTCCCTAGAAAGGAGTGCCAAATCAGATTAGAATTGAGAGAGAACTAAGAATGAAATACATGATAATGGAGTACCAAAATACTTCGACAGAAGTTTTGATATTAGAAGTAGGAATGGGAAATTATATGCTATCAACTCAGTATGAGGAGTCAGACTCAGAGGAGGTATTGATGTTACATACGATGCCTATTGATGCTGAGACATGATCCAGTCATATTGTTGTTTTGACAGAATCAAATGAGGAGGAGGAAGAACCTGAAGATGATCAAATCAGCCTATTAGACAGTTTCTAGGAATTCATCAAGCAGTGTGTTAAAGATCAAACTCATCTAGGCAGAAGGAAAGCTTTGAAGAATTACTCTTACCCAATTGGTGTAGAGTTCATAATGCTTCTCATTCAGAGTTGGAGTGTTGTTTATGCCAAACAATAGTAGAACAAGTACAGAAATGCCTAAATCTAAGCCAAGCTGTGGAGACAAAGGTGTATAATCCTCAGGAAAAATATCAAGGAGAGAAACCTATACTGACCAAGGAATCCTCCAACACTGATAAGCCGAAAGGTATGATACAGAAGACTACCAATGCAGAATGCTGGACTCTCAAATTTAATGGATCCAAATCCAAGCATGGAGCTGGAGCAGGGTTTGAATTGATCAGTCCAAAAGGTAAAAATTTCTTTGCAGCCCATAGACTTCAATTTCATTGCACAAATAATGTAGCGGAGTATGAAGCATTAATTCATGGACTTCTTATGGCACTCAAGAAAAAGGTGAAAATCCTACAAGTTTTTGGTGATTCAGAGTTAGTAATTAAGCAAGTAAGGAAACAATATTCATGCCACGATAGGAGAATGACTAACTATAGGAATAGAGTGTGGGACCTTATTGAGGGATTTAACGCTTTCAATATCCAACTGATACCATGACAGAAGAATCAAACTGCAGACTCTTTGGCTCAAGCAATAAATACTTTACAACCTTTATCTTTATCAGGATTGAAAAAATTCACTGTAGAATTGACTCCTATGCCTTCAGTCCCAGACAATGTTACTAACTTTTAGGTGTTTGAAGATGACAAACATATTCTTGATTTTATCATAAATACAAACGTTTTTGCTTCCCAAATCATCGATGAAGCAGAACCCCAGGAAGCAAAACTAGATTTAGAAGGTGTGATGAATCTAAAGTCTAATACTATTCCAACGGGAATGGTACAGTTGGAGCGAATTTTTGATATGGACAAGATTAGAGATCAAGAACAAGAGTCCAAGAAGGAGTCAATCAATGGACAATGCGACACTCACAATTTGGGAACTAAGGACAATGTTAAGAACATTTTATTGGCAAGGTATGCACTCCAGAAGAAAGAGAAGGGATAATTGAAGCCTTACACAACTTTCTAGATATAGTAGCCTGGGGTTATGAGGACTTGAAGACTTACGATAATATCACTCATAACTCATACTATACCTCTGAAGCCAGGTGCTAAACCTTTCAGGCAGAGACAGAGACCTATCAACGCATTGTTGGAACCACTCATACAGAAAGAAGTTTAGAAAATAGTGTTTGCCAGAATTATATTTCCTCTCAGGCATTCAACATGGGTAGCAAACCTGATTCCAGTAAGGAAAAAGAATGGAGAAATTAGGCTCTGTGTCATTTTCAGGAATTTAAACAGATCATCAGAAAAAGATAATTATCTAGTTCCTTTGTTGGATGAAGTGCTTCAAGTGGTTAATTGATCTCAGATAATGTTCTTTTTGGACAGTTATTCCGGGTACAATCAAGTGATGGTCTAGTATGAGGATAGGCATAAGACTGCTTTCACAACTAAATGGGGTACCTTTGCCTACAAGAGGATGCCATTTGGACTCATTAATGCAGGGGCTACATTTCAAAGGGCTATGGATATTTCCTTTAAAGATATTATAGGTGAATGCATCATTATTTACATGGATGATCTGATTGTTTTTTCAAAAAATAGAGGGGATTACATCTCAGATTTGTGCAAAGTGTTTCAAAAATGCAGAGAATTTGGCATATCCCTGAATCCTAAAAAGTGTCTTTTTAGAGTAATAAAGGGAAAGCTACTAGGACATGTGATATCATAAAAGGGAATTGCTATTGATCCAGAAAGAGTGGAGGCCATATTGAAAATTCAGCCACCTGCTAGCAAAAAGGAGATGAAGTCCTTCTTTGGCAAGACTAACTTCGTCAGAAAATTCATCACTGGATTTGTTGAAATTGTTAAACCACTGAATGCAATGCTGAAACAGGATGCCAAGATCGAATGGAATACAAAAGAAAAAGAGGCATTTGCAGAAATTAAAAGGGCCATTGTTGATGCTCCAGTATTGGTAAGTCCTAATTACAGTAAACCCTTCTACATCTATTCGTTTGCTTCAGACCATTCATGTGTTGGAATGTTAACTCAAAAGTATGATGAGAGAAATGGGCATCCCATTGCTTTTATGAGTGCACCATTAAAAGATGCTGAGCTGAAATATACAAGTGTGGAAAAGCAGGCGTATGCCCTGGTCAGAGCAATAAAGAAATTCAGGCATTATATCCTCAGGAATAAGGTTTATGCAATTGTCTCGGATTCTACAGACAAGTTACTTTTGATGTAAAATGAATTAGGTGAGTGCCAAGCTAAATGGGTGACAATGCTACAAGAGTATGACATTGAGATCCAACCCATGAAGCTGGTAAGAGGGCAAGGACTCACTCAGACTATGGCTGAAATAGGTCCTGAATTGACTGTTCAAAATTATAATGTCGAAGAGGTTTCTTCAGATGGTTGGTATAATGACATAGTTTATTACCTGCTAAACCAACGATCTCCAGGTCATCTTAATGTAGTTCAGAGATGAGCTCTACGGTTAAAGAGTGATGGTTTTATGTTAAAAGGAGTTGTTCTGTACAAGAAAAATCATGAAGGCATTTATTTAAGATGTCTCGGGAAATAGGAAGCTGAAAGAGTGATGAATGAATTTCATGCAAAATATGGTACTGGTCATGGTTCTGCAATTGCCACGGCAAACCAGATCTTAAGAGCTAGGTACTACTGGCCCACGTTGTTCAAAGACATTCACCATCACATACGGACCTGCCATACCTACCAGACAGCAGCAGCGAAAGAAAGGTATTCAACACTTCCACTCCAATCGGTCACTGAGGTAAGGCCTTTTGCTCAGTGGGGTATGGATTTCATAGGCCCCATCAACCCACCAGCTTCTGCGGGATGCAAGTACATTCTCACTATTACTAACTATTTTACAAGGTGGACTAAAGCTTTTGCTTGTAGGCAATGTACATCTGAGGTAGTGATTGATTTATTAGAATCTGCTATTCTTAATTGATTTGGATGCCCTATTGTTGTTGTCTATGATAATGGTCCTACTTTCACATCTTTAAAATTTTCAAATTGGGCTTTTGATCATGGCGTTATTATGAAGTTTGCATCCAATTATTACCCTCAGGGTAATGGTTTAGCAGAGTCCTCTAATAAGAACTTATTGACTGTCATCCGTAAGCTGTTAGAGAGGAATCCAAAAGACTGGCATACCCAACTTCGGTTTTCCCTTTGGGAAAATCATACAAGACTTAAGTCATCCATCAGAACATCTCCCTATCACTTAGTGTATGGTCTGGAGCCATTATTCCCTATTCAACTCAAGATCCCAACTTTATAGTTTATAAACGAATTTTATGATGAGGGGGACAGAAGGGAGGCTAGGTTAATAGAACTACTGCACCTTGAGGAGAAACGAGACAATGCCCTTGAGAATTTTTCCAAACATCAGGGGGTAGTTAAGAGGTGGTTTGATAGGAGGGCTAAAGTCAAAGCCTTTAGGATTTCTGACCTTGTCCTATACTGGGATAAACCTCATGATCAAAAAGGGAACCATGGGAAGTTTGATAAACTATGGCTTGGCCCATATCAGATTGCTAAAATACTTGGAAATTATGTCTTCCGTCTAAGGACTCTTACGGGAGAAGATATCCCACTGCCTGTTGATGGGCAGTATTTGAAACATTATTTCTAGTCCTGAGCTGTTTTCAGCTCCCTGTTCTGTATATAGTTAGTTTAGGTTGCTTTGCTTGTTTCATCTGGATTTTTTTTTGAAGGGGTAAATGCTTTTGACCGGAGCTATGAACCGGATACAACCATTCAACAATACCACCCCAACGGGGTTTGAACCTTGGTGGCAAGAACAACAATGCCACCTATAAACCATTACACCATGCCAATACCGGCTGCTTGTTTCATCTGGTTAGAGTAGGTTTTCCTTTTGGGTTTGTTTGTTCTGCTTTGGTTAGAATAGGTTTGCTTGCGTTTGTGTGTTTTGGTTTGCGTTGCTCTTGCTCTTGGGTCTTTCTCTTATGGGGATCCTTGGGTGCATTAATATGACAATGGGGACAAAGTGGGTCTGATATTCTTGGTATCTGTTACAAACTCTAATCATCCTTCGAGGAAACCATGGTGCGAATTCTCTACCCAATGTAACTTATCCTTATGCTACGGCAAAGAGTTTCTAATCAATTTGAACGGGAATATATTAGGGTCTCATACTTTCAATTATCAAAGATACCTGAAGTTGAAGAAGGTCCTTATAAGGTTTGAACACGTGAAAAATCCTTTTCTGCTCTAGTGCCACTGTGGTTCTCATCCCTGAGTGTGAAATTCATTGTTCACAGGTTGAAGTAGAAGCAGTGAAAAGATAAGCAGTATAAAAAAATATATATTGAAATTAAAAGGTTTAAATTCAACTCATCAGGGGAATCTGAATATCTCTACCGGGGCTATAGACGCCTGACTAGCAGTAGAGCTATGTTCAGGAAGATCACAATGATAACCTCGTCGGGGCTATGGATGCCTGACTGGCAGCGAGGCTCCATCCAGGTTACTTTTAGAGTATGAATCTTTACGTAGCTTGTTCATACCAAGTTTGGTTCCTGTTGCAACTAAGGGAGGGTAATGAATGCATATGCACACACTTTGACCCTGGTATAGGAAACTTTGAATGACTAGGGGCTTCTTTGTTTAAACATAGAGGTGGTGGCGGGATATGTGAGTTGAAACTATAAGTTCTGGGTTCTTGATTCCAGTCTGTCATCGAAATGCTCAGGATCATTTCCCCAGCAGAGTCGCCATTTGTTGTGCAGTTTTGCACACACGCCCCACTTAGAGTAGGGACCCTCTTTTCGGGATGTCTTTTGGGACCTTTGCTTTTATTGGATTTGTCTTTTGAGGTCTTGAAATGTTGGTCTTGTTCACTTCAGTCTTGCCCTAGGGCTTGAATCGGTTAAAATTGGGTTTCGGTGAAAATCTAGGTTTTGACCTGAATCCGGGATTTTCCAGCTCCAGTGGATTTTCCCGGGCTCTGGTTCTTTGTCTGTTTACTACAGAATTTTCTGAATCCAGGTTTCTGCTTGACTTCAGGATTTTCTGGTTCTGGCAGATTTTCTTGGACTGCGCCAAAATCCTGAATTTTATTAAAATCCCGGTTTCTGCCATATCCACGAAATCCGTGTTCACCCGAATTTTCCACGTATATTGGGATTTTCTGAAATTCCGTACTGGGCTCGGGTTTCCAGATTTTTCACACTTCTTGTCACTCATTAATGCTCGAAGTACCTTTGCTCGGACGCGAATAGGGATGGATTTAAAGTCTTTTGGGCATCATTTTGATTTCATTATTCACTTGTTTTCTACTTTGGCGTTTGAGTGCATTCTTCATTCGAGCTTTGATCATTGGTTTTGAGCCGCTTGCGTGGGAATTGGTTGAGCACTGATTAGGATTTTCGTTGCTAGGGCATATTCACTTTCTAGTTGCTTCCTCGAGTTCAAGTTTCATCTGGGTTAATCCATGGTAAGTTGTTAATGGCCCTTCTATTTGTTTACGCGGTGATTGAGTTTTTCTATGTTGATTGATGGTCATTTCAGGTCGGCTTATGCTTCATCACGATTTTGTTTTATTCGAATTAGGGTTTGACCCATTTTTTTTGGGAATCTCCATCACCCGCACTATGCACTACTTTGTTTGCCCAATAAATGTCGGATGGGTCAGTGTTGATGGGCGTTCGGGGTAGGATTTTGTTTCTGGACGCGTAATTCATCATATTTGGCGAGATTAGGGTTTTGGGTGTTTTGCTCGAAACTGCTAAGAATGGTTAAAATGTCATAATTTTTTGCGCCAAGATTAAACTGGCCCCTACCTTGTGAAGACTCGAAGTGCTTTAGATTGATCTTTATAGATGGTATTTTAAACCTTGAAGTTTACCCTGGTTTTCATGGTGGGGGATTTAGTTGTCTAAATTAGGGCATCATTGTTTTGCCATGAAGACTCGTCATTTGAAGGCTTTGGAAACTTGAATTCATCTACATTCCAAATCTTGTTGGTTGGCGTCGATTTTCAAATCATTTGAATCCCAATTAGCAAGGTTTTACATGATCATTCAGTCGCCGGTTCGTGTGTTGTCATTCGTCGGGTTCCCGAGGTGTCCGTGGAATTTCTATGCACCCACTTTTTCTTGGTTTCGGCCAATTCCGCGGAGTATGGCGAATTTCGGAAGTATTTGAACTATCCACGAAAATCCATCATGTTCAGACTTTTCCGGTTTTCCTGTCTGGTTTCATTTCTTTCGATTTCCCGAAGAATAGGATTAATGGAGTAAATGCTAAATGCTAATTTCTTGTTGCCAATGGATGAATTTTATGATTATCTCATAATATTTTTCCCATACTAATGATTTATTTGACTAATGATGTCTTGGCAGCAAGAATCCGTTTGGGTTGGATTTCTCCAAATTCTGCTCTGACCGAATTTTCTCGGTTTACCTTGTTTTCCTGGATTGCTTTATTTTTTCTGGATTTTCAAAGATTGGTGATTTGTGATGGATCTTAACTACTTTATAGGATTTTATGATAACCTTTGGATTGGAATATGTATGATAATTGGATACTCATTGTGTTCTTTTGTGAATGCAGGCTAAATCAAGCAGGGCCACTACAGGAAAATCTAAGGGCGACACGGAAGGATCCTCCATTTCAGAGGCAGAAAGGTTAAGATTAGACACCAAGAGTCAGCTGCCAGAAAGAAAGATATCTTCTATGTGGTCTGAAGTGTCTGACACCAATGTTGGAGCCTGGAGATACAAAGAGTTTAAAGAGAGAACAACTCAGAAGGATCTGTCGGTCTTGAGACAGGGAATGATGAAGTCTGGACTAGTCCATGTGGCAGGGTTCCCTTCGGCAATCCAATGCTATGAATTAATCTTGGAGTGTGCCCGGTAGTATGACTTCGACACACAAAGGGTTGTCAGCACTGAAGGAAGGGTCTTGGCAAATTTTAGCCCTGTTTCTATTGCCCAAGCCTTTGACATGCCAGATTTCCCTTCTGTGTGTGCTCTGAACATGAACTTGGCCATAACATATTATGAGAATGAGCCAACCAAAGCTCATAAAATGATTAATGCTTGGTTGGAGAAGCCAAAGTCACACTATTCCAAATTTCCAAAGCAGTTGCATAGAGTTAAATTCAGATCGGATATTTATGATGCTATCACATTTTTGAGTAGAGTGGTAGGTTTGAAGACCGCTGGGGTGTTAGAGAGTTGGATGGTTCATGTGATAAACAAGATTGAACAAGGAACCAACTACCATTGGGCGGGACTTATTAGCACTATAGTTGATAAATAGTTGAGGGGCATCCTAGAGACCAAGAAGTTCACCATGTCCTCTTATGTGATGTATGTGTTGGCTAGATTCTACCCATACCAGGGTTTGAATCCACGAGGGACATTTGGATAGGACATAGTCTATGAGATATACCCGGAATTGCACCTAGGACATAGGGATTATAGAAGGGCCAATGATGCATTCACAATGCACATCACTCGGATGCTTCAAAATGCCGAACATGTGAGATTGTCAGATGGAGCAATAAAGTTGATAAAGAAATAAGGAGCCTGGTTCATTCAGTTTCCTACCTTCTGTTACATCAGAATTGATGGATGCCCGACTGCTCCATACAGGTTACCTAGGTACCCTACTGATCATATTGTGTTATTGGAAGTTGTTAGACAGGTATGTGAATTTGATGCAATTGTCAAAAAGGAGAAGCATAAAATAGGTTTTGGTGGGGATTTCCCTCTTGGAATTGGCGTAGCAGAGGTGTGCCCTTCCATTCAATCAGCACACACAGCAGGGGATGGATTGACAGCTCATGGTTTCTCCTTCCACTCTAAAAGGAAAAATTTTGATATCATTAGGGAAGCACAAAAGAAGGCCACCAAAGAGTACCGTCATAAAGATGACCTAGAAGACTATTGGGCTAACATCAAAGATGATTTCGAGGCAAGGAAGGAAAGGTACTCTAGGCTTTCTGTTGATGTGATTAGGCAATACAATGTCAAGTTAATCCCTGAACAGCTAGAGGATGATGGAAACCTGGTGCAAGATCATGCCTATGAATCTATTAAGGACAGATCAATTGAGGAAATAAACTGGAACGATGATGAGGTAACTGAGTTGGAAGATCTAATGGCACCGGTTATGAAATTTACTACTTCATGGTTGAAACATAAGGTTTGGGAGTTGGAAAGTGAGAAGGTACCCTGTACCTTTAATTTGATGGGAAACCTTAATCCTATGTCTACTTCAGAGGAATCTGGGGAAGATGACCCCAAAGGGAAAACTAAAAGGAGCTCACCCTTCAAAATAAAAATTAGAGGCCCTAAAGAAAGTGAGCCTGAACCAAAAAGAAAGCCAAAAGGAAAGAAAAGAAGTAGAGCTTTGAAAATAGGTAGGTCCTCTGATGAGGAAGGATTTGAAAAGCCAAAGGAAGAGGATGCTCCTCCACCGCTAAAGAAGACAAGAACCACTAGGGTTTCAAAGAAGAAGGGTCATGATACCTCTAAAGATGAGACTTCGATTGTTGATGTAGAGAGTTCAGGAGAGAAGACTAAAGTTTATATGAGGAGATCAAGGACTCCATCTCCTAAGGAGCCGGTGCAAAAGATGGATCCTATTCCAGAGACACCCGCTGTGGAACAACCTAAGGCTACTTCTCTTTCACCAAATGTGCCTGGGCAAGAGACTCTCGAGGAACATGAGACTAGCAAAGAGGCAGGACCTTTCAAGGAAGGGCAACTCTTTGGTGCAGCAGCTGAGCTCAAAGTTGAAGAGATAGAAAAGCATCCTTCTCCATTAGTGCAATATGAAGATTCTCCGGAAAGCAATAGAGGAAATGGATCACCTGAAAAGGAGAATATCCCAGTTAGAACCCCATCGTCGGTGTAGGAAGAGGAGATTGAAAAGGGCACTAATCAAAGTGAGCAACTCCCTGAAAAGGAAGAAGATAAAACAACAGAACAACATGAAGAGGCAAAAATAGATGAAATCCGGGTGGAACCTATTGTCCCGGATTGGCTTGAAAAGGAGATCACAAGGAAGAAACAAGTCATTGTTGAAGACACTCCTTTGGATTGGGATGAGATGTTGTCTAAGATCGGTAAAGGTAAAAAGAAAAGGGTGGCCAAGGTAGTTTCAAGAATAGAAAGGCATGAAGTGAATAACAGAGTAATCCACATTGCTACCCCTGCTGCAGACAAGATTAGAGAAGAGATAATAGAGTCAAGTTAGATCAAAAGGAGTTAGAGTATTTTGTAGTAGGAATAATAGTGAATTTCTTGAAGCAAGTATTGTAAACAGAACAGTGGAATTGTTGCATTATTTTGATGATCTAATACAATTGGAGACATTGTGGTATTCCTAGTGAAATCTCTTGTGTTGGTTTATCTTGCATGGTTCTTGTTGTTCTATCTTTCAAATTGCTTGAAGATTTAGGATTTAGTATTGAGAATTAAATTAGTTTGGTGAATGATGTTCATGATTTCATATTTGGAATGTTTGTAGCAATCTCTGGTCTATACTCCCAGTAACTATCTGATTGTAGTAGGCTGGTGAAGTCAACCTGGACCATATATTCATGTGTGCTTAGTTCGATTGTGGATGAATATCTATGATTTGAAAATCTATATACCTTAGAAGATTGCACCATTCTTGTGATATCACTTTGTGGGTTAAGCAGGGATTGGTTATTTGAGGTTGGTCCATTCCAGATGTCTGTCATTTGCATTGTTCATTCTAGGAATAGTTAAATCTTATCATATCCTTGTACCCTTATCTTTTGCTAATTCTTTATCATTTGGTTAGATTTAGGATTTGAGATCATCATATTGCAAAATCTAATAAGTGGAAAGATACAGTTTGTTTGTAGTAAGGTCCGATTATGATTACCAACATTTTCACATATTATCTGAGTTGTTTATGCATTGTCATGACCTGACACCCGAGAGACCTTGGGGTGATTTTTAGTAATTTATTGTTGAAGATTACCTTTCAAGAGAGATAGAATATTGTATTCTGTCTGAGTTGTTACTATGCAAAAAACACCATCAACACATTATAGGTCCAAACTTTGTCTTATACACGTATTGAAGAGTAATTTAAATTTGAGGCCGACTTATTCATTTGCACGCTACCTTTCTTCCCTTGGAGAATGTGATGATCTTTGGCCAATGTGGATGTTTCTAGAGCTGTGGATATAGTATAAAGCTTGTAATTGATCATTAGAATAGGTAGGAGAACTAGAAGAGGTTGTATATTTAGTGGTTTAAGATTGATTTGAATTGCAATAGTTCAGCTCACATATAGGAGCATATTAGGATGTTGCATATTTGATCAGGCATGTGAGCCGAATCTATAACCCGAAATGTTGCTAGCTTAATGTAATTGAGATAATTGTTAATGAGAATATTTCCATCTACATTTTCCTTCATATTTTGTGTTGCTTTCATTATGTTACTCTTGCTGCACAGTCCAGATTGTTCTCTTTGAGGACCCTCCTATTGTGGCTATCATCAGATTGGTATTAGAGTGAGGTTCGTTCTTTGTGAGATTTTTAGAGTTTGCGAAGTCTTTTTGAAGATTTGTTGTGGGGTGGCAAATTGAGGATCCAACCTATAACTGTAGAGGACTTGTGTAAAGATGGTTGGAAGAAGAAATGTTAGAGGAAATGGAATGCATGGAAATGCAGACCAAGCTATGATGGAGATGGTAAGAGGAATTTCTGCTAGATTAGATGCAATTGAAATGGCCCAAAGAAGAGGTCGACTAGTTGATGATGTGAGTGATGAAGAAATAGAATTACAGGAAAAAAGAGGAAGAGATGAGCAACCTGGCCTAGATCAGGGAGAAGAGAGGTTCATAAGAGCACTAACCAAGGTGAATACATGATCACATTTCAATCCACTGGATTATAATGGTAGGTTGGATTCAAATGTATTGTTAGATTGGATTACAAAGATGGAAAAGTATTTTTAATTTGAAGGTACCTCTGAAGATAAGAAGGTGAAGTTTTCTTGTATGAAGTTGAAAGGACATGCATCCCTTTGGTGGGAACATTTGCAGAAAAATAGGAAAAGAAGGGGAAAAGAAAAGATAAAATCATGGGATCAGATGGTGAATAAGTTGAAGAAAATGTTTATGCCTACAGATTGTCAGATTACTTTGTTCAAGAAGTTACAAAATTTAAAGTAGAAAGAATCTAGTGTGACATATTATACTAAGGAATTCTATAAGTTGAATATCAGATTTGGACATTCAGAGCATGAGATTGAGCAAGTAGCTAGATATGTGAATGGTTTAAGGTCATCTATATAGGATAAAATTAGTCTGATAAAGTTAAAGAGTGTGGAAGAGGCATATCAGTGTGCCTTGAAAGCAAAGGAAATTTTGAATAAGAAACATGAGCAGAGACAAAGAGGAAGAGGTGGAAGATTTCAAAGAGGAAAATATTTTACTGGAGGAGGAAGAGGATCTTTTCCAGATCAGAATAAGAATAAGGAGATTAGTAAGAATGAAAATTCATACCAGAGAGGTGATGGAAACTCTGACAGAAGAGGAGGTTATGGTGGTTACCGAAATGAAGGTTATGATAGAGGATAGGAGAAAATGATATTCAAAGGAACCTGTTATAAATGTGGTGGAGAAGGACATAGAGAATTTGAATGTAATTAGGGAGACAAGCAGGAAGATAGAGAACAATAGGACAACCTTTGTTGAGGAAGAACATGCTAGATCTTCTAATAAACCTGAGGATGGAGAAGTATTGGTGAATAGGAGAGTATTATGTCAAAGTGAATTGGAGAAAGAACCATTGTAGAGGAAGAATTTGTTCCGAACAAGATGCAAGGTGAATGGTAAATGTTACAAGGTGATTGTTGAAAATGGAAGTTTTGAGAACCTAGTTTCTGAAGATATAGTGACTAAAATGAAGTTGGAAAGGTTGAAACACCTGAAGCCTTATCAGATTGCTTGGATTCAGGATGAGCATAAGATACTGGTAAGTGAACAATGTTTGTGAAATTGAATATAGGAAATTACCATGATGAAGTTTTGTGTGATATCATGCCTATGGATATATGTCATGTTTTTTTGGGAAGACCTTGGTAGTATGATAGACATGCTATTCATGATGGAAAGAAGAATATATACATTATTATTGCTAATGGGATGAAGCTGATTCTATTTCCATTGGAAGATGTTCCTACAATTGAGGTTTGTATGAATGTTAGGGTTTGTCTAGTTGATGGAAGGAGATTCCTTGATGGATTGAGACATGAGAATGTATGCTATTCCTTGGTGCCTAAGAAGACTAAAGACTTGAAGCATTTCAAAGAACACTTGGAAGAGATAAAAAAGATATTAACCGAATATGAGGAGATCATTTCAGATAATGTAACTAATGGATTGCCACCTGTAAGGAGTATTAGTCATTGTATGGATCTGATTCCTGGAGCTAGTTTTCCTAATAAAGTAACACACCATATGACACCAATAGAGAATGAAGAGTTGAATAGACAAGTGCAAGAATTGCTGAGGAAAGGTTTGATTAGAGAAAGCTTGATTCCATGTGCAGTACCTGATGTTCTTGTGCCTAAGAAGGATGGATAATGGAGAATGTGTACAAATTCTAGAGTTATGAACAAGATTATGGTGAAGTATAGATTTCCTTTTCCCCAGATGGATGAAATTATGGATTGTCTAAGTGGAGATAAGTACTTTACAAAGATAGATTTGAAGAGTGGATATCATCAAATCAGAATTTGAGAAAGAGATGAGTGGAAAACAACATTCAAGACAAATGAAGGGTTGTATGAGTGGTTGGTTATGCCTTTTGGATTGAAAAATGCACCAAGTACTTTCATGAGGTTGATGAATGAGGTATTGAAGAAATTTGTGAGTAAGTTTTTCATTGTGTACTTAGATGACATCTTGATTTTCAGTAGGAGTAGAGAAGAACATTTGTTGAATATCAAACAAGTCTTGTAGAGATTGAAAGAAGAGCAATTAATGATAAACATCAAGAAGTGTAGTTTCATGAAGGAGGAGTTGGTATATCTAGGATTTGTGATATCTGTGGATGGATTGAAGATGGATCCTGAGAAGGTAAGAGCAATTGTTGAATGGCCTACACCAGATAACATTGGGGAGGTAAGTTCATTTCATGGATTGGCTAGTTTCCATAGAAAGTTCAATAGAAATTTCAGTTCTATTTCTAGTCCTATGACAAAAACAATGAGAGGGGATAGAAAATATTTTAGATGGACATCTGAAGAAGATCGAAGTTTTGAGTTGTTGAAGCAGAAGGTGACTGAGCATCTTATGTTGGCTTTACTGGATTTCAATAAGTTATTTCAAGTAGAATGTGATACAAGTGGAAATGCAATTGGAGTAGTACTAAGTCAAGAAGGAAGACCTATAGCTTATTTTAGTGAGAAGTTGAATGATGCTAGGAGGAGATATTAAGTGTATGATCAAGAATTTTATTTCATAGTTCAAGCCTTGAAGAAGTGGAGACATTATTTTTTTCCTAAGGAGTTTGTGTTGTATACCGATCATGAAGCATTGCAATATTTGAATAGTTAGGGTAAGTTGAATTAGAGACACATGAGATGGGTAAAGTTCTTGCAGAGCTATACTTTTTTTCTAAAGCATATGAGTGGAAAGTCAAATAGAGTTGCTAATGATTTTCGTAGTAGAAGGAATTCATTGACAGAGATGAGAGTGGAGGTATTAGGCTTTGATGAATTGAAGAACTTGTATGAAGAAGAACCAAATTTTGTAGAACCCTGGAAAGCTTCTAAAGAACCTTTTTTGGAGGATAGAATCTAGTGGTTGGATTATTTCATTTATGAGGACATGTTGTTAAGAGAAAATCAATTGTGTATACCCCAAAGTTAAATGAGGGATAACTTGGTGAAGGAGAAGCATAGTGGAGGAATGTCAGGACACCTTGGAGTTGATAAGACAGTGGCATTGGTGAGTGAGGATTACTTTTGGCCACAAATTCATAAGGATGTTAGGATATTTGTGTAGAGTTGCAAATTTTGTCAAGTTGCAAAGGGGAGTAGTTAGAATGTTGGATTATATAATCCTTTGACAGTTTCGAAGAGACCTTGGGAGGAAATAAGCATGGATTTCATACTTGGTTTTCCGAAGACACAAAGAGGTCATGATTTTGTATTTGTTGTGGTAGATCAATTTTCTAAGATGGCACATTTCATACCTTGTAGGAAGACAACAAATGCAGTACATGTAGCAGATTTATTTTTCAGAGAAGTGGTTAGATTGCATGGGTTACGTAGAAGTATTATTTTAGATAGAGATGTAAAGTTTATTGGTTACTTTTGGAGGAAGCTTTGGAAGAAGTTGAAGACATATTTGAAGTTCAGTTCTAATTTTCACCCAGAAAAAAATTTGAAAAATAGAGGTAGTAAATAGGAGTTTAGGGAATTTGCTGAGATGTTTGATTGGAGAAAAGACCAGAAGTTGGGATTTAGTCCTTGCACAAGAAAATTTTTCTTACAATAATTCAGTGAACATGAGTACATGGAAGACACCATTTGAGATTGTTATTGAAGTTCACCCTAGAGGTATATCAGAATTGAGAGACATCAATATGGAGGATAAGAGGAGTGCAGAAGCAGAAGAATTTGTAAAGAACATGAAGAAGTTGCATACTCAAGTAAAATGGAAATTGGAAGACATGAACTAGAAGTATAAGGAGAAGGAAGATGAAAAGAGGAGACGTAAGGAATTTGATGTTGGAGATGAAGTGATGGCATATTTGAGGAAGGAGAGATTTCTAGTTGGTACATACAATCAGATGAAGATGAGGAATTTTGGACCTTGTAAGATCGTGAAGAAATTTGATTCAAGAAATGCATATGAAGTAGAGTTACTAGAAGGTATTGGAATATCACCTATATTCAACATTATAGATCTATATCAGTATCATGAAACAAAGTTCAGTGAATACAATGAAATAAAATTGGAGAATCAGTTTCCTAAACAATAGTCAGATGAGATTGAAGATATTTTGGATATAAGAGATGGGATGAAGACTTGTGGAAGACAGTACAAAGAATATCTTGTGAAGTTGAAAACTAGACCAGTGGAGGATTCTTCTTGGATTTCTTAGGCTAAGGTATACCGACTTGGTTTTCCTTTGGCCCTAACAACGTGAGGGACTCACTTTTCAATAACCCTAGATGTTTGATGCAGGAGCATCCCTAGTTCTTGGCAATCTTGCATCAACCAAAAACATTTTCTTTCAATTTTTTGTTCTTGTTTTGTTCTGGATCAGTTCATAGTGGTGGATCATCATCTTTGCTCACTAGACCCTGTGGATCTTGGAGTACATCATATACATGTTCATTTTCCTTGTTCCAAGATTTGAGCATGATTGATCTTTTTCTAGAAAGTTATCACTTCTGAAATTCTTAGCAATTTCTTGAACCAACACCGAAATAATTTCAAACTTTTCGACTAGTTCAATCGTTGTGGATTGTCCCCGTGACCTCTGGATCTGGATCTTAACGGTTTGATTTTAATTGTTCCTGGGAGTATGTCTGGCCTTCATTATAGGTCCACACTTCATGTATGCACCTATTGAAGAGTAATTCAAATTTGAGGCCGACTTATTCATGCACACATTACATTTCTTCCCTTGGAGAATGTGATGATCTTTGGCTGATGTAGGTGTTTCCAGAGTTGTGGATATAGTATAAATCTTGTAATTGATCATTAGAATAGATAGGATAACTAGAAGAGGCAATAGAGTTAGTAGTTTAAGATTGATCTGAATAGCAATAGTTCAGCTCGCATATAAGAGCATGTTAGAATGTTGCATGTTTGATTAGGCCTGTGAACCAAATCTGTAAGCCTGGATGTTGCTGACCGAATGTAATTGAGATAATTGTTAATGAGAATATTTCCATCTACATTTTCCTCCATTATTTTTGTTGCTTCCATTGTGTTACTCTTGTTGCACTATCCGGATTGTTCTCTTTGAGGACCCTCCTATCGTGGCTATCGTCACCTCTACTATTAAATAAATAGAAATATTTATTTATATAGTTTAATTTTAGTTCTATTATTTCCTCTTAATTAAATAAACAAATTTAAATAATCTGTTTTATTTAATTATTATCATTATTATTTCTTCTATATTTATTCATTTAATCTATCTTTATTAAATAAGAAAACTTCAATAGTTTATATTATTTAATTATCTAATCATATTTCCTCTTAATTAAATAAAGAAATCCTAAAGTTTTTATTTAATTATCATATCCTTTTTTATTAAATAAGAAAATGTCAAATATTTTTTTTATTTAATTAAATATCTTCTTATTTTTCTTAAATTGAATACATCAAACATATTCAAATAAATGCAATTACCTCTATTCACTCATGAATAAAATTAGATATTTCATATCTAATTAATTCAACTGGCATTCACGGGAAATTTTTGGAGACAAGCTTGCAGGAAATCCTCTTCAATCTCCTTCCTTTGATTCTTCCTATCATCTGGCCAAATGTTTTCATGGGGAAGAACCATTCCCATGATCAACTCAATATTTTTCATCTCTCACCATTCAATTCTCTAGATTGAATCCAAGCCTTTGTTTTGTTTCCCCATCAGAAATTGCTTTCATAAATCTATAAATAAAGCCTTCTAAAGTAGGAAATGGATCCAAACTTTGTGTAAACTTACTCTGTGCATCTATATAAATCAAAAAATCAAGCAATCATAGCAATAGTAATAACATATTAGCATCATAATAGTCATAGCATCCATAGAATCAATATCATGGCTGCATCTTAGTTTTACTGTAGCTTCCATCCATCAGGTTTCATGTCAGTATAGATTACAGTAGCATCAATATCATTTAGAAATCACCATATAGAATTAGATCATTGCATTCAGCATCATTCCATTCTCTAGATTGGCATTTTAATAGTCACAATGCTTACCAAATCTGAGAGCCCTCTGTGATTTAATAAATCTTTGGAGATAGGAAACAATGAGACGCTTTCAAGTTTTATGTGCTTTAAATTAGTTATTTTTTGTTAAATCTTGATATAATGTTTCATTAATAAGTGTTTTTATTTATTTTTACTTATTTACTTATTTCACACTTAGAGTAACCATGAAACTCCTAGATATCCTTCTCTTGATGCCTCTCCTATGAGCAATGAAGCTACTTTATCAAATCCAACCATGAAATGTGATGAACCTATTGTTTGTCACTTTCCTAAAAGCTCTTCTACTAGGGTAAATATTATGGCACAAGAGAATGAGACCTTAGAGAAAAAGGATGACATTATGGACAAAAAATAAATTTCCCCCTCTCCTAATATCGCTCCTATTGGTAAAGAATATATTATGGTGTTACAAGATCCCATCAATGAGAATCATGAGGAAAACATTATTGAACAAAGAAACACCATCATTGCTAAGCAATAAAATCCAACCATGGATCATTCCCTTACTTGCAATGAAGGCAATATTTAGGAACCAAACATTGAATGTCATGAACATCTAGTTTGTAGTTCTAAAAACTCTCCTAATAGGGAATGTATCATGGTGCAAGCAAACATCAACACCATCATGTGCAAGCCAAAAATCAACCTCACTTTGAAGCATCCTGAATTGCTTGATATGGATCAAGCCTTGAAGCAAATGTTAGGAGTTTCTGAGAAGTCACCTTCTACTCCTGAAAACAAAAAGGTTACAAGTTCTATCATTAGTACCAAGAAAAATGATATAGAAAGACAAAAGAAAAATGAAGAAGCAATGTAGTTATTGGAAGAGGCTTTGAAAACCTTTGATTTCATTTCTACATCCATGGGGGAATACATGATCATAAAAAAAATCTAAAAAGGGAAGAGAAAAAAGAGGTAATGTCAAAAACATCCACTTCAACCACCTTAAAGGAAAATACAACATCCAAGACAAAATTTGAGGCAATTGAACAACCACCAAAACCAACAAAGGTGAAAATTTTTTTTGGAAGACATTTTGAACTTCTGAAGCAACTTGGAAAAGGATGTGATGCTATAAAGCCTAATGATCTTGGTTATTTTCCATAAAAAAACTTCATCGAATGTCAACACTATTGCAAAAGATTCTTCCAAGACAACTTTAACCTTGGTACATCCTAAACTAATAGTCATCTCATTAAATATGTATCAAGTAGAAACTTTGTTTACTTATCAAAATAAATAATATTAGTTGTTGCTCCTTTCCATGTAATAGTTGTAGGATCATAGCATACTCACTATTGCATGTTTTACATTCATCACAAGGAGCAAAATATCATCATCCATTCCAGGCTCAACTTTTTCCTACACTAAGTGGGGGAAAGGAGTTAAGTAGCCTTCTTCTCGTATGTCACTTGTCATTGTTTCTTTTGGCTAGTCGTTAACCTTTCATGAACATATAAGAGAAAGCTTTGGATGTGGACAACATGCCTTAATTTGGCTCACATGTGACATATTATCCATGATGTAGCTTCATTTGGAAACATATGACTTAGAATAGGGCTTTCCAAGTTGCTCTCATGTCTTCTTTCATGTTAACATTTATCATTGGCTACTTTACAACAATTTCTCATAGTAATGGTGTAGCAACCGCTTTAAAGTGGGGGCATACATAGATGATATCTTTTGACAAAAAAATCACTACATGATTTATCTTTTTCCTTGTGATATGTCCTATTCTTGGTGGTGTCATTAGGTTTGATGTCATCCAAGAGTGTACGATCTACTAACATGGCATGATGTAAATGAGGTATCCCATGGGAAATGATCTGACGCCTTGATTTTCCCTCTCTTGGAGACATTAGGCACAATGCTCCTTAAGAAGAAGACCTTACACGAACAAAGAAAATCCCCCTTTAGCAAATTTTTTACATGAGATTCAAAAGCATTTTCATTGTGGTGCCTTATTACAGTTATTAGGAGGATAACTTTGGTATGGTTAGTATGATGGGAAGTTGACACACTAGCATGAATTTCTCATTATATGATGGGAAGCCAACAAACTGGCATGAATTTCTCACTAAATCATTTCATTGGGAAAACTCACCCAACGGATGACTTGATGTTCTATGGCCCCAGAGTGGGCACATCTTTTATCCACCTCATTTTTCTTTCTTTTAGTTCTTGACATTGCATGATCGCATATCTTGTTTTGCTACATATTATACACCTTGTGCATGTCCTTTTGTGGTTATGTTGGTTTGACATAGGATCTTGAATCTTGGGGGCTTTTCCAATGCCTTGATCTTTGTCATCCTTTGTCATCTACATTGGTACAATTGGACCCCTATTGAATGACTACTTTATAGTGAGTTTGAAGCAAGCTCATCCTCTCACTAAATTGAGGGCTAAATGTAACATGGAAAAATGTACACCTTTTCCCTTGCTTGATTTGGTAATAATTAATGATACATTGGACTTAATGTCACCTTGGTCTAGTGTTTTGAGGTGTTTTACACATCCACATTAGGTCTTGGGCCCTTACAAACTAAATAAAATACATTTATTTATGTCTTGTAAAGGTGTTGTAAAGTGTTGTAAATGACATTCACACTTTTCTATACTTTTATTAAGAATTTAAGTATAATGGACCTATTTTTCCCTTAATTCAATATTGTAAAATATATTTACTTACATTCTCACATTAATCTAGAAGGCTTTTAAATTAAACCTAGTGTTGAAATGTGTTTTACACATTCACATTGGATCTTGTGCCTTTCTAGGCTATGTGGACCTCATTTTAATGTTGTAGAGTATATTTAATCACACTTTCACATTGAACTTTGTGTCCCTATCCATAAACACCATTTATATCATCATTAATAGGCCCATATGACCCCATACTATGCATTCCAAGGCATATTTTGATCAAAGACCCAACTAGATCAATATAAAATCTAAAATTCTTCACTCTTGCGGACACAGAAAAAGTAACCCTTTTACTTTTTCTTGTTTTGTCTATCCCTATGCTTATTTGGCTTTATTTCACCTTGATTTAATGTTGTAATGTACCTTATGCATTCACATTAGGTCTTGACTATTCAAATTATTAAGACTTTGTGATGTCTTGTGAAGTTGTTATGAAGTGTTGTATCACATTTCTACACTTTTATAGACTCTTCTTATTATAATTCATCTAAATATTCCATTTTTATCCCTTATCAAGTCCTATTTCAAAGTTTCTTAAAGTCTTGTAACAAGTTTTCTTGCTTTTCTAGGATTTTCACTACTAATTACACCTCTCTTATGCTTTATTTGGCCCTTTTATACACTTATAGGCCTTAATTAAGTTTGTTTTTGAATACAAACCTGAGAAAAAACATAACAACTTAATTAAAAACACCCACTTGCAAGCCTAGAGTGGGACCCATTCACCATGGGTGGCGAATGAGTCCCTCTTGGCACAAAATTCAAAATAATTTCATATTTATTTCGGGTTTTTATTCATTAATACCTTATGTAGGCTTGTGATGTTGTATTTTTGGGTAATTAGGGAATTAGTGTGTATAAATAAGTGTTTTCTATCTATTTTACTCCTACATTCATTCAAGCATTCATTCATCCATCATCTCATTCAAGCACTTGAGCAACATATCATCATTGAATCAAGCATCTTGGAGCAGCCATTTGCATATCTTCAGACTTCAACAATAAGAGTTTGGTGAGTGTAGGACACTTGCATATTGTTTATTCATCATTCCTTTCCTATTTTCATTTCATTTCTTTATCAAGGGTTTGATTACCAAAGTGGGATTTGACCAAGGAAAACCCCCATACTCTAACCCTTAACCATTTCCCCCCTCTTTGCATGTGTGTTTTTGGGTCTTGTAGGCAGATTTTTCAAAGAAATATGTGTTGAAAAGTGGTCAATAAGTCATCAAAGCTATTCAAGTCAAGTAAACCATAATTCAAGCTTGGAGATGACATTCAACTCATTTTATGTAGATTTGGTTCCATCAAGCCAACAAGAAGACAAGTGCAGATCTGGACCCACATAGTTGACCCCTGAATTTGTAGATTTTTGTGGGAGGACTTATTCACCATCAATGGCGAATGAGTCCCACTACTTGGCTCATTTTTTTGTTTGTTCAGAATTCAGTTCCCAACACTCAAAAACCAATTTCAACACAGTTTACCAGAAGAGGGATTGATCCGCCATCAGTGGTGAATGAGTCCCACTAGACATCAATAGTGATTTCTGTTAGATTCTAGAACCTTCCAGCATCAACATTCCATCTCTAGGTACACTCTGTTTAGTTTCATTAAGTTTTGTTTTCATTTGTGCATGTTTACATACAACATTATGTTTTCAAACACTTCAAATTTCCTAGTTTTGCATACAAAATAATAGTATTTTTTAGTTCTTTGCATTTATTTTACTTCATTTAGGCATATTACATTTGTATCACATCCCTCTTTGAGTGTAAACATTGCATTTTGGCCCTAATATTATCTACTTTTAAGTGAAAAACCCTAGAAGGGGCATATAGCATTAAGGTAACCAAAATACTTGTTTTCATTTTGGTGAACTTGCATATTGAACATAATATTTCTGATTTACATATGCATTTACATCCTAGGACTCCTTGCATTAGCCTTTACATTTTTTTTGCATCCTAGGGTTTACAAACTTGTAAATTAGTGAAATATCATATAGATTTCATTTTTTCACTTCACAACATTACAAAAACTAAAATTTTGCATTTGCATTTGAAAAGCATTAAAATCACTTTAAATTTTCAAAAAAAAAACTCATCCCTGGACTCATTTTCCACCCTAGGCGAATTAGTCCAGTTGCACTTTTTGCATAGCACTTTCTATCATTTTCACTGTAATTTCTACATTTCTATTTTCTGTTATTGTCTTCCTATTTCAATTTATAGAATTCTTGTTATTTATAGTTTATTATTCCTAGATTGCATTGCATTTACATCCACCCCACCTCTTTTGGTATTTGTATGATTTTTTGGTGCCCTATTGATAATACTTAAGTGAAAAGAAGTTCCCGACTCATGGCATCCTTCGATAACACACTCGGTGTGGACCTTGGGTTGTCTCCATCCCCTACTTCTAGTATGGAAAATGGTGCATTAGGCATGGATACTACCACTAGTACACCTTTACCTTCCCATACAATGCATTTTGACACATCAAATTCTCCCATTCTACAAGACAAATTCATTAAAATTCATGAGGATTTAGCACATTTGCAACAAAAACTGTGTCTTGAAAACATTTCAAGTACTGCAATTCCTTCTATAGACAACATCCATCTAATGCTTGAAATTGATGAGGGCTTAGATGTCATGAAACAAATTATGGAGATATATCAAAAACATTCTTCTTCCCCCTCTAGCATATCTCAACCAATAAACACTATGGTTAGCTAAGGTGGATCTCACACTCATCCTCCTTCAACCATAGCATCTATTCCCACCTATACCACTCCTCAGGTTACAACAACAATGCAACAAGTTAGTCTTGTGACTCCTTTCACTATTCCAACTAGCATTCCTAGTTATTTTGTGGCATCGAATGTTCCATCCTCCACCACCTTCACCCCTATTAGTGTCCTTTCACTTGTCCTAACATTACATACACTCCATCAACATTCTCTCTTCCACCTCATACCACTTACATTGACCCTCTCATTGCACAACCCTTCCAAATAGTTTCTTCCATGCAACAACAAATATCTACCATAAACTAAAACCAAATTGCACCAACCACCTATTATGTCCATAGCAACCCATTATCATTAGAGATCTTAAGAATACTAATGCCACAAGGAATTGATATGCCTAGGTTTGAGAAGTATAGAGGTAAAGATGACTCTACTAATAATGTCAATGCCTATACAACCTTATGCAGTGATTTTTTCCTTGATGATAAATTGTTCGCTAAACTATTTCCTAGGACCGTAAAGGACACTACCTTGGAGTGGTTTTCAAACTTACCAAATCATTCAATTTGATCGTTTAATGAAATTTTTTATGCCTTTGTAAGTCATTTCCAAGTCCATATGACTCCCAAAAAGACAATGGCTGATTTAATGAGATGTAAAAAAAATGCGGATGAAAAAGTAACTGATTTCATTTCATGCTATCAGTCATTGTATGCTCAAGTAGATTTCAAGATTCTTGATTCAAATCTCCAAAAGATGTTTATCAAAATATTGCAAACTCACAATCAGGATAAATTGACCATGATGAATTTCCTTCTTTCATGCATTTATGCACAACCCTTTGCGACTATCACAACTCAGTTACTATTCATGATACAAAATCCACTTCTAGCCAAGTTGAGAAGTCCAACCGAAACAACTCCCAAAATTTCAGAAAACCAAATGGAGGCTTCTTATAGTTCAATCCTCCACCGCAACCAACTCAACCTGTTCATAATCAAGTGGTCATTGTTAAAGCAGGAGTGCCCTTTACCTATGGGGACCTGAAGAGATAGTTTGGACCTTTACCAAATAGTCTTTACAACACCATGACCCAACTATTGCAGCAACAGATGATTACTTTACCTAATGTTAAACCATTAGATATAACTAATCCTTTGCCTCCAAAATTTCTACCCAACGCTTATTTCCATTATCATAGACAAAATGGACATTACATAGAACATTGTAAGTGTCTTAAACACATTGTGTAAGACCTCATTGATTCTAGTTGTCTATCCATTTCCAATGTCAATGTTAAAGGAAATCCGTATGTTGCCCCACCCAATCAAAATTTACAAATTTTTACCAACCCAATTCCCAAACATACCATGTCATTTGTCAAAGCTAGTGAAACTCAAAAAAATGATGTGATGACTATTCATAAAACTATTTAAAACACTGATCCTCTTCAACATCCTACTTCTATTAATCCTATGAATGATTTGGTTAGAGTGATAAATGTTATCCCTCGTAAGGGCCCACCTAAGAAAAATATTAATATTACTTCCACTTTTAAAGATATTCTTCCAAATCTTCCTGATGGTCCTCTATACATAGCTGACCATATTTATGATAATCCCCCCTAATGGGATACTCATAGATCCCATATGTGGTGAGAATGTGATCACTAAGGATTTTTTGGTATTACATGATCTTTATTAAGATATTTATGACAAACTAGGAGCATGGATCAAAACACATAATGGTTTCATGTGCCCTATGATTAGATTGATTGTTCTTCCATTACAGATAGGACCTAAGATAGTGGATGTATCATTTTCCATCATTCCACAATCGGATCAATTTTATCTACAGCTAGGCTATCTGTGGATTCACTCGATGAAATTTGTCCATTTAGTCATACACAAATTTTTAGAGTTTCCTCATGAAAATGAAATATTCACGATCCATCATAGTGGCTTTAACCCTTTGTCTTCTATAGGAAATTTAACTTTAGAAGCCTTTTTTCCAAAGCCCATGGAACCCATAACACCTCGCGAAGATTATTTTTCATTGCTTATCAAAATTTTAAAGCAAAGAAAATTTCTGACTTGTCCTCCATAATCAATCCTCATCCACTCCGTCTATCCCAATCCTTGATGAGACAATGCTTCAACCTGAATCTTACCCTAAAAAAATAGTGCAAACTCACAAGTAACCAACAATAAATAATTCACCTTCATCATCTAAATGCCCAAGAGATAATGAAACAAACCCTGCCATGCCTCCTCCCATAAAACAAGTGTATAAAGCAAAAGAGAAAGTACTTGACCCATCTCCTTCAGTTCCTTCTATTATTATCTCTTTGGAAGAAAAGGAGCCTATGGTGGATCAACCCACTCTTACACCTCAACAACTTCAAAATATAATTAAAAGAAATCGTGGTGCTAGGGAGCATAGACATTGTCGTCGTCTCCTTGATCATCAATTACAAGGAAAAGAAAACAAAGAAAATCAACCTCTAGCTTTGATAGAAGCAATACATAATGAACCTCCTCCTGAATCACAACAAAATGATCTGATACAATAGCCACAACTCCTGATACACCCTTCCTTAGAAATTACCATCTATCCTTCGATCGTGATTAATTTGGATGACGATGATGATGATGAGAGATCTAAAATAGATGAAGAGGTGGATAATGATCTCAATTCTTTATTTTCTTCTTTTATGAGATGAAATGATAAAAATCCTACACCAAGTGAATAATTTGGTACTTCCCCTAGTTTGGAACTTGCAATTCTCCCTTTGGACAATCAACTGACCTCACAATACACTAAACATGATTGGGATGCAGATGATTTGCTCATTGGTTGACTTGTATCTCCCTTACTAGTCTTTTGCATTTTTTTTCTTTTTCTTTTCTTTAGTGTGATTGTATGTGCATTTTGCGTTCCCCCATAATGTGTGTTTGATGTTATCCCTCTCTTCATGCACTTCTATTTTTATGTTCATTCTTCTATATGTCATACATTGATTTTTCTTTTAAATTTTTGTTTTATGTTTTCCTTTTGGGGATGATGAAAAGTGTTGAGACTGCAATGTCTCTTCCATGTTGACCCAAAAGGTCTTTTATTTTTTGGTTTTGTTTTGTGTTTTACTTTTGGGGATAATGCAAAGTGTTGAGATGCCCTATGTCTCTTCCATGTTGACCCAAATGGTCCTTGTTCCCTTTTTACTTTGTCTTTTTTCTTGTGTTTTCATTTTGGTGATGAGGCAAGGCATTGGGACTGAAATGTCTCCTTCATGTTGATCCAAAAGTTTTCCTTTTATTTCACCTTTTTGTTTTCTTTTTTCTTTTATTTTCCTTTTGGGGATGATGCAAAGCATTGAGACTGCAATGTCTCTTCCATATTGACTCAAAATGGAATTTTCTTTTGTTTTTGCTCTCTTTGTGTCATTCTTCCAGTTCTATGTTTATTTGGGGAATGATAATAGTTCTGAGCTCTTCAATGAAAACATTGTAGCAATGAACATACTGACCCAAAATCCATAGATCCCTTATGTTTTTGGTGTGTTCCTTTTGGAGGCAGCCCCTCTTCTTTTTTTTTTTTTCTTTTTCTTTTGCGTGAGGCAGCCTTACTAAAAAATGTATGACTTGGCATAAGGGCTTTCTAAGTTGGCTCTCATGTCTTGTTTATTTTTTCATTTTTTGTGTGCTACTTTAAATTAATTTCTCATAGAATGTTGTGTAGCAATTCCTTTAAAGTGTGGGTATATTGGCATTATTCATCTTGCATTTTTCCTTTTTCTTGGTTCTTAGTGTAGCCTTGTTACTTTATACAATGCGTTTGTCAATTTGTGGATGAAATTGGGTGTGATTTCCTTCATAAGTGTGATCTCTCTTAGCATATTACATTCCTCTTAGTGGCCTGATGCAACACACTCCATCCCCTAAGTTGCAAATATTATATTATTTGATTGGTCCTCTCTTGGAGACATTAGACACAATGTTCCATAAGTTAAGACCTCACATGAATTGAACAAGACTCATTTAAACATTTATTTTGCATGTTGTATTTTTCATTTACACAACCACCTTGCATAACAAAACTTGCATGCTTGTGGTACTATTGCATTTTTTCATGAGTTCTAAGCATACAAATATTTTCTTGGCTCATGAAGCACAAACTGACATTGTCTTTTGTGGAAACTTATTAAAGTTATCAGGAGGTATAACTTTAGTATGGTTGAGAAGGAAATCCCATTCTGAGGCATGAATTTTCCCCATAGCCACCTTGTGGATTTCTCACCCCACAGACAACCAGAAGTTTCATGGCCCTAGAGTGAGTATACTTGGGCTTTCTCACTTGGTAGACAACCATGAGTTCTGTCACCCCATGAGTACACATTTCTTGTGAAGGTGTTGTGAAGTTTTCTAGCACATTTCTACACTTCTCTAGACTCTTCTTATTATAATTCATATAAATATTCTATTTTTATCCCTTATCAAGTCCTATTTCTACACCTCTCTTATGCTTTATTTGGCCCCTTTATGCACATATAGGCCTTAATTAAGTGTGCTTTTGAATACAAACTTGAAGAAAAACATTAAAATAAACTCAATTCCCAACACCCACTTTCAATCCTAGAGTGGGATCCATTTTCCATGGGCGGCGAATGAGTCCCTCTTGGCACAAAATTCAAAATAATTTTAAATTTCTTTCCATTTTTTATTCACTAAGACCTTATGTCAGCCTGTGATGTATTTTTGGGTAATTAGGGCATAAATGTGTATAAATAAGTGCTTTTCTATCCATTTTACTCCTAAATTCATTCAAGTATTCATTCAAGCATTCATTCATTCATCATCTCATTCAAGCACTTAACCAACATAGCATCATTGAATCAAGAATCTTGGAGTAGCCATTGACATATCTTCAGACTTAAAAAATAAGGATTTGGTGAGATTAGGACACTTGCATGTTGTTTATTCATCATTCCTTTCTTGTTTTCATTTCATTTCTTTATCAAGGGTTGTATTACCAAAGTGGGATTTGACCAAGGCAAATCCCTATACTCTAACCCTTAACCATTTTCCCTCTCTTTGCATGTGTTTGCAGGTCTTGGAGGAAAATTTGTTACAGAAATAGGTGTTGAAAAGTGGTCAATAAGCCATCAAAGCTATTCAAGTCAGCTAAACCCTAATTCAAGCTTGGAGACAACATTCAACCCATTTTCTGTAGATTTGGTTTTGTCAGCCCGATAAAAAGACAAGTGCAAATATGGATCCATAGAGTTGACCCCTGAATTTGCAAATTTTGGTGGGAGGACTGATTCCCCATTAGTGGTGAATGAGTTCCACTGCCTAAATGGAAAAAAAAAATTTGTTCAAAATTTAGCTCCTGACACTTAGAAACTAGTTTCAACACAATTTACTAGAAAAAGGACTAATTCACCATCAATGGTGAATGAGTCCAATTGGGAATCACCAATGATTTATTTCAGATTTCAGAACCTTCTAGCATCAACATTCCTTCTCTAGGTGCACTTTGTTAAGTTTCATTAAGTTTTGTTTTCATTTATGCATGTTTCTAGTTCATGTTTGCATACAACGTTGTGTTTTCAAATGCTTCATATTTCTTAGTTTTTCATACATAATTAATAGTATTTTTTAGTTCTTTTTATTTAGTTTACTTCATTTAGGCATATTAAATTTGTATCAGATACGTCTTTGAGTGTTGTAGACACGTAAAATATACCGATTGACATTGCGCATCTGATCCTGACTACTAACATTGTTTCATCTAGAATCATCCCTTGGTCTAACCATTTAATGAAATCTCCTTATCTAATTAAATTCATCAATATTCCTCTCTTAATTAAATAAATCATTTTATCTAATTAAGTCATTCTCTTTTGTTAAATAAATTAATCAATCTGATCTAATTATCCCTATTTAATTAAATAATTAATTTTATTTGATTTAATCTAACACCATATCTTTTAATTAAATAAATAAAAAATCCTTATTTAATTATTCTCTTATCATATTCCTCTCTTATTTGATTTAAATAAATCCATAAATTTGAGTCAAATAGGTTACATCACCTAATCTCCTATTAAATTAATTAACCCTTGATTAATTTAATTCTAAATCATGTCCCATCCTCTATATTTTGATAGTTGCACATAAAAATAGACTTAATTCATTTATTAAAACTCTATTTTCCTCACAAGGCATCTTTTGGAATATTCTCCAAGTTTGAATTCAAAAATTCCAAGTCAACATGTACATCCAACAAGGCAATAACTTCTTCTTACATGTCCTTTGCCTTGAGCCAAGTGGCATTTATTTCATTTTCTCTTCCCTCTTGCAAGTCATTTCAACAAATTTGAAATTCAAAAATATGCATTTATTGGCACAATCCTCAAATCTTGAACATCCTCCATCCTCTCATAGTTTGACAAGTGGCATCATGCCATTGGATGAATGTTAGTCCCACATTGCTCAAATTTGGACATTCATCCATCTTGGCATTCTATAAATAAAGAGTTCATATCCTCATTTGATCATCCAAAAATTATGCAAAGTTATTATGCTAAAATATTTAGCCATTTCCATCCATCACCATTGAGTTCTTAGTTAGGCTTTTACAGATTTTTGGCTTGGAGCTCTCATCCTTCATCAACAAAGTGGATCAATCATCATCACCATTGAGTTCTTAGTTAGGCTTTTACAGATTTTTGGCTTGGAGCTCTCATCCTTCATCAACAAAGTGGATCAATCATCATCAACATATCAAGCTTGCATCTTAGGAGTTGGGAAAGGACCAATTTTCACATCAAATTAGCACCAATTCCCCCATGGGATCATGTGTTTGCTATTCTAATTAGGATTGAATCTATATTTTCTTGTTTCATTGTGTTCTTTATTGATTTCTTTCTTAATTTGAAGTTTGTAAATGGATTTCATGGGGAATCCTTGTTCATGCTTGCAATATCTAACTTAAGGTGTTTGTTCTCTTTCTTTTGCAGGTATTAGGATTGGGGTTCACACATTTTGCACTAGAAGGAGGGCGGGTGTCTCATTCTCAATTAGTTTTTCCAAAAAATTCTGCGTTTTTGCTTATACATAGAAAAATTCCCACACTGAGAGCTCAACATCATTGTTTTAGTGCCACTGACTCTTCAGCATCACCATATAGTGCCGTAGGAAATTCAAACTGCAATGCTGGAGTCTTCCTACTCAAAAATTTGAATTTCTAACTTCTCTGCTTGACCATTTGACTTTTTGGACTTTTTAAAGAAATCAAACTGCAACTCTATGCAAAAGGGCGATGCAGTTGAGCTCACTATCTTGACATAGAGCGGCACTCTAAGAGAATGGCTAAGAAATAAAACTCTGAAATAGTCATGGGTTGCACCACTGGCAAGGAGTAAAAAGTGCAAATCTAATTTTAGCACGTGCATTTTGTCATATGATCAATTTGTCTTCTGTTTTTTGCTTTTTGACCTGTGTATTTTACAAAATCTGACTTTTTTTTTCATGCTTGTAGGTTGGGTCAAATTGAAAAATGAAGAAAGGAGAAGTATGAGGATGATATTTCATCAAATCAAAGTGTTTTTAAACACTTTAGTATTTGTTTAACACTTTTTAAGAAATTTTTATCACTTATTTCTTAGGACAATAATTTCATTTGGGTTTAAAAAGAATCTTTTCATTTCTTGCAAAAGGCTAAAATGAACATTAGAATCACAACATACTAGAGTTTGTTTCTTTGGATAACAATTGAACAAAATGTCTACCATTTGTCTTTTGGTGCTCTAAAAAGAACTCACATTTTTCTTTGTGGATTTAAAAAGAAAAAGTGCAACTTTGTTTTTGTGAAGGCTTACTTAAACTAAATTCATTGAAAAAGGATGTATGCACTTCTCTTGCACTTTATAGCGATCTTGAGAATCAAAAGGCCTTTTTCATGACTTTAGGGTGAGACAAACCAATCACCTCCACACTTCATCTTTGGGTTTATTGAACAAAATCTTGTGCGAGTGTGAGTGGGGGCATTATTGTGTATATTTTCTCTCTTTGTTTCCAACAAATATTGATTGAGTTACGAATATTGTTTTTACTCACTTTTGTTTATCCTACAGGGCCTGCCTTGGGGAAAAAGTACTCACCCAAGGGAATGACTCAACCGGTAACACTCTAAAGCCTAGAGTATTTCCAACTGGGATATAAATGTGGGTATTAGAGTAAACGCCAATATCACGCTGTTGATTCCGACAAGATGGATCCAAAAGGGGACTCTTATCATATGGGTCAATCTCCATGAACAAAAAGTCCTTATTAAAACCCATGTTCTAGAATTTTCCAAAATCCTTAACCTATTTGTTGGTGCAAGAACAACCGTTCTTAAGCCACCCCACACTTTTATAGTCTTTTAGTAGAAATGGAAAGCATGCCATGGGAGTTTCATGAGTGTTGATGCTTGGCTTCCCTGTATAAGTTAGTGTCATGGAGGGGAGCCAGTGGGGTCAAGCATCTAACCATTCACTAAAGGTAAGCATAGTTGGACTTGTCCAAGTGGGAATCCAAAAAATATTGTCTTACACATCCATAGGGTTGTACTTATTCCTGGGTTACAAAATGCATTTCTTGATTGAAAACATCTTGAAAACAAACACTTAACATCATCATCCAAATTTCAAACCCTTTTGGAGACAAATACAATTTATTCAATCCATATGTTATTGCTTTCCCTTGGGATTTACATCCTTAGAAGTTTCTAAACATTGGATTACATCTCGATTTGTCTACTAAAGTAAACAATAGCTAAAAGTTTTCCTTGAGTTCATCGAATTTACACATAACATATCTTGTGGGGTTTGAAGAAATTTAGACATTGGACATCTTAGTTTGAAAACTTAATCAAAGAAAGTGTTTTTGGTAAAATAAAGCCATTAAGCAAAGCTAAGAAAAATGAACTTTCATGTGTGTTGAAGCCTCACGATTCTCAAAAAGTTCAAATCCCAAAACAAAAGTCATTGGTTCAAAATCCAAAAATGAATGTTCAACTGAAAAAATCACTTCTTGGTTACGAAAATCTATAGAAGCATTGTATGGTCTTCAATACCTAGGTCTAGGCAAACAAAGTGTCTTTTTTAGATTCATCTTAGGATCAAAAGGAAATTAAAATATTTTTCACCCATCCTTCAAACATCAAAACAAAAAATCATCTCACTATCACCTTTTGGAAAATCTTGAAATCATCCTTAATGCTAGGCTTTTTGGAAAAATCAAAATTATCAAATCCTTGAGACTAAATCCTTGAAAACTTTATCAAAATCATCTTTGTCTAGGTATGTGTAGATGCATCCTTTTGCATATGCTTAGTCAAAGTTATCAAAATCATCTTGTTTACCTAGGTATATGTAGATGTATCCTTCATATACATAGTTAAACTATCATCTTGTTTGAATAGGTGTGGGTAGATGAAACTTTCTCCCTACACATATTCAAATTATCATCCTTTGATCAAATCTATCCCTTGGATAAATCATCCAGCATCTTAGGGTATTTTTGTTCAAAATGAAAGCAATCAAAATCAATCAAAATCAAGGAAAACCCCAAAAGGAAAATCAAAATCAAAATCCAAAACATATCTGAAAGTCCTAAAAGCCCAGTATCTCCTTCAAGATTTATCAAAAGACAAAAAAATCTGCATCATCCATCCCTTGCATCATCATCATATCACCTTTCGATCCTCAAGATATCCTAATTTATTTTTACTTTGGACATAAAGTACAGAAAAATCTAAAGAATTGAGAGATTTCATCTCCTATACTCTTGAAAATTGATCCTTGTTTTATGGTTCAAACTAGATCTCAATACAAGAAGAGCATGGAAGCCAAAAAATAAACATCGGCTTCAAGTGATCTTAGCCAAAAAAATGTTGAAATGAATCCTACCAAATCAAGCGATCCTTTGACCATCTCATCATCACAAAATCCACAAGAGGAAACCGAAGGAGAGGATCTTACCTTTGGGATGTCTCATGAAGAAATAACTGAAATGCTCCAAAATCTAGAGAACCATAAAATCATCAACATCATGATGAGGCTTAACCCTTCGCTATACATGCTTGAATTAGCAAAACACGGGGCAAAATTACCTTTGGATTTTGATGTGAGTACCATAGTGGAGACATATTTTCATCCAATCTCATCCACCATTCCCATCTCATCTACACCTCCATCCCAAAACATCACCCAAAACATTCCGCAAATCATGACATCTTTTTCTCCAACCCAACCCAATATTAATAAGGGAAATGCATTTATCAATTCTATTCAAACACACCCACTTGTTAATAATAAAAAATTGGATGAAAAAACCATCTTGGAACAAAAAATACTCGAAAACCCATTACATAAGAATGTTCCTCTCACTTTCCATCATGATCCATCATCATCATTTTTTCACGCAACACCTCAAACTTCTCTCCTCACAAATTCGCAAGAGGAGGGAGATATGTTGGGACCAGGGGGCATTTTCAACACCACAACATTTTTGCAAGAACTCACACCCCTCACATTTCCACCTCTTCCACCATTTCCATCATCATCCACACCACTCCTTGGTTTAGGGCTTACCCCTCTACCAACTATCAATCAAACCAACATCCCAAATATCAATCAAAGCATTATGCCAAATGCTCAAAACTTGTCATCGATATTGCAATGAAAGATGACAAATGCACAAGCAATTGCAACATCATCAAACACCCCCTAACATCGAAAATCATGGTCTCCCAAGGACCAACCACATCAACACCACCATCCATCACTCAAAACACCAACATGACATCATCACTCACCACAACGCCATTCTGAATCCACCACTCCCACCACCACCAACTTCCACCACATCAAGCCAATACAATGTGACATTGCAAGCTACTTTTCAAAGGGGATTCCAACAAGTGTAAAGACAAAAAGCCATACAACTAGTTGCTCAACAAGTCGGTCAAGCTGCACAAGCTGCCCAAGCAGCATTACAAGTGCAACAAGGCTAAGCGTTATTGCAAAAACAACAAGAAGCTGCTCAATCTGCGCAAGCCGCTCAGGCAGCCCAAGCCGCATTACAAGTGCAACAGGTTGCTTAAGCCCAAATTCTATTACAACAAAAAGCCACACAAGCAGAAGCCCAAGCACAAGTGGTGCAAGCACAAGCTCAAATTTAGGAAAATTCCCAATATCAAGCACATCAAGCACAAGCACAAGCACAACTTCTTGCACAAAAACAAGCTGCGCAATTGCTGTTAGAATCCAAGATCACCTGCATGCAAATGAATACCTGTCACATGCAAAAGACATGAAGAACCAAAAAGATGTTCTCTGTAAACCTCTCAGTAAAAATGCATTAAGAGAATCAATTATTACAATGTGATCAATCCTTATGAAGGAGATCAAGAAACCCTAAAAGGGAAACCCTAAATGAAACCCTAGTGCACACTTAATAATTAATAATTAATTATTAATGTGCCTAAGTTTAGCTTAAGTAATAAAGAGGAATAAGTGACTTAATTAATTAATCAATGTGATGTAATTAATTAAGCATAATAACTTATTACTCTAACACCCCCCCTTAAGATGAACTTAGGAAGAAGCTAAAACACTAGAATAGGATGCATGAAAGCAAAGATGGGTCCCGGCAACTAGGCCTGATCAGGTACCCATTTACAAATGCAAGAAAGAAGTAAGAGAAGGAAAAACCCAGTGGGACAAAACCCCCCTTACAATGAGATAACATGCTGCAAAGAAGCACTGGAAGAACTCTGTAGAGTAACACTGGAACTTGATATAGGCAAGCAAGGAAATATTCTTCTATATACTACTGAAACCGGATGAGAGTCACTGATTGACTCAAGGAATCATGATAAAGCAACAGAAAACCCGATGCCACGGAACACTCGAAAACTCCAAACTAGAACAACTCTGGAATCTATGAAGTAGCAAGCAATTATTGAATGATGTATTATTGGAAATGAAGTGCAAAGATGCAAGATGCACTCTCCCAACTGCCAAAACATCCAAGTAATCGCCAAACAACCCATTGGGCCAAATCTGGACTAACTGATAAACTTGGGATAGATACAAAAAAAGTGCATGGATAGCAACCTAGAGCTCCTCAATACCTTTCTGACGCTTCAAACGAGGCGAAAAATAGAGATCATGGCAAAAAGTTATGAGCTTGGAAGCATAAAAAGTACATCTGACTTCAAACAGCAATAAATATAATAAAATAGAAAAATACTATAAAATAAACTACACCAAATGAAAGTGCTTGGAACCAGCTTTCTGGCGATATCTCGTTTGCCCGATTTCGATACCGTATGCCCAAGTTATGGCCAAAAGAAAAAAATTGCTCTTTTAAGAAAAACTAGGGTTAGGAGGGGCAAAGAGGGCCAGCCGTACGGATGACGTCATCATGGCGTCATGCTGACATCAGCAGAACGCGAGCATAAATTTGACGGCCGTCTGGCCATCGGTGCAAAAAATTGGCCCCCTGCAAAATAAAAAAAAATTGGCCCTTGGTCGTGCATGTGACCGCGAGCTGGTGGTGGAGGGGCTGGATCGGTGGCATGGGTTGAGCCCCTGGTCCCCATATGACCGCGCCAGTGGAGCTGGAGCCCACAGGGGCTAGGCAGGAGGCCCCCGGTCTGCCAGGTGACCAGGGCTGGTGTAGCAGAGGCCGTGGGGCTGACTGTGCCGGCGGAGCAGCGGCGGCGGAGTCTAGAGAGGGCCGCGGATGGGTGGCGGCAGTTGCGAGGCTTCGTGGCGGTGGCGGATGGGTGGCTGCCCGTGGCCGCTGGGCGGCAGACCCCTTTTGTTCTGGGCGCGCCGGCCCAAAACCAAAAAAATTGATTTTTTAAATTTTTTTTTAAAATCGTGCCTCGATCTGCGTGCTGGGGAGGCCGTACGACCCCTCAGACAAATTTTTTTTACCTCCTCGACCAACTTGCACCAAAATAGACAAATTTTATATGAAAATGGGAGTTTTTAGGCATTGCAGACTCAATGGCAAGGTCCGTTTTGTCCCAAAATGCACAGAAAATTAGGCTACCCCCAGATTCAATCAAAAAATTACATGTGGAAACCCTTGCACCCGAAACTCACGAAGAGGCCATATCTTCAGATCACGAACAAGTAGCTGCAGGTCTGGAGCTCTGATACCATGTTAGAATCCAAGATCACCTGCATGCAAATGAATACCTGTCACATGCAAAAAACATGAAGAACCAAAAAGATGTTCTCTGTAAACCTCTCAGTAAAAATGCATTAAAAGAGAATCAATTATTACAATGTGATCAATCCTTATGAAGGAGATCAAGAAACCCTAAAAGGGAAACCCTAAATGAAACCCTAGTGTGCACACTTAATAATTAATAATTAATTATTAATGTGCCTAAGTTTAGCTTAAGTAATAAAGAGGAATAAGTGACTTAATTAATTAATCAATGTGATGTAATTAATTAATAAAGAAATATCAAGAGTAGCAAGAAGTAGCCCAATTGGAAACACAAAAAAAGCATTATTGGAACAACAACAAGCACAACAACAAGCACAACAGCAAGCACAAATCTTAGCGCAACAACAACAAGACCAACAACAAGTGTTGTTCATACAACAATAGGTAGAAGCTTACCTAGCTTGACAAAACATACAGATACCATTGAAAGACACATCAAACAACCCAACCACCCAACCCACAATTGAAATCCCCAAAAACACCTTCATCCCACCCCCTGATCCAAAAAACAACGTAACGACACAAATCAGGTTGCTCTCGCAACAAGTGCTCAATCTTCAATTAGGGAAAAAAACAAAGACACCAAGCAACTTGTGTCTGTATCCATTTGATAGGAGCCTAGAATGAAAACATTCATTACAACGAGAAACCTCACACGTGGGCAAGGAACAAAAATGTTACTAATGATGGTGTCATTGATGCCAAGGTGGTCATTAGTACCCCTCGCCAAAACACACCCTCACCACAAATCCAAATCCAACAACAAAACAATCATCATGCAACACAAAAATCACACAACAATCCGACAATCAATAATTTCAATGATCAAAGGAGACCACCCCAATGCAACAAGAGTTATCCCAAGTGAAAATACACCACTTTGGGGGAACCACTTGAAGACATAATGAAAAAGCTGATAGACGAAAAACTCATCAAAGCTCCTACATTTGAGAATTACCAAGAACCGGATGTGAAACCTCCTTGGTATAATGAGAATCAACTTTGTGAGTTCCATAAAATCAAAGCCCATACCATGAACAATTACATGAGATTAAAGAACATAATTCAAGACCTCATCGATAAAAAAATCATAAACGTGGAACAACCTATAGGAAACCAAGATCTTAAGAGATATATGAATCTGATGCCTAATCATGGCAACAAAGGGAATAACAATAACAAAGATAAAGGGAAAGACACCCACTAAAATGTAAATCATGTGTATGAAATAGTCATCGCCTCCCTAGGGGTATGTGCAGGATCATCATGGAAAAAATAGGCCCTTAAGTGGCAAAAAATTCAGAAAAATCAGAGTTAGGCAACTTGACGTAAAAACTTGAATAAGTTATCTATATTATTTCAAAAATGTGTAAGAATAGAATCTGTAGAAAATTGAATTTAGTTTCTAAACTTCTATGTATGTTTAAAAAAAAAAATCTATTTGGTGAAAATTTGAAATTTCAATGCAGTGGTACTTAAATTTAAGGGAAAAATAAGAAGTAGGTGTCTATCTGACCACCCTAACCACAATAAAATGATAATATTTTTTTATAATATTTTAGATATAAGTAGAGGACTCATGCCTCGATGTGATGCATATTTTTTTGTAATTTTTTTCCAAGTAAATAATTAATTATGATTTTTTATTACAACTTTTAAAAATATAAAAATCGTATGTCTGACAACCTTAACTTGGTCAAAAATTCATAAAATTTAATTTTTCTTTTTTTAATCCTATAGTATGCAAAGCATAGAATGTGATGCATGTTTTGGATTCAAAAAATGTGATATTGTTTGAAAGCTATAGATGTTTTTCAATCAGCCTATCAATAAGGACTTTAGTCATAATTTGAATAGAAAATGAATAATAATTAATTACTAAATTCAAATCAAAGCATAATTTATATCGGTGGAAATTTGAGAATCTCCTTTAAAAACCCTTTTCATTTCATCAATTTTGGGTAAAAAAATAGTGATCAGCCACATACCCATCATATTGCCACTTTTTGGCCCATCATGAGCACATACCCCTAGATGAAAACTGCATGGTCATCACCATCAAGGGTGCCTATGCTGAAGATTGTGGAGTCACCACAAGAGGTAGAAAAGTTACCATCGTAGGATCATCCTTGCCAAACAAGGTCCCTGCATCTAGACCTATTCCTAATTGCTATAATGTCCTAGATCAACTCAAAAGAATGCTAGTGCAAATCTCCATCATGGAGTTGCTAAAAATCTCATATGCCCATAGGAAAATCCTTGAAGAAGCATTGGCTTCATCCACTATCCTCACAGACCTTGATGTGGAGCAATTCCAAGCTATGTTCAAAAATATTATTACGCCAAATCTTGTCACATTCTCTTACCAGTATTTCCCGCTCAACCATCTCACAGTCGTGCACATCACTTGGAAGCAATAGTACATAAGAGAAAATTCAAAAGGTTCTTGGTGGATGGAGGTGCGGGCTTGAACATATGTTCCCTCAGTCTCATCAAGCAATTGAAACTATTAGAGGATTCTATCGACAAAGGGAAGGGTATCACAATAAGAGCATATGACGATCAAGAAAGAGTGTCTCAAGGCACGATCAAACTCCCTATTCAAGTAGGGCCTTCCATCATGGAAACCACTTGTTAGGTCTTGGACCTCGACTTACCATATAACATCCTCCTAGGATGCCCATGGATTCATGCAATGAAAGAAATAGCAACAACTTTCCACCAATGTATGAAATTCACACATGAGGGACAAGAAGTTACCATCCATGGAGATTATGAACCTTTCTCGTACTAAAAAATCCTTGAAGCAAAGTATTACAAAATCCCCAAGTACCAAAAAATGATGAAGGTCCATCCACACCATACATCAATCCCACCACTCCCACCATTCCCACCATTTCTGACATCAAGATCATCATCTAGGATAATGGCTGTGGAAACTACAAGCTCCCTAATAATGCTTTTGTGGTAGGAGAGTTACCAGAATCTCCTAGATCATAGGGATGACTGCAAATAAATGAAGCCTCCACATCCCAAATGTCTCCTGAAAACTATCCCACCTTTAAAAGTTGGGGAGATCTTAGACGAGAAGTTATTGAGGTGGATCCATCTCATATGCTATATCAAGATGAAAGACCAGTAGATGACTTACCAATGGATGACATAAGCAAGGGTCTGCAATTGATGCTCACAATGGGCAACAGTAGAAATCAAAGACTTGGACAAAATGACAATGGGCTTATAATACCTATCATGCCAAAGACGTGACTAATAACAAATATTGGCCTTGGATGTACTCCTCCAAGTATAACCATACAAGGCCAAAGTCCTCCAATTAGAACGGTTAATAACCCTCCTCAACCAACCCCAGTAGAACTATGCTTACCAGTGTCTACAGGTAGAGTCATAGATAACTTTACATTTGATATAACTGACATCTATAGTAGTAGTGATGAAGAGGATACCACGACCAAATTACCTAGGCTATTTGAAAACACCACTCTTTGCATGATTAGCACCCTATCTTTTGAAATAGACCACCAAAATCATGAGATCTTCCTAGTATATCCCCAACTCATCGATTACGACCAATGAGGACCACCAGTTCTTGATACATTCAAAAATGATGAGGTACTCTCATAATTCATGGGAGTATGGGATAACATTCCAGATGGGGATCACAAAGCAGGGTTCATTATAGAGCTAGATACACATGCTTATTATGGGGAAATGATTGAATCCCTCAGTCACAAAAGTGATAAATTAAGAATAATATCCAAGTCCTTGAGTGAAAACCACACTGTGGCACTCTCCAACCAGAAAAAAGTAAAAAGAAAGGACGTATACAATGGTGAAAACCTCTCTGAGGTGCCCGAGGATGGGGGATTCAATCTTCCTTTAACAGCTATTCATTAGGAAAAGTCAATAGTCTTGGCAGAAAAATGCAATCCGGTCAACCTAGGAATAGAGGACACCCCACATATCACATTCGATGTGGAGTCACTACTATCAGAAGAGCAAGAGCTCCTATAAGAATTCCTAAGAGAAAGACAGATAAACTTCGCATGGAGTTATGCTAACATGCCAGTAATTGATCCAAAGACTGTGGTTCCCCACTTAGCAGTTTATCTAGAAGCAAATCCTATAAAAAAAAAGTTTCAAAAAATGCATCCTCAGATTACCCTATTAGTCAAAATGGAGCTTAAAAAGCTATTAGATGCAGGATTCATCTAACCGATAGATTATCCAGAATGGGTGTCAAACTTGGTACATGTTTCAAAACTCGATGGGAACATAAGAATCTGCACAAACTTCAGAGACTTGAACAAGGCATGTCCAAAGGATGGCTTCCCACTTCCCAACATCGACATCATAGTAGACATGACAGCGGGACATGAAATGTTGTCACTAGTGGATGGATTCTTAGGGTACAATCAGATCATGATAGCTAAAGAGGACCAACATAAAACAACTTTCACTTGTCCATGGGGGACATATTGTTGGAACATGATGCCATTCATCTTAAAGAATGCAAGAGCAACATATCAAATGGCCATGACATTGATATTCCATGACATGATTCATAAGACATTCAAAGACTATGTTGATGACATTCTAGCTAAGTCAAGAAAAAGAAAAGATCACATAGCAACCCTAAGTGCCATCTTTGACAGACTGGAGGAGTACAAGGTCAGATTAAACCCAAAGAAGTGCATCTTTGGTGTACAATTAGGAAAGATCCTAGGATATATAGTGTCAATGAGGGGTATAGAGGTAGATCTAGCAAAGGTAAAAGCAATCCTTGAGATGGAGGCACCAAAAACATTAAAACAATTGAGAGGTCTCCAAGGCAGACTTCAATCCATTCAAAGATTCATAGCACAATTGGCAAACAAATAAAACCCATATTCTCACCTACTCCACAAGGGAGTAGCATACAAATGGGATACCAAGTGTGAAGAGGCATTCAACAAAATCAAGGAATATCTACTAACACCACTGGTCTTAATGCCAACAATCCCAAGAAAGCTATTGATTCTATACATGTCAACAACAATAGCAGCCCTTGGAGCTCTCCTAGCTCAGCATGACAAAAATGGAACGAAGAGGGCTATCTATTACATCAGTAGAACAATGGTTAGGAATGAACTAAACTGTTCATTCATTGAAAAATCATGCCTCGTAGTAGTGTTTGCATCACAAAAATTCAGACATTACATGTTGGTACACAAAATAAAGCTCATCACCAAAATCGATGCTCTTAAGTACCTATTATCAAAGGCAATGCTCAGAGGAAGAATTGCCAAATGGGTAATGATAAATATGTCAGAATATGACATTGAATATGTGGAGCAGAAAGCAATCAAAGGTCAAGCCATTGCAGATCAACTTCCAGAAGCACCAATCTATTCAGAGAACCCTCTCGTCTTAGAGTTTCTAGATGAATCTATTTTCAATCTCAATGTAGCTAACCATTGAAAACTGTACTTCGATAGCTCATACACACAGTATGGATCAGGAGCCGGTGTCTTCTTTATCACCCCACAAGAAGATTGCATACCAAGGTCCAACAAACTGGAATTTCCCTGCAACAATAACATTGCAGAATATGAGGCTTTAACCATAGGTCTTAGAATAGCAGTGCAGTGGAACATTATAGCTCTAAAAGTACACTAAGACTCCCAATTGATAATAAATCAAGTGAAAGATGAATACCATACCAAGGATGACAAGCTCACTACATACAATAAATTGGTGGAGACTCTCAAAGAATCCTTCATTGAAATAACATTTGAGCAGATTCCTAGAACCAACAGAGCAGCAGATGCCATGGAAACAATTGAATCCTTGCTGGACATCCCCCACAACATTCCAAAATATGAATTCCTGATTGAGTAGCTTTTCGTGCTTGCATTCGTGCTACCAAAATCGTAATATGTGTGTGAAATCATTGGTCCTAGTGATCCTTGGTATCACAACATCTACAAATACCTTCAAATAGGAGTCATACCTGCCGACTTACCATCAAACCTAAAATGAACCTTTGTTAAAAAGGCATCCATATTTGTCATCCTTGGAGATACCCTATATCGTAGGAGCATAGAAATAACCCTACTATGTTGCTTAAACAATGGGGCATTAACCGCTCTAACTGAAGTACATAACGATATCTATGGTTCGTACTCGAGTGGAATGACCATAGCTAAGAAATTGCTAAGGATGGGGTATTATTGGCCCACAATAGAAATAGAAGCACATAATTATGCCAGAAAGTGTCTACAATGTCAACAACATGGGGACCTCATCTATGCTCTAGCTCAAGAGCTTCATCCTATTGTCACACCATGGCCCTTTTCCCTTGTCACAGTGGGGACTTGATCTCATTGGAAAAATCACACCCACTTCATCTAACGATCGAGAATTCATCATAACTGCAACATAGTACTTTACTAAGTGAGTGGAAGCCATACCTATGACATACATAACTGGGAAGCAGATTTCTAAGTTCATCTTGAACTATCTCATTTGTTGATATGGTGTTCCAAAAGCCATTATCTTGATAATGGGACACCATTCAATAATCAAGATGTTCATGACTTATGCAAAAAATTCAAAATCCAACATCGCTTCTCCACCCCATACTATCCCCAAGTAAATGGCCAAGCAGAAGCTACAAAAAAAACCATTCTGAAAATCCTTAAGAAAATAATCAATGACGTAGGTCATGACTGGCATTTGTAGCTTAATCCTACCCTCTGGGCCTATCGAACTAGCATCTGCACACCCACTGGCACCACCCCTTTCTCCTTGTTCTACGGATCAGAAGCAATACTCCCCATTGAGATCAAGATCCCATCACTCAAGATATCACTGCAAAACCTCATCACTGATGAAGACTACCAAGTGTCAAGATTGAATGAGCTAGAGCTACTGGATGAGAGATGAATAGATGCTTTGAATCATTTACAAGTCTACCAGAATAGACTCAAAAGGAGCTACAATAAGAAAATCAGAAGCATGACCTTCCAAGTCAGAGAACTAGTATTAAAGGAGAATCAAAAGAATGTCCCAAACTCAAGCAACAAAGGCAAGTTTGAACCCAATTGGTTGGGTCCATTTGTCATCACAACAAGTTACAAGTTATGGGCATATCAGTTATCAACACTCGAAGGGGAACCTCTGTAAGAACCCATGAATAGCTCTCATCTGAAAAAAATTTATGCCTAAATCTTTCAAGGTATAGAACCAAAAATCCAAAAAAATCAAAAAATGTTGTGAAAAAATGGTTACCTTGGTGACAACAAAAAAATAAAAAAAGCAAAAAAATCCAAAAAATTAGAAAAAGGATTGAAAATAGTAAAGAAAAATAAATTATCCTCTAGTGAAAACCACTTCAGTGGCACTTTGGGCAAGTACCTTGGTGAAAACCTGACAAATAGGTACCTTGTGTAAAATAAGCACTTTCCATCCACTAGGATCTTTATGGCTTGTTCGACATCATCCATCCATCACACTTCCATCATCCATCACATCCATCACTTATCCACCCACATCCACACCATAGGTTGGTCTTGTTTTCATAACATGATCCCTCCTAAGTAATACTCAACCCATCCTCAAGTTTAGTTTGTCATGCCTTTATCGGAGTAGTCTATTGCACCATGCTGGGGGCATGTTATTATTGGATCAGATTCGTGTATATCCATAAATCCTCACATCAAAAAATCCAAAAACATCAAAACATCAAAAAATAAAAAAATCCCAAAAACATGTCAAAAAGTCAATCAAAATCCCAAAAATAGAGTCGTCTTGTCAAACTACATCGTCTATGAGATTGAACGTAGGCAAGGTTGATCTTTGTTCATCCCCTGAGACATTTAGGTTGGTCCTATAGGAGTCTGTCATAATAAACTGACATCTCATCATGTATATCATCATCTGTAAATCGGTCAACTCATTAGTTGAACTACGTGGTCTCTGCGTGTATAATGTAGGCAAGGCTAATCTGTTGGTCAGCCCTCGAGGCCCCTAGGATAGGTCTTTAGGGTAGTCTCTTGGTCAAAATATCAGAAAATCCCAAAACATTTGAAAATCAAAAATCAAAACATTTGAAAATCTCAAAAATACCAAAAAATAGCCTTAAAACATCTTAAAAAGATCAAAAACATCCAAAAATTTGAAAAAAAATCCATCCATCTCATCTCACTTGCACCTGCATAACATCATTCATAATAAATGATCGTCATCCTCAATATTTGGTAAGACAATCCTAAACAAGTCTAGTAGGACGAAAGTGAAAACTCAAAATGTCAAGTCTTAGATCTAAGTCAGTGCATAAATAAGTTGGTCATCTCTTTGTATCGATAACTCATCATCCAAATTGGTCCCATAGCAATCATCATTTAGAACGCTTTAGATAAACAAAATGATGTGCTTCCATCCACTAATATGTCCTAAGATGAATCCTTCCTACAATGGGCATTATCTTTTGGCAATAGTTTCAGTTCTCATCCTTAGAAAACACATCCTCTTTTCGTTAGTGGTATTGAAGAACATCAGCTTGTTTGTTTACTTTGTCTTTATCTATTGACTTATCTTATTGCGCTCATTCCAAGGACTTTTCGATGATATCTGAACAAGAGGATTTAGAGAAATAGGAATGGGGCAACAATCATTATCTTTTTGTCTTCTCTGCTTGTTGGACGTGCTTGTAATATGACCTTGGCGAATACTTGCTTTGTTAGGTATGTATAGAGGAGGTCTTCGACAACTTGTTCACTATTGCATTGAAAGGTTGACCTTTTTGAGTTTTGGTCCAAGGTGTTTGAAACTTCTAAAGTGCATCCTAGCAAGGTTTTTGTATGTCAGGTGTGAACAAGGATACTCCTATTTGCTTGTCAAGTCAAAGTCCATCACACTAGGTACAATGCTATCCTATTTTTCTATACCTTGATGCATCGTACCACTTGCGTTATCAAATATAAGGAAATTGGCCCTTTGAAAATCCTAATTCCTTAGAAAGTAATCATTATCATCATCATTTTGCATTTGCATCATCTTGTGTCTTGTTGAAATGACTTCTTCTCTTCTTGCTCACTGCACTAACAAGGTACTATGACAGTTGATCATCACCATCATCATCATCATCATCGATCCTTCATCCACAAATCATTAGCATATTGCATCAACATAACATATAAGGAACATATGCATTGCACTTCCACCATATTATAAAAGTGCATCCATTTTATTACATTGCATCCATTCCTTGCATCACATTACATCTATCACATAAATCATCGCATAACATTTGCATAAGCATTTCATAATCATTTCACCATTATCACATACTGCACAATCATACACAATAGGTATATAAGCATTATAAATAATTCACTTGCATACATACTTGCATAAACATCATGACATCATCTCACACATTATGTTCATATTACATTACACATCATCATACCACTTTGCATTAATATATCATTGCATCATATTAAATGCATCACATACATCATTTAATATGTTTAGCATAATAATATTTGTTATTCTAAGCATCTTAAAAAACCATCTCATTTGCATTACATAAAACCATCTCATTTGCATCATATCATGACCATTGCATTCACATTACATCATCCATGTCATCTCATAAATAGCATCATAAATCATTCATTGCATAAATCATTCCACATAAGCATAAATAGTCCATCACATACAAAGCGTACAACCATCCATAATCATTTCATGTATAAACGAGATTCACATACCATTTTGCAAATACACCATAGATCATTCCCATATCATTTTGCATATTACATTTCATATCACATATCACATCACCATTTGCATCAACATAAAATAGATCATCATATAGACAACATCATTGCACATCACATTTGCATATCATAGGTTAACATAATATAGATCTGTTAGTCATAATCATAATGCATATATCATCAGAAATAAATACATCCATAAAAGAATCATTGCACAACATATAGAAGTAAAATCATCCATGCATAAATAAATGGTACACATCGCATCACATCAAAATCATCATCGGCTCATGTATATATATCATCAATAATGCAATTGTCATAGTACAAAGAATAAATCGGATCACTATACATGTATGTCAATCAGTACAAAAAGGCCCATCGGGCTATCAAAAATGAGCCCATAAGGCACAAAAAGTATTCTATCATCTCAATCAAGCTCTGTCCTTGTGTTTGCTACCCTCGCCCCTGTCACCATGACCCTCTGCTGGTCTGTAGCTGGTCCGCTCTAAGTACTTTGGGACCCATCCTCCTCTAGGTACAGCCTCGTGATAATGCCTTCGATAGTACTTGGCCTCTTGGACGACATCCCTGTAGGACCGCACAAACACTATACCCTGGGAGGAGGAGGCTGCCATGCTCTCTAGCTATTGTCTCCTACCTAGCTCTATGGATGCTTGTAGCTCTACAGACTATCTCTGCTATACGACCTGATCCCTCTCTGCCCTGAGCTGCTCTCTTAGCCCTAGCCTGATCTCTCTCAGTTATCACAACCTGGATATGAGCCTGTAACTATGCAATCAACGCATCTCGAGGATCCACCTATCCTGTTGGCTACACCTGACGCTGATCCTCACCCCATGGTGGTACACCTGGTGGCACCTGTTGCTGGTCTGGCATCAGTACATTGCCCTACCCTGGCTGAACTGGAGGCACAATTGGGTGCTCCTGTCAAGCATCACCCCTCTATCCTTGTCCTCCCCCTTTGCCTCTAACTCTCCACTGATCTGGGACTGCACCTAGAATGTTCAATCAAAGTGGAGGCTGGAACCAATCCTTGTAGGCCTGAGTTGTGCATGGATCTGCAATCCCTTGATCATAAGCCCATAGCCGAGCCACCAACTACCTGAAACTATTGACCACCTCTAAAGTAGGAATATACTGCCCCCATGAAACCTGTGTCATGGTGCAGGTGAAGATGGCTACGTAATCATCATCAGGGCAATCCTAGGGCTCCCCAAATTGATGTTGCACATGCTCAGGAAAGTACCTCTCAATCATGGTGTGCTCTCGCCCCTGCATAAAATAGTCCTAGCGGGTGTAGAACAACTAATCAAAGTCGTCAGCCCATCCAGGCCAACCAAGGTATGGTCACCACGTAAAAACCTACATCTCATCTAAGACCCTCCTCCAATAGGGGATCCCATGCTCACCGGTGTGTGTAAAGGACACCTCGCCTTTGTAGCACCACACGAATGGATCATTTGGCAGCATCAAAACTGAAGCAATGCATGGTTGTAGCACAACAATGTGCTCCCATGCCCAGACATGAAGAAAAGTCACTCCTCCTCTGAGTGCTCTATCATCCATGTACACATACTCGTGCAGGTCTCTGTATTAGGATGCGAGAAGCATAGACCCCCATGCAAAACAAACCAACCTGTCTTAAACCATCCACTCCCAGCAATATCCCCAGCTGGGACTGAAGTATCGGCCTCATCTGTTAGGGGTAACGAGACCCGAAATGATGGATGCAATCACCTAGTGGAAGGGAGGTGCCAAGATCTTGTGTCACTCGTGCTCTATCTGCCCCTCACAAAAAATGATGTCCTCTATGGTGAGGACTCTGTGGCAAGCATCACACCCCTCGTCCATATCAGAAATCACTCGCTGATAGTGAATCAACAATCTCAAAATACACCAAACATCCTCTAAAGTGATGGTGGCCTCGCTAGTTGGAAGATGAAAGGAAGAGGTCTTGTTGTGCCATCTCTCGGCCAACACTGACATCATCCCTAGGTGAGTGTGAATGGGTGTTGTGTAGGAAATGTACCATAACCCCACAATCTAGAGTCAATAATGATCCCTATCGCTCAAGTCCCACAAATAGCTAGACAAATATCATGACCTGTGCTCTTGGGAGTAGAGCTCCCTCGCCACGTCCTGCATCAAGGAAGGTTACCATGTTAAAGTTTTTGAAAAATTCTTCGTCAGGTGTTTAAAAAACTTCTCTAGCAGTGCAACCTATGTAGGCATCATAGTTTGATTTCTAATCAAACTCTGACACTAGGGCTTAAAAGAGAAAAATGGCACCAGCTCGGTGCACTTTCCCTTCAGTGACACACTTTGAGCAAATCTGAGACCGCTGCGTCACACTTTGCAAACCACCCTGCCAACCCTGAGCTCAGCGTAAGAGTTTTCAAACTCCAAATTGCACTGCTGTGGCGCAATATCACACCGCATGGTATAGTTTGATTTCTGAGTGGTGCTATATAGCGCCGCTATAGACGAACTGACCTTTAAAAGCATTAAATGAAAGCAATAAATGAAAAATGAAGTTTAGGAAAGGGTCACTATCGGTGCCTCGATGCCAGATGGTCGCTGGTATTTCTGAACTCGATCAAAAATGTGTAGGGGAAGCTATCATTGTGCCATATCATCAGGAGGTTAGAGCTCAAATCTCGAGGTTGCAAAGGGAAGTGTATGAAAATGACTTGAAAGTGACCCCTCGAGCCCCTTTTAAGCCTAAAAATTAAGGTTTTTTACCCTGATTGGCTATCCTGCTAGGGTTTTGGACCCTCGAACCTATTTTTTTCCAGTTGAGGCCTATTTTACATAGTTTTATTGTGTTTAGACACGTTTTTGGCCTTTTGGAGCCTTTTTGGACCTGTCGAGCACTTTGTCATCTTTTTTTCGCGAGATCACCCAAAAATTAAATTTTTTGTCCAATCTCTCAAGGGGGCATTATAATGGCATTATTTCTCTTGCTAGGCAGTAGTGGGGAAAATTTTTAAATAATGAAATTTGTTGGCTTTGGATGAGATCGTTTATTCTTTGAACCAACGCAACAAGTGCATTATTTCAAAGAGGGGAAAAATGTAGACATGTAAAATATACCGATTGACATTGTGTATCTGATCCTGACTACTAACATCATTTCAGCCTGAATCATCCCTTGGTCTAACCATTTAATCAAATCTCCTTATCTGATTAAATTCATCAATATTCCTCTCTTAATTAAATAAATAATTTTATCCAATTAAGTCAATCTCTTTTGTTAATTAAATCAATCAATCTGATCTAATTTTTTTTTTAGACTACAGGAATTGAGTAGCATGACCCCCTATAAACTACAGTGTGCCTGGTAAACTTTTTAACGTGACCGACGTCACTGGTGCGACACGCCCTCCAGTACCACGGGGGTGGGGGAGACTAAACCTCGTGACCAGCCTCCTGCAATAGGAAATATTTAGCCAACCGAGCTAGGGCCCCAACCCCAATCAATCTGATCTAATTATCCCTATTTAATTAAATAATTAATTTTATTTGATTAGATCTCTAAATTCTATCTATTACATTAAATAAATTAAAACCTTATTTGATTTAATCTAACACCATATCCTTTAATTAAATAAATAAAAAATCCTTATTTAATTATTCTCTTATCATATTCCTCTCTTATTTGATTTAAATAAATCCATAAATTTGAGTCAAATAGGTCACACCACCTAATCTCCTATTATATTTATTTAACCCTTGATTAATTTAATTCTAAATCATGTCCCATCCTCTATATTTTGCAAGTTTCACATGAAAATAGATTTAATTCATTTATTAAATCTCTATTTTCCTCACAAGGCATCTTTTGGAATATTCTCCAAGTTTGAATTCAAAAATTCCAAGTCAACATGTACATCCAACAAGGCAATAACTTCTTCTTACATGTCTTTTTCCTTGAGCCAAGTGGCATTTATTGCATTTTCCCTTTCCTCTTGCAAGTCATTTCAACAAATTTGAAATTTAAAAATATGCATTTATTGGCACAATCCCCAAATCTTGCACATCCTCCATCCTCTCATAGTTTGACAAGTGGAATCATGCAATTGGATGAATGTTAGTCCCACATTGATCAAATTTGGACATTCATCCATCTTGGCATTCTATAAATAAAGAGTTAATATCCTCATTTGATCATCCACAAATTATGCAAAGTTATTATGCTAAAATATTTAGCCATTTCCATCCATCACCATTGAGTTCTTAGTTAGGCTTTTGCAGATTTTTGGCTTGGAGCTCTCATCCTTCATCAAAAAAGTGGATCAATCATCATCAACATATCAAGCTTGCATCTTAGGAATTGGGAAAGGGCTAATTTTCACATCAAATTGGCACAAATTCCCCCATGGGACCATGTGTTTGCTATTCTAATTAGGATTGAATCTATATTGTCTTGTTTCATTATGTTCTTTATTGATTTTTTTCTTAATTTGAAGTTTGTAAGTGGATTTCATGGGGAATCCTTGTTCATGCTTGCAATATCTAACTTAAGGTGTTTGTTCTCTTTCTTTTGCAGGTATTAGGATTGGGGTTCACACAAGTGTTACAACATTGCATTTTGGCCCTAATCTTATCTCCTTTTAGGTGAAAAATCCTAGAAGGATCATATAGCATTAAGGTAACCAAAATCTTTGTTTTCAACTCCCCAACTTCCCAACTAGCAAAAGAGCCCTTCGGGGACCCATTCATCACTTTTGGTGAATAAGTCCCATCCAGGTGGGACTCATTCACCCAGGATGGCGAATGAGTCCCATTTGGGCTATTTTTGAGGTTTGAGTGGAAAAAAATGGGTTTTAAGTTTAATTTTTTTCAATGTCAGCCTTGGGGATCAAATAAATGGTCATTTGAGTTCCTTTCCTATATAAGAATTCCTTCAAATCATCATTACACATAATAAAATCCATCCATCCATGTTTTCAAGTCAAGCAAGCAATAGTTAGCCATTTCATGTCTTCACAAGGTCATCAAGATAGCATTCGAGATCAATTCTAAGGAATTCAAGGGAAGATTCTTCATCCATTGTTGCAACAATTCAAGATCCATCATCATGGAAAGTTTCTAATTGCATTACTTCATATATTCATGCTTCATTATCTCATTTCTTCATTTTTGTTTAATTACCTAAAAGGGGTTTGACCAAGGAAAACCCCTATTCCCTAACAATCAACATTTTCTTTCTTTATGTGATTGTAGATCTAGGTACTTTGAAGGCTTGGAGATCATTGAATATTAGTTTTCAAACTTATTGGAGTCATCTTCCTACTTGCAAGGTCAAAATATTCACAAAAAGTCACTTATAGGTTGAGTTTGGCAGTTTTAGATTCAAACACCTAGAGGAACAGAAGGAGCTGACCGAGAGCTACAAATTCCACTTTGGAGTTTTTAGAAAATTCAAAGTGGATTCATTCACCAGTAGTGGTGAATGAGTCCCACTATACCTATTTTTTAGATATTTTTATGGATTTGGATACCCATTTGGCTAAAACAGGCTCTGATGCAATTTTCCAGAACTGGGACTGATTCGCCCAGAATGGTGAATGAGTCCCACCAAGCTTAAAAATTAGCATTTCCAAAAAATTTGAGTCGTTTCTAGTCAACACATTTCCAGGTGCACACTTTTAGTTTTATAGCTTTTTTTTTGCTTTATTTCCATTTCTAAGTCATTTTTTAGGACATTTTGCATACCACACTATGTTTTCAAACATCATGCATTTTCAAAGTTTACACTAAGTAGTGAAGCCCTTTATTAGTTTTCAGCCTTTAGGGAAATCCTCTTTGAAATTTTTTAATCTCCTTTGCATTGAAATCTCAAGGGTTTGTTCTTGAGTGAAGCATTAAGGTTTTTGTATCTCTCTCCCTTTAGGTCCAAACCTTAGAAGTGTAAGAGAGCCCCACGTACAAAAAAAATCATTTAAGTTTGGTTATGTGCAAATTCCTTTTGGGTTGGTTGAAATTATGCATTGTCGGGGTGGTTTTTGTTTTCCATGTTTTTTTCTAAGAGCATAAACCAGTGAGACTCTTCTATAAGTGGAAATTAGTAATGCCTAGGCCTGTTACGATAAGAAAATGAGTGAACTTGGAAAGTCATTTTCCCAAGTAGAGGAGGGTCAAGAGGCCTGAACCCTAGGATGACACACCTGTAATTAAGCCAAATATACCTGAGAAGTCTATGAATCCAAGGACAGAGAAGGGAACTTTTTCCACATTCATGGAGGGTGAGGCCAAGAATACTTACAACTTGAGAAGTAGGGTTGTTAATTGTGACCAAGGAAAGCATGGTAGTATGTTCATGAAGAAAAAAAGTGCAAAAGAGCAGGAAACTAATTCAAGGGAGTTGACTAAGTCTAGGGAGAAAATGAAGGATAAGGACCACAAGGCTTATGATTCTTATATCGGGAAGCATAATGTTGCCATGGAAGATGAGGAAAATTATATGAGTGATGAGGAAAAAAATAATCCAAAATATGCCCAACATCTTTTTACACTTGCAAGTCTAGAAGACTCTGATGATGGCAAGAAAAATTCTCCAGTTTCAACAAAATCATGAAGGAGACATGCATACTTTTATTCTGAAGATGAACCATTGTAGAAATAGAATCCTAATTTGGAATTTTTATCTTGGAAGCTGATGTGGATGATATTTTTTGATGCTACTACAATGACGAAAGATTCCTTTAGGAAGGTGGGTAAATCTTCTTTGGTGAGTAAAAGGAGTTTTTTGTCTTATATTTTTTCCCTCTCATCAAAGATGCAAATGTAACTACCTAGGGAATTTTGAAATTGAAATGAAAATTAATGTCAAATGTAAAATGTGATTGAAATTATTATTTGGCCTAAAGCTTGTTCATCCCATGTTTCTATAAATGGGAATTCAAGGCCAATTATTGGGGGTTCTTTTTGGTTGAAAAAAATTTGAGCTCATGTTGGAGAAATTTTGTAAGTCAAGCATAGATGAATAGAATAGTCTTAAGTCTTAGGTATACATTCTAGTTTGTAATAGGCTTAATGGTTTTATAGTAGCAACAACATATGAATGTGAATTGAAAATTTTGGAACAAATTCTCTCCTATGTATTTTGTTTCTCAAATTATGAATAGAATGATCAAGGATCTTTTGTGTTTCTTCAATTGCTTTGGCTGAATGTATGGTTTTATTTTTTCTTTATTTCAAAGAACTAATTAAATGCTTTAATGAGATCATAGGTTTGTGAGATGGAATTCAAGGATTACTAAGTAGTTTTTTTTTCTAGGTATTTTGAATTGTGTATTACATTTGAAACAATATATCAATAGCCTATAAATGTTGAGTTTGATTGCTAATGTATTATAGTTTGTTACAAACATGAATCCATTACCCATTGATAAGACATTGGTCTATTATTTTTTTCATATTTGATGTAAATGAGCTGACCTGTAGCAGAAAAAGAACACAAATCTTAACGAAAATCAATTACACATCGTTAATTGTAGTAAAGTGTTGTGAAGTACCACTGATTCGTTTCTTTAGGTAATAATTTGCTTAAGGTTCACCCAAATCCTTAAAGGATTTTCTATAATTTGTAGCTTATAGGAATGTATATGTTTGTCATAATGTTCATGATAAAATGGTACAAAATATCATCTAAACATTGTCAGGATTACCCTTGTGGGTCTCACAAAGCTTGAAGTGCATAGGTAGAAGCCTAGCAAGCCTCTACCTGTTTGTTGGCCAATCCCCACTATTACTGATTATTGAATTATGATAGATTCATAGGTAATGACTAAGATTAAGTTTGGTTCTCAAAAAATAACCAACAAAGTCAACTCATCCCTACTTCAGTAGTTGATAATGATGAAGAGGATGCCTCAAAAGGCCATGAATTATTTTAACACTAGGGTCCACAGAACTTGGCATAAGATTTGCATAATGGTTAGACCCCCACCAACCATGGCATTCATTTTTTAGTTGAAATATTTTAATTCGGATATTGTAGTCATGTCATAATTGCTCAGAGGTGACAGTCTTCTTGATGCATATGATCTAGTCAGGAGAGTGGAAAATAACTTGATCGATACAGGGAAAATATCACCTTAGCCATTTATGCCAATTTTTGCTGAGATATTTGGAAAAGCATAAGAAGAGGTAGCCCCCACTACATCTGCTACACCTTCACCATCAATGTATGTGTATCCTAATACACAAGTGAGCACATCGGGTTCTTCTTCATTAGCCACGAAGATGAATGACATTAAAAATCTATTGAGAACTATTTGAAATGAACTTGTTAGCATAAAGCACCAATAGGTGACACTTCCAAAGCCTCCTCCTTAGAATTACCAAGCATGAATACCATTTTTTCAGCATAATTCATACTAGGGAGCTTGGAGAGGGAACAATCGGTCACAATTGTTAGGTCAGATAGTCCTAATACCAGCCCCACCTTAGAATGTGATGTCTAACACAAGCAAGGACCTAGTTCCCAACCATTATAACATGGAAGAAGATGAAAATTATTAGTGCTTCCCATGCAATAACACCAAAATGCCTTAAAATTGTCCAAGAGGTAATCTCCAACAAAAAGTTGTGAAATAGAGGAGCCATGTCATCCCTCCAATTGAAACCTATCAATCTCTGGGGATAGAAAGTGCTAGACAAAGCACTCAGATGTAGGGCATGTCTTTAGAAAAATAGATAGAAATTTACCTTTACTAAGCACTTTCTCTTGGATGGAGGGAAATACTCTATATTAGAAAATAAATTTTTTGACATCAGGAGCCCCACGGGTTCAGTTAGATTACAACACTCACTCAAAGTGGAGACTCATTGGGGAGTATATACCACAACAATCACAACCACATCCACAACCACATCAGAAAGTTCTAGAAAAAGTAGTGAGACATCTTATAATAAATCAACCTATTCCAAAACAAAGGGAGGAACCTCTATTTAAACCAAAGTTACCCCTCATTGGATTACTCAATGTAGTGGAATAGCTAAAGAAAGCTCCTTCCAATGTGTCCTGATGGGACATCTTAGCCATCCTAGAGCAAAAGAACTTATTATACGATGCTCTATGTAAAGAAGAGAAACCCTCACAACTAGGCTCAGTCCTGGTGCATAACCAAGAGCAAGGTAAAAGGCTTGACCAAGAGCACCAATCTTCAAAGGCCACGAAATTCATAAATATCAAAGAAAAATTGGATGGAAAAGAGGTATGTAAATAGAAACCCACCCACTTTTTCTTAACCCTCATTGTGGGGAATAAATTATTGCATAATAAAATGAAAGATTCAGGTGCTAGTACCATAGTGATTCCTAAATTTGTGGCTGACACCTTGAGCTTGAAATTTGAGCCCTTGGATAGCGAAATTATGCAGTTAGATGGGAAAAAGGTTCTAGTTTTGGGCCTAAATAAAATCCTCCCCTTGACCCTATATTCATGTCCAAGTTAGATGGTCACCCAAGAGGTGGTTGTAATTGACATCCCCCCCATTTTTGTGATGTTTCTATCAAGATATTTCACTACCAAGATTGAGGGTACCTAGCTCTTGACTAGTCTCACTTGATATTGAGAACTAAGCATGGCACAAAAATGAAGGTATTATCCAAACCTCTGCATTTCAAGCATATTGTTGTGGATGTAGTAATGATTTTTGAGGCCACACACACATATATCTCTAAAAATGAGATTCACTACATCGAGATGCTAGAGGACGAGGAAGCTATGGGGGATCAAAGTCTAGAGGAAGAGGTCTTGTTGAATCAGTTTATTGAATCCAACCCTTTTGAAAAATTTCATGCTATTGGTATATGAACGTATGTAGTATATGATGAAGACCATGCCATTCTAAAAGTAGTTAAGGATAAAGAGTTTGAAATAGAGGATTCAAAAGATGAAAAGGCTTATGGACATTGCACTTTGACAGTGCGAGATGTAGAGTTGGATCAAGAGTAGGGATATGACTATTAGCCCCTATCAGAACAAAGAATCTTAGAGCTTTCCATTTTGAATTCTCATAAAATAATACTGAGGTAGAGTACAAAGGCCTGATCCACAACTTACATCTAGCGGAGTGCATAGGTGTTAAAATTCTATAAGTGTTTGCAAATTAAGAATTAGTAGTCAAGTGGATCAAAGGGAAGTCAACTTTGAAGAACATGCAGATGCAGTCCTATAGGCATAGAGTATGGAACATGACTGACGATTTTGATGCTTTCAATATCCAAGTGGTTCCAAGTTCACAAAATGCCATAGAAAATAGGATGGCTTCAATCAGCTCCTAATTTGAGCTAGTGCCTAACTTGTTAGATAATAACATGTAGTGCAAGTCATGGTATGACACACAATCCATGAAAAATATTAGAATTGGAAAGTCTTTGAGAATGATGCTTGGATAACAAAATTCATACAAAAATTTGGTGAGTTTGCAAATCAAATATAACCAAAAATTGAAGAAGCCTACAAAGGCTAGATCATCTGACTAAAAATCAACAAGCTTCTAAAGGGGTCAATCATCCTAGAGGATTTATTTGATTGTGATGATGAGAAAAATAGAAAGTGGAGGTTTGAGGACAAAAAAAGGAGATTATTCCAATTTAGATGTTGGAAGAGGCCAAAAACTTGAAGTAGGGAAAGACATCCTACTAGAATACAAGGAAAAGATGAGATCTTTCTACACTAGATATGATAGGATGATAGCTTGGAATTATGATGATTTAAAGGGTTACAACCCTAGTGTCATCCAGCATACCATTGATTTGGATAAACGATCAAATCCAATCCAACAACAGAAAAGACCGATCAATCCAAAAGTAGAGTCTTTGATGGCACAAGAATTGAAGAGGATGATTGAGTCGAGAATTATCTACCCAATCAAGTATTCCACTTGGGTATCCAATCAAGTTCCATTCTGAAGAAAGAATAATGATATCTGACTCTGTGTGGAATTTAGGGACTTAAAGAAAGCATCCCTGTAAGAATATTATCCTTTTCAATCCATGAAACAAATATTATAGATTGTGGCCAAATTGGAGATGTTCTCCTTCCTGGATGGATTATTGAGCTATAACCAAGTTAATGTCAACAATGGAGACCAACACAAGACAATGCTCACCACTAAGTGGCAAATGTTTGCATATGCAAAGGTGTATTTTGGCTTATCTAATGTAGGGGCTACCTTTGAATGTGCAATGGATGTCACTTTCACATATATGATCAATAAGATCATCCTTATCTATCTAGATGACTTGACCATTTTCTCCAAATCCAAGAATGATCATTTTGATAATTTAGAAAAGGTCTTCAAGAAGTGTCAAGAAGTTGGGATTTCCTTAAATCTGAAAAAATGTGTATTCAGAGTTCCATAGGGAAAGAATATTGGATATGTGGTCTATAAATAAGGGATCTCAATTGATCCCAAAAGAATTAATTCTATAAGGGAATTACCTTACTAGTTAACAAAAAGGGGGTCCAATCTTTCTGAGGAAAGATTACTTTTGTTAGAAAATTCATTTATGACTTCGTTAGGATTGCAAGGTATATTATACTCATGTTGAAGAAGTATCTGATTTTTGAATGGGATCTAGAAGCTAGAGATGCCTTTCTAAAAATAAAATAATCCATTTTCATAACTCTAGTGTTAAGAAACTTAATTTTTTTGAAGATATTCACCATGTATGTCTATGGTGGTGAGCACAACATTACCACAGTACTCACACAAATGGACAAAGAAGAAAAGGGATATCATTCTATTGCTTTCCACTTGAGGACCCTTAAAGGGTATGAGGCAAATTATAACTTATCCAAAAAACATGTGTTTGCTATCACCAAAGGACTTAAAATGTTTAGACACATGATATCAACAAGACAAATCATGGTCTTGGTAGCCCACTCCAACATGAGGGAGTACATTATGGAAGAAGAAATTATTGAAAAAAGGGAAAATTGAATAACCAAGATCCTAGAGTATGATATAGAGGTCTAATTGACAAAGGTAGTTAGAGGAAGAGGCTTATATGAGTACCTAGTTGAGGAGCTTCAACGCTAGGTGGAACAAGCATCCGCATATGAGGTTTTTGTCAACTAGTTTGAATCAAAAGAGTCTTGGGTGACAAACAAGATCAGGTTTATACATACAGAAAGATACCTAGTCATCATTCCCTCACATAAGAGAAGATTCTATTGTTGTAGGGGGTTGGATATGTCCTCTATTGTGTGAATTAGAAACAGGTTGAAAGGGTTTTAAGATAATTTCATAGTAGCCTAGTGGGTGGGAATTTTTTCACTAAAACTACTACCCTTAAGATAATGTGGGAAGGTTATTACTAGCCTATCCTCTTCTCAAAATGTCATAACCTAGTTAAAAGGTGCTCATAATATTAGTATTTGTTGGCAAGTAGAGGAATTTTGCTATGCCTTTACAACCAATTGTGCTAGATGAACCCTTCACCTAATGGGGCCTAGACTTCATAGGGATGATTAACCCCATGTCTAGCTCAATGCACAAATGGATATTAATGGTGATAGACTATTTCACTAGGTGGAAAAAGGTGGCCCCATTAGATAATGCTATTGAGGCTAAAATAGTCAATTTCCTTGAAGAGTTGGCAACAAGATTTGGCTCCTCGAAGACCCTCATTTCTGATTTAAATGTGTGTAATTTTTTAGGGATTAGAATTTTAGAGTTCACCTTAAGGAATGGAGTCTATCTCAAGACTTCATCTAACAATTACTCATAAGGAAATGGACTCACAAAGTCCACAAATAAAAACTTGATCTAGCTGATAAAGCGGATAGGTTCAAAGTGTCAAAGAGATTGGCACAAACACTTGCATGTGACATTATGGGTAGATTGTATTACCCTAAAAAAAATCCTCAATTATTCCCCATATGAACTAGTATACGAAAAAGAGGTGGTCTTGCCTACCTCCATGGATATACCAACATTACAGCTTCTCAAGTCTCTAGAGGTTGATGAGGATGGTACCATGGAGGTGAGATTAACTAAATTTTTGAGTGTCAAGGAAGCTCATGAAAATTATTTTGACACCATAACCAATTGCTAGTAGGTGGTAAAAATTGGTTTGGAAAAATGGTCTCCAACCTAGGTTTCAAAGAGGGGACTTAGTGCTAAAGTATTATGAGCATGTTACCAAACTAGGCCAACATGCTAAATCGACTCCCTATGGAAGGGGCCCTTTCATATAATGAAATGCAAAGAAAGCAATTCTTTCAAGTTGGAAAACATGGAGGGAAATTTTGTTGAAATCCTAATGAATGATATTCACCTGAAACTATTTTGTTAAAAATGTACGACCCTATTCTTGTAAAATTTCATACATTTGTACCATATGTAAATTGTTTGTAAAGTATGATATTTCTATGATGAACCCATAAAAGTTGAAAAAAAAGACTATATTTACCCTATTCTTGTAAAATTTCATACATTTGTACCATATGTAATTTGTTTGTAAAATATGATATTTCTATGATGAACCCATAAAAGTTGAAAAAAAAGACTATATTTACCCTATTCTTGTAAAATTTCATACAATTGTACCATATGTAATAATGTTTGTAAAATATGATATTTCTATGATGAACCCATAAAAGTTGAAAAAAAAGACTATATTTTTTATATGAACAATTATTTACATATAGCATTAAGGCACCCAAGCCTTTGTTTTAAGAGAGCTTTGTTAGCTTTGGTTACAAAAGCTTGCAGAGGGGCACTTTCGTATAAAAAAACCACAAGTTGTCAAGGGCGTCAACCCAAAAAAGAAAGTCATGGCACATAGGCTGCGATAAATACATAATATATTAGCAACCTCAAAATTCAAGATTCAACACACAACTCTCTAGTTATAGAAAAAAATTGACAACTCTGAAGAATCTAACAGTGAATCATTTTTCACTGCCATCTTCGATAAGCCTCAACTAAGGAAGATAGACTAGGTCACAAAAATCTATGTACCACTCCATGCCATAAATTTGTTCCACGTTCATCAACTGAAGTAGGAAGGCAATGACAAGACTTTCTTTCTAGTGATGATGTACAAAAATCTAATAGCAGAGGAAGCCAAGGGACTAGTTTTACATTATTGATGTGATGTCGAAGGTCCATGGCCATAGATATGCCGAACCCAAGAACCATGACATTAAAAATCTCCTCAAGTCCCACCATATAGTTGAAAAGGTGAAAAATAGTTGTATCAATGGGAATGAAGGGAAATGGGGTTATGATGGACCTATTGTTCCTCAATTCATTAGGAAATGAGCTCCACACAATAAAATGATTAACAACCCTTAGGTGAATCAAGTCAAAGTGTGAATCTATAGATTTCCTTTCTGTGTCGGGATCGGTTTCTTGGTCAAACAACACTTTGGGGAGAAAAACTAAGAATAGCACAACACCAAAATGTAATCTAACACTTGGAACAACAAGATTAATCTCAATACTAACATAACCAAAAAATAAAATCTAGATCAAAAAAGGGTAGAAGCATGTGTACCAGTCACCAAAAGTCAGTTTTTGAAGCTGATCTGGGACTCATTCACCCAGGGGTGAATGGGTCTTGAGTTAGGGTTTGTCTCCAACTTTTGGGAGCCTCTGTTATAGATCTAAATCTTCCAATCTTTCCAAGTTTCAGGTTCGAAAAGCTGAAAATAAATTTTGTGAGTTTTCATGAGATAAATTTTCTAACAACTTTTGCAACTTTAGCAAGTTGTGCAAAATTTTCAATTCAAGAGATCTTCAAGATTTCTTCCACCTAAATCTACAAACACCACTAGCAGGATTTAAAAAATAAATGATTACGTGACTAAAACTTTTAGTCACAACAACTAAAGATGACTAAATTCTACTCATTTTTTGCAACACAACTATAAATGACTAATTTGATCATCAGGTAGAAAACACAACTAAATAATTAGTCACACAAATAAAAATAAAAATATATTATCTTACAATACAATATAGTACATTACATTATAATATAATATGATATTATATAATATAAGGGTATGTGCAGGATCATGACTGGCCAAAAAGTGGCAATATGATGGGTATGTGTAGGGTATATGGCTAACAACTTTTTTTTACCCAAAATTGATGAAACAAAAAGGGTTTTAAAAGGAGATTCTCAGCTTTCCACCAATATAAATTATGCTTTACTTTGAATTTAATGAATAATTATTATTCATTTTATATTTGAATTACAACTAAAGTATTGATTGATATGCTGATTGAAAAACATATATAGCTTTCAAACAGTATCAGATTTTTTAAATCTGAAACATGCATCACATTCTATGCTTTGCATACTATAGGATTATAAAAAAAATGAATTTCATGAAGTTTTGACCAAGTTAAGGTGGTCAAACATACACGTTTTTTTTTTTAAAAAGTTGTAATAAAACAATCATAATTAATTATTTACTTGGAAAAAAATTACAAAAAAATATGCATCACATCGGAACATGGGTTCTCTACTTATCTCTAAAATATTATAAAAAATATTATCATTTAATTGTGGTTAGCGTAGTCAGACAGACACCTATTTATTTTTTTCCCTGAAATTTAAGTACTACTTCATTGAAATTTCAAATTTTCACCAAATAGATTTAAAAAAACTTAGTAGTTTAGAAACTACATTCAATTTTCTACAGATTTTATTCTTACATATTTTTGAAATAATATAGATAACTTATTCAATTTTTTATGTCAATTTGCCTAACTCTGATTTTTCTAAATTTTTTGCCACTTAGGGGTCTTGTTTTTTCCATGATGACCCTGCACATACCCATAATATATATAATATATATTATAATATATATTATATAATATTATATAATAATATAATATAATATTTATATTAATATAATTATTATAATCTAATATTTATACTAGATATAATAATATAATATAATATAATATTATATTTATATTATATTACTAATATTATAATAATAATTACTATATAATATAATATTATAATATATTTAATAATATTTATTCTGCAAAAGTGGGAGATTTATGTATTGTAGTTTATTTACTTTCGATTCCATTTTGAAATCCTTTTTTAGTGAGAAAATAAACCCTAATGCACGGGCAAATCTTGGCTGTAATTTTCATTTTAATAAACATACTTTAAAATCCTCACTGAAACTTTATTTCTAGGTTGCAACTCACCAAATTGGAGAAGTGAAAGGTCAATATCAGTGATGAAGAGTTTGCCACCTAAGATGCTAGCTATCGATCTCAAATTGGTTTACTATTGATGGTCTAGTTGCTACCCTTGGTCGTAGCTTATGCAGGTGCTATTGGTGCCACTGGTGATACTCCAATTACGTCTTTGTTATGATATGGATCTCAATCAGTTGCTATCAACTATGGAGCTGAAACTAATAGCGGTGGGGAAAGCAACAAAAAATGGTTGAATTTGGAGTTGAAAGAGGTAAAGGATGCCATAATGTAAAAATATAAATGTGCTCACTATTAGATCTTGGACGTAATTTCATTTTAATAAACATACTCTAAAATCCTCATTGAAACCTTATTTTCAGGTTGTAGCTCACCAAATTGGAGAAGTGAAAGGTGAATAACAATGAGGAAGAGTTCAGAGGAGCCAAATCCAGTAGTGATGGGAAAGTTGTGGATTTGCAAGGGGATTAAATGAGTAAAGCCCCTATAGGAGGTCACTGCCCTTCCAAAAGGACCACGCCATTAGAGAGAGGGAGGGTCGTGCTCTTCTATAGGGGTTGTGCCCTAGTAACTTATTTATTAGTTTTTTTTTTGAAAGCTCCTTTCCTCTTTATAGTGTATTCTATGATATTTTTATTTACATTTTCTTTTGGTTTTTTGGAAAAAATTATGTTGTAAGAATTTTTCCTTGATTCTTTTGTTCCTTATGTAGTTGCAGTAAGGGGGAAAGAGTATAATTATATGAAAATAAGAGGATGAGTATTTTGTTTATATAGTTTTTGTAAGCTGTACAGTGCCAAGATATGTTTAACTTGTCTCTGAATAGAGAAAATATCAAACAAAATATAAAAATATGCCAAATAGAATAAGGAGAAACACATTTTATAGTATTCATTGTGTTATAGGTGTAGAAGTAAAGATTCTTGAGTTTCAAGTCCAAATGAAACTTTCAAGAAAATAAATTCATTAATACAAAGTGATTCTCTATTTTTATGCCTTTTTGAATTCTTCCATTTTTCAATAAATGATGTAAAATAGTCAGTGAGACAAGTTGCCAGTGAGGCACATCATTTATATGTTTTGACTTGCCAATGAGGCTATAACCACTGAGGTTTTTCTTTGCTAGTGAGGTGGTTGTCATTGAGACATTGAATGTAACCAATGAGGTTTTGATTTTTTAGTAAGGCTTAATGAATGAAATTTTTAGAGTGGCTTTTTCTCCCTATACAGGGTTTTCAACTCATAAATATTGTGTTGTGGCTCCTCTTGATTTATGATTTGTTTTTGTCTGATCAATCATATTTTTCCAAACATTTTAGTCTTGATTTTATGGTGCTTCTATCAAAATTTAAATATCTATGATACTTGAAGTTTATATGCATAAATTTTTGAGGATTAATTAAGTTAGATTTGATTTGTAACTTGAATCACTAATTCACCCAAATAAATGACTAAACCATGACTAAATAAATGACTACCATGACTAAATAGATGAATATCATGACTAACATAAATGACTACAATGACTAAATAAATGACTACCATGACTAAATAAATTACTACTATGAATAAATAAATAACTACTATGACTAAATAAATGACTACCATGAATAAATAAATGACTAAATATACTACCAATTTGATCAATCAAAAAAATCAATAAATGACTAAAAATGGTTTAGTCATAAATTTGGTTGTCTAATTAATGACTCAAAATAAACTACTAATGGTCACATGACCAAGCTTAGTCACATATATGCAATTTTTAGTAGTTTTTTGGTCATTTATTTTTGTTTTTGTACTAGTGCACAAATCAAGGGGGAAAATGTTTTTGTTTTTGGTGAATGGGGCTTTGCATTGGTCAAACCCCGTTTTCGTAATCAAATCTTGAAATGAAATAAAACATGAAAAAGGGAATGAAAAGTGAAATTTTTTATGTTACCACTCAAAAAGCCCTTGCATAAACCTTGGAATGAAAATCTGTAACTTGCATGAAATAGCTTCAATGGATGTGGATCTTGAACCTTGAATCTTGAATTGAAATAATGCTTTCAATGCTTGAATGGATCTTGAAACCTACATCACCATATTAGCTCCAATAACATGCATGATGCAAGAAGACCTTGACATGACAATTGGATCTTGATTGCTGCAATAAAACTTCAATAAATTTTCTCTTGAATGCCTTGAAGGTGCTCTAAAATGCTCTTGAAAGTTCTCTTGAACTATCATAAAATTTCTAGGTGAAACATAGAAAATAACCTTGTATTTATAGATATGTATCCTTAATTTCTTGACATTTAAATATCACAGGCCGTCATTTGAATATAGATTTGAATATGTTAAAATACCACCAAAAACATAATTTAAATTTATGTCCTAGGTCTAAGGGAGGACCTGTTCACCCATGGGTGAATGGGTCCTAGGTCCCTAAACCTAGGACACACATTGCTCAATGAGAAGTGTTAATTTAAGGAATTAATGAATGTTGGGTTTCCTCTTTAAAAAGTGAAACAAAATAGTTTTGGAAAATGAATTAAGGGGCCAATTAAGGTAAATTAAGCTCAATTAATTAAAGGAGCCCTAAATAAGTGTGAAAGTGTAAAGGGGTACACTTTACAATGCTAAAATAAGGCACAATTAAGACCAAATTAACTAGGAGGTCCCAAACAAGTGAGAAAATGTAAAAGGATACATTTTTTATCACTACAATAGTCTCTACAGAAGAGACACTTGGTGAGCTTTACGATGTAGGGTTTGGGTACATTCAATTCCAGTAGCAGGGCCACAAACCATGACATGATTTTCATGTTCACACAATAATAGCTTGCATCCTCCATAAAGTCAATCCCAAGAACACATTTGAAGGAAATTATGGTTGAGACAAAAAGTTCATCACAAACCTCGATTATGAAGGCTATTTGATGCTTATTGCTAATCAGCCTAACAAGATTATCCATCTCACCTAATACTATGAAATAGATGACTTGTTAAAAGTGAGAAGTGATTTTTGAACTAAGGATAAGAAGAATTTATAGAAAAATATAGCTGAAAAATTGTAAACAAAAATTATTTTCTCTATTGAAAGACAATGAGAAAATTGGAATGTTGGAAAATCAATGGGTGTAAATGACAACACAACCTTAGAAAACCACTCACGAAGAGCTTTTGACATCAAACAATGGGCATCACTTCACAAACCACCATTCTTGCTTGTAGCCTTTCAAAAAGGCCTTTTAGACATATCTTTTGACTTGGACCTAATCTATAGAAAAGGAGTCCTATTTTAGATACCCATTTGGCCATTGTAAAATATATCCAAAATATAGGTAGGGTTCCTTTGTATGGAAGGACTTAGAAATTGACTATCCTACTTCTATGAGGGTTTTTTGGACTGTTTCTTTACAAAATAAAAATTTTCTAGTGAAGAGATCTCATTACCATGTGCATGAAATGATCCCAAAACTTGCAGTAATGTAGATGATGCCAATATAGAATTTTCCACCAATTTGTAGCATTTTCCCAAGGAGGAAACTTGAGTTATAGCCTTTTTTTTTTGAACGATTTTCACAAAAATGCTCATAACTTTTGCAAATGAAAAAAAACATTGATCAAACAAAAACCAAAATAAAGCTAAGACATCCCTCTAAAAAATAAACTCACCCTTCCATCTTTACAGTACATTAGAAGTCTGTAGTACCATGTAATAGAAGTTTAAGAATTATTGGAAAACATAGAAAATACACATGTAGAATGAAACTTCTTCCTCAATTTTCATTCCAATATTCTCTTCGAGATTACAAGGAATATTTATGCATATAAAACCATATTCCAAATTTTTCTAACCATAGTTTTTTTAGTTACATCAAATTACATTAGTCTGCAAAAAATTGCAAAGTTGCTTGACAACATTTGTGTTTTTACTTAACCTTGCACCTAGAGACACCATAATGTCTTAAAAACTACCTCCAACTAACATGAAATGGCCTCAAAGGACCTTATTACATGAAATAAAAACTCACTTAAAAAAAAAACCAAAAATTTATTACATAAACCCAAGGGTGCACTTGGAACTAAGGGTGCCCTTGCACCACACACGAGGCTAGATTTGGAGGCTCTTGTGTTGAAATAATGAATAATTTTGTGTGTTTTCATTGATTTCAACACTACATGATGGATATCAAAATGATATGGAGAATATTCTGCCTAGAGGACTTGATTCACAGTTAAACACTTCTATTATATATCTTGTATCTACACCAACCAATTTTTCTCTCAGTGCCCTCTAGTAAATTAGTTTGCTTCCATCGCACATATAGATCTACTCTTGTGATTACAATATTTTTTTTGTGGATGATAGTAGCATCTGAATTCATCTATTTAGTTGGCTTAGATAAGTGATTCAAAATTTGCATGTGAAAGAAGTTGAGCATATAAGGTTTTGTCAATTTTCTATGTAATGAGTACAACCTATTTGGTCTGCACTCCTCCACAAATTTGTGTTAGGACTTGTAAGTTTGGGAGAAATTTTATAGGTGTCTATGCATTGATATTTCTAGTTGGCATGATATTTTGGCATGATATATGAAGTACTCTATTTTTAGATCCTATGCTTGGCCGACCTAAAATATGCAAAGGGTTGTGGAGTTTAATAATGTGATGTGAATGTAAGAGGGAGCTATTTAGGTCCATGCTGACCTATATCACATGTGTTGTGGTGCAAAGGTAATTTAATTTGAATTAGGTTCCAACAAGGAATGTATTGCACTACTTTGGGTGGCATCTAATTAGGCCAATGTAATTGATGTTTGAGATGGAGTTAATATATATAGAAGATAATTTTGAGTTTATGATGGTGATGATTTTGATAAAGACATCATTAAAATACAAGCAATGAGGCACAATTTTGTAGAGGATTTAGAAAAAGATTGTGTGAATGTAATATTGAGCATAAAACTTGTACTATGTATCAAGAAAAGTGTTTTAAGTCATGGTTTTGAGCTTCAAAAAAACTAAATTCAACATATGTTAGATGTACTTTGTATTAGTTCAAATCTTGGTTGTGTAGCTACTTTCTCTTTCTTTTCATTGTAAACAGTAAGTTCACTTGGATAACTTGAGTTCACCTGATAGTGAGTCATTCTATAATATGTTATAACCAGTTATAACGTATTGTGAGTTAATCCTAATTGTGGTTTTTCTTTCCTTGAGTTTTCCACATAGAATTCCTAGTGTTCATGAGTTGTGTGTGATAGATTGTTAATGATTCCATTCCTCATAACTGTTAAGTGTGCTTTTAAAATTGAATGGTTATTAATTGGATGGTTTAATAGAATACTGATTCATCCCCACTCTTAGTATTTTGTGTGTTCAACAATTGGTATCAAAGCTTGGTTCCCTTGAAGGAGCTTGACCGCTTTGGTAAGATTTTGGAGATTGAAAACATGGTTGATATTCCTACCAATGGATACTCTAAAAAATATTGCTAGCTTGACAAGGATGGAGAACTCAATTTCTCTTGAAGATCTTGACAAAGTTGAAGATGAAAGAAAACATCTGAAGGAAAATCTTAAAGAAGTTAATGAGTGCATCAAGAAATTAAGAGAGAAAATAAAAAGGTTCATAGAAAGACATAGGGAGGTAAATTAAAAATTGAAACAAGTGAATGAGAATATCATCAGAATAAAAGTGCAAGTGGAAGAAAAGAAAAGAGTTGAAGAATTTTTGAATGAAATAGTGAAAAAAAATCTGATGAATGCACAAGACTTGAACAAGAACTAGTAAATCATAGATTAGATTTAGAGAAAGAAAGAATTAATGAAAATAATTTCAAGAAAAGTTCTACAATGCTTGATGAGTTAATTACAAGTTAGAAAGTATCTAAAGACCAAGGTGGTATGGGACTTGAGAAAGGTGAAAATTCAAAATTAGATGCAAAGATCAGTGAACCAGAGAAGATTGAAGATAAAAAGAATAATGGAAATTTTTAGAATCAAAGAAACAATGCAAGAAGACCTCTTATATTAGACAACCAAATGCTCAAAGGTACTCATCCTTCAATGGTATCTATTATTTTTGCAATAAATTTGGACATAAAGCAATATAATTTAGAAGTAAAATGAAATAGAGTGTTCCATCATCTATTGGTCAATGTTTTACATGCAAGAAGTTTGGATATAAAGCGAGTGGATGCAGAAATCAAATTTGGAATACATATAACCATGGTAGAATGTTTCAATATTTCAATGGATACTGTTATACATGCTATGGATTTGGACACAAGGCTAACCAATGCAAATCTGGAATGAATGAAAAGAATAACTCTTAGAGGAATGTTGTATGTCGGAATTGTAATAAACCTGGACATATTGCTAGATTCTACAAAAAAATAAGGAAGAAAAATATCATAAAGAGAAATGATCCATTCACAAAGATTGATTTGACAAAAGTAAAGAAGGAAATGGAGAAGATCTAGAGAAAGAAAGAAGATCCTAAGAACAAGAAAGAATAAAAAACTACAAATGAATCTATACCACCCTCTGGTGCAGATAATTCTCTTGAAAATTGAACCTAGGCATTGGATTAGGGGGGGGAATAACATAAAATAAAATATCCCCTTGTTGATATAAGGTTCCATGGCTCAATATGAATAAATAAGTTGGAGATTGACAATTTGGATCTTGTGAAGGAAATTCTGAAAGAAAATATGCATTTGCAGAGTTTTGCAGAATAATTAAGGTTTGTTGTTGCACAGTGAAGATCTTTCATTAGGTTTATTGATTGGCGCATTGAAAGTGAATTAGGGTGAATTAAAGGACTATAAGTTTCTAAAATTGGTATAATTTACTCACTTTTATGTGTTTAGAGTGAATTGAAGTAAATTCAAGAGTTTGGAAAGTAGAGCATTCAAACCCTAGTTCTAGTTAAGTAAAGAAAAGGTATTTACCATTATCTAATACTGAAATACAATTTTTTTTTAAAGATTTTGAATTTATTAGAGATGGATGACCTATATTAGTGGATGTAAGTGAGAATCCTCAACCAAAATTCAAGAAATACCCCATGAAGATATTGGAGAACGACCCGATTGAAGCATTTTTGAGTATTCCTTACAAGGTTTTTCCTATAGAAGACAATAGGGCCTATATCCACTAGAGAATGGAATTATATAACAATATGAAATTATTCAACCTATGGATAAATGAGTTAACAAGAAGTGTTCACAAAATCAAGCCTGAATATAAAACTTAGTGGCAATGAAATTGGGCATCTAGAAACTATTTCCAAATTTCACCTATGATGATGGAGCTAAATATGTGAGAATGGCATTGAGTAGAGTACATGACTACTACTTATGGGCTGGAAAACTCTACATGATAACAAAGGAGGCTATAAGGGAAGTGATAGGACTTTGTACAATTGGACTTGAGCTAGTATTGAAATCTATAAAGAATAAAGATGTGATGGAATTAACTAGAGCCACATTTGATCATAGGGATCTCACTATGGACACTATTTCAAACCCTACAGTAAGGTATGCGACAATGGTCATATGATACAAAATATACTACACCAACAAGGATAATTATATGTCAGCTATAGCAATTCATGTCTCCTATGAAATGGTGGAAAAGGGTAAGGACTATGATCTATGTGAGTTTCTTCAACAACAACTATTTGACAACTTGAAGCAAACCAAAGATAAGAAATATCCATTCAACTTTGGTTCCTTGGTAGGTTTTCTATTGTTTTACATTTTTAGGGAGCTTCTAGGAAGAAGTAATGTCATATGGGATAAAAGGATACTAGTATCACATCAAATTTCAGAACATTTACACAACCTTGGTGATATGAAATTTCAAGAACTTATTGCATTCATTGCAATATTCCAAAAGAGAATGCATGAAAGGAAGAGAATTTATAAGTCCTTAGTGGGAAAATATCAAGATGATATCACATTTTCAGTTTCCACTAATTTTTGCATCATTGAAGCTGTGGAACCTAGAACAATCTAGATTCCACCAATCAGTTATGAGATGAATGAAGTGAAGTTTGATGGTCTTGTTAAAATAATACTAAATAGTCCTAAGGATCCTACATGAGAAAGACATGGAACATATGAGGAAAAATTATTTGAAGTTCACATGAAACTATCAGAACTTGCAAGAAAGAAGAAACTAACAAAATATATGAATTTTCAAAGAACATGAACTTAGAAGGTATAGCTAGTGAGTCATCTAGACCTAGAAGATATGGAAGGAATACTTCCACTACTTTCCTTGGTACTCAACAACCTTTAGGATTATTTTCTGCCTCTCACAAAACTAAGAAAATAGAGACCAATGCTCTAGTGGTAGAGGAATCTCAGGTGAAGAAAAGGAAAGCTAATTTAGTACTCTCCACAACTACCACTAAGACAAAAAGAGGAAAGAAATAGAAAGCTCAAAGAGAAAAGGATATGAGTGCTTCCTTTGAAGAAGAAGAATATGAGGATGAAAAGTCTCTATTGACTATAAAAAGAAGCAACACTACTCCAAAGAAATGTAGAATAGATATAGATGACACATCTGAAGAAGAAGAAATTGAGAAGGACAAGAAAGACTTCAAGATACATATACATAAGGTGAAGGAAAAGAAGTAAAATAAGGAAGAATTTGATAATCTAGATAAGAAGAAGAAAAATAAGAAGTCTACTCTAGAGAAACCTTTAAGCCCAATGAGTTTAGGCACACTATTTGATGTTGTTTTGCATAAAAAATGTTGATGGAAACTACTATCATGTATCAAAATGAAAATGAGGTGAACAAAGCCACCATAATTGAATCAATCATCAAATATATTGTCACTATTGATATAGATATGGAGTATATCAAGAAAAAATTCTAGATGATGTATGGAAAGTCTTATTGGAAAAGAGAGAAGAAGCCACAAAGCTAGAAGAAAAGATCAAATTAGATGTTGTGGAGAAGATTGGTTTTTCCTTGTTTAAAGTTGATAAGGCCAAAATAGCTCAAGTTTTTAGGAAAGAATTCAGAACAAAATGAAGGATAACACTTCTCATGCAAAAAGATCAGGATCAAATTGAGATAATACAAAAGGATACCAAGCAAAAAGTTACTGAGATAGCACAAAAGTATGAGATGAATCTCATTGGTTCCTCTAGTAAAGGATAATATTTGGAAAATGAAAGTATTGATGTTATTGATACAAAAGAAATTCTAGGTAATACCCCTTCAGTTTTAGAAGAACCTATGCAAGGAAATGATGAATATATGCATGGTGTATAAAGAGAAACTATGTGGTGCAGGAGCACCTAGAGCATGTAATGCCTTCAAAAGGCTAGATTGTTAAATTTGTGTGTAGAGAATAAATCAGGAATGTTAAAGGTTAAGGGGTAGTTTGCATAGATGGAGGAGTTAGAAAGGTAGTTAATAAGAAGTAAAAACTATAAAAAGGAATTGTAAGGCATGAGAAAGGTGAACTTTAGTATTCTTGAGCCAAGTTTGATAATAAAGCTCCCTATTTTTTCAAGTTCCTATTTTTATCTCTTTTACCAATCCTACACGGACTATACCATAGATTTTAGGCTTTAGATCTTGTGTTGAATTCATAGGGGAATGAATTTACCTTCAAGTTAAATTGGTTTGAGAGGTTTTATTTAAATCTAGGCCCTGTTCTAACCTATTTTTACAAGTTGGTCTGAAAACCTAGACAAGGGTTTCGAGAGTCCTATAAAGAATAATTTCACCATCCTACCAATGTAGCTATAGGATATTGGTGGGATGGATTTTTAGGGGTTTCTTAAGGTTTATTTAAGTGCTTGAGTGTTTCTAGGGACTGTAGAAGATAAAGGTTCAAGAATATGCTAGTTATTCAAGACAAATTCTGAGTTTTCAATTGAGAATGGAGGTTATAAGCAAGGTATTGGAGAAGCACCACATGCATGGGATAGGAGTTGATTGCTAGAGCATTTGTAGAAATATTAAAACCTGTTCCAAGTGGTGGCTAGTGTGTTGGAGGTTTGTAAATGTGTGTTTCAAGAAACCCTCACCATTGTTTATGTTTTTAGCCTCAAACAAGGGTTTGATGGGACAATAAGTTTTTAAGCCTTTCTAATCTTAAAAACTAAATAATATTGAGTTTTGAGGTATGAAAAAATAATGTCTAATGTTCTTTGGTGTTTTGGTAATGATAAGAGACCACCTGCTTTGGAAAATGGGCTAAATGGAAGTTTTTACCAGTAGAAAATGTATTGAATCTCCTATGTTTTGTAAAACAAGTGTGTAAGATTTTTTAGTATGTTATTATAGATTGAAATGGGCCCATAATATTTCAAGATTTCATTAATATTTTTTGGGACTAAAATGGAATCACCCAATTAGATGGAATGTTGACCTACTAGAGATATTTGGCATTGTTTTCTAAAAATAGATAATATGTAGAAATAGTGAAAAGAATGTTGTTAAGTGCTTGGGAACAATCTCATTTGTGATTTCACAGTTGTGTCTATGCTTGGATAATTTTTTTAAGGAATATTGTGAAAGATTTGATGATTTGGGCATATGTTTCCAATATATGGCAATGGTGTCTTGAATGAAGAGTAGGCAGAGTGTTTCTATACTGATATGTTGAAATATTACAATAAAAACATGATGAAATTAGTATCTTAAAAGGTCTGGTGACAGTGTTAAAATAATGCTACTTTTTTTTGTTACAAAGGGTGTTTAAGTGAAGGTAGGATGATGGATGTGTTGATTTGAGCAAATATTTCTTAAAGGGAAAGGATAGTATTTGATTGCAGGTTTGAGGAACAAAGGTATGGTTGCTTTGTATCTATCATAATAATGATGTTAGAGATGCATAGAGGTCTGATAACTAATTATGGTAAGAAGGTATGGAAGGTTTCTAATGTGCCTTGGTGATTTGGAATAGGTGTTTGATTGTTTTTTCCTTGAAGGGGTAAGTTGAATTGATGAGTGATTGTTGTTTTTTTTTCTAACAAGAACAAAGTTGAAAGTTTATTATGAAAATGGTTTTCTATATGGAGATGGTGAATTGGCTATTGATAGCCTTATAACTTCAAATGAAATAAATGGACTTTGGTTGAATGAAAAGTAGTTTTTAATGAATTTGAGAAAGTTTATATAATTTGATATTCTCTTGATTTGATTGAGATTGAAATTACCTAAAGAAATGGAATTTGTTATGATACTCTACATCACTATGGTCGAAGAGGAAACAAAGGATGCCACTTCCATTCCTTTGGTAAACATAGCTCAAGACAATCCTAAGATATCTATTCCTTTGGAAGATACAAAACATGGAACCTGTGAAGGTGACAACATGAATCTAAAAATGAGCAAAGAAAAATGAGGAAGAGAAAGGTAGAAATGATGATGAGAATGAAGGATAAGATATCAAAAATGAAGAAGGTGAGCAAGGTGAAAAAGGAAAAGATAAAGGAGATGAGAAAAAAAAGGAAGATAAAGACAAGTCCTCCAGTGAAAAGGAAAGGGAAGAAGAAGATACCAATACTAGAAAGAATGAAGAAGTAGATAAATATAATGATTTACTCAAGACCTCTAGCGAATCATCCTTCAATAATCCTTTAGAGAGTCTACTACCTAAATAGATAAGGTACCAATCAGTTGTCTCTCCGTAATTGTTGCAATTTCCTTCTATTGATTTAAGTAAGATGCCTCTTGAGCATAAGATGTAGATAAGTGATGTATTAAATGCATCAATAAGAAAAGAGATCCCTAAAACATGTCAAAAGAGTAATGAGTTAGTAGATGAAGCTATGAAGCAATTATAGGAGATCACTACAGGTACTAATGTTGATACATCATTGTATTCTATGGAGAACTTCAAACTACTAATTGATTATTTTAAGAAGTATACCTCTAGTTTGAAAGGACAATTGGAAATAGAGGCTATAACAAGGCCTACAAAAAATATGCATCAACCCATGCTAAAGTTGAAAAAATGTTTGAAATAGTTACAATCCTATGAGGATGAGTCAAAGACACTGATTTTGTATTGCATAGGGTGGGCATAAGCCACACAAAATATAAAAGATGAAATGGACTTAATTGAGTCTCAAATTTCCAAGGAATCAAGTGCCTATGATCCAAATATAATAGACTTGTATGAAAAATTCTTCACTTAGTAGAACCAAAAGGAATATATTATCAAGAAGCTTGGAAAGCTAAGGGACTTGGTACAAAAAAATCACATACCTATTTCAAATGCCATTGGCAGTGGTAGTAGAATTTCAAAAACAAGTCTTAACCTTTGTACAATGGAAGAAGGAGAATATAATTTGATGGAGCTTGAGTCTCTACATAGGTTTCTTACAGTAGAAAAATAGAGTTGGGAAGATGGAAAACTTGCTTGGAAAGCCATGCTACAGAAGCCTGGGTCAACATCCTTAGGTTGACCATTTTTTTTTTCATTTCATTTTTTCAGTTTTTTCATGTTTTCAAATTTCTTTGTACATATGCAAATGTATTAGGAATTTTTGGTTAATTTATTAAGGGGGAGTTAGTAGCTTCATTTCAGTTTGTATATATGGCTAAGAGGGAGTATACAAGTTATTTTTGTGCACCCTTTTCCCTTGATGCTAAAGGGGGGAGATGTGTGAATAAGTGTTTTGGCACATGTTACCATCAAAGGAAAAGGGGGGGATTATTAAAATAATGAAGAATTTTGTGTGTTGTCATTGATGTAAACACTACATGATGAATATTAGAATGATATGGAGAATATTCTACATAGAGGACTTGATTCATAGTTAAGCACTTCTATTATGTATCTTATATCTACACTGATATATTTTTCTCTCAGTTCCCTCTGATAACTTGGTTGGAATTCCATCACATCTATAGATCTACTTTTTCAATCCCAATATGTTGTTTTCGGATGATAGTAGCATCTGAATTCAAAAATTTAGTTGGTTTGGATAAGTGGTTTAAAATTTGTAAGTGATAGAAGTTCAACATATAAGGTTTTGTTAGTTTTCTGTGTAATAAGTATGACCTATTCGATCTATGCTCCATGAATTTGTGTTAGGAATTTTTATTTTTTGAGAATTTTTATAAGTGTATGTGCATTGATATTTCTAGTTGGCATGATATTTTGAGATTCACGTTTCTTATGATTGGTGATCAATTGAAGTACTCATTTTTTAGGTCCTATGCTTGGCCAGCCTAAAATATTTAAAGGGTTGTAGAGTTTAATGATGTGATGCAACTGTAAGAGCCCAGAACTATTATAGGACCATGCTGACCTATATCACATGTGTTGTGGTGTGAAATTAATTTAATTTGAATTGGATGCCAATAAGGCATATTTTTCCTTACATTGGGTGACATCTAATTAGGTCAACCTAATGGATGTTTGTGATGGAGTTAATATATAGAAGATCATTTTGACTTTATGATGATGATGATTTTGATAAAGACATGATCCAAATATAAGCAATGAGGAATTTTTTTGCAAAGGATTAAGACAAATATTGTGAAAGTGTAATGTTGAGCAGAAAAATTGTGTTTTGTATCAAGAAAAGTGTTTTGAGTCAAGGTTTTGAGCTTCAAAGGAACTGAATTCAACATATGTTAGAGGCACTTTGTATTAGTTAAAATCTTGGTTGTGAAGCCACTTTCTCCATCTTTCCTTTCTCTATGAACAATGAATTCACTTGGACAGTGAGACCACTTAGCAGTGAGCCTTTCTATAATATCTTATAACCATTTATAACATATTGTGAGTTAATCCTCACTATGTTTTTCCCACCTTGGGTTTTCCACATAAAATTTGGTGTTCATGTGTTGTGTGTGTGATAGGTTGTTAAAGCTTTCATTCCTCATAACTATTAAGTGTGCATTGAAAATTGGATGGTTATTAATTGGATGGTTTAATAGAATATTGATTCACATCCCCTCTTAGTATTTCATGTGTTCAACATCTTGGTATTCAATTCAAGTGGTTGCATTTATGAAAAATTGTGCAAAATTTCACCGTGTGTCCTAGCACCTCTTAGTTTATCATATGGCATCATACCATGAAGTGAATTTAATATGCCACCTCTTGGATTTTTGTATGATTTCATAGCATGAAGTTAATTTAATATACCACCTTATTCCTACATAAATGCTAACATCTTTTAAAAATTGCACTTCCCTTTTCTTGATGCTTCATTCTTTCAAAAGGATAGTGTGTTGATTGTACCTTCATTCCTTCCCAAAGAAGAGGTTGGAATTTCCCAAAAGGTAGGAAATTAATTTGCATGTATCACCTTGCTGGTAGTGTCTCAAAAGGTTAATTATGTTGTTATTTGCATTTATTCAAGGTACATCTTGAGTGAAAGGTGGGTAAATAATAAAGTGGTGAAAATGAGGATTTTGCTAAATCCATGCTCTCAAAGAAAAAGTGAAGGTTTTCTATGCAAAAGCAATTTTGAAGTGAAGGTTCTCTAGTTATCAGAAAAATGGCAACAAAAGCATCATCATCTGATAGGAGTGTCAAAGTCTATTTTCTCTCTATAGGCTATTTCAATGTCTTTGGTGAGAAATCTTATGCCAACACACCTGTGATGAAGGAATGAAGTTCCTTGAATACTAAATTCATAAAACCTAAACATGTCTTAGGCCCAAAACTGGTTAAGGAATTTGTAGAAAATATATGATCCTTGACTGCATGCAAACCCTAAAAGCCTTAGAGAGGAATCTTTTTAGAGGATGGAGAAAAAGTTGAAGAGTGGAGATGTTGAATCTCTTGGATTCCAGCTTTGGGAGTGTGGTATTCAACAATATATGGTTCCTTGGGTGCATGTGCAATGTGAATTATTGGATATGTGTGTAACAAAATTAGACAAGGATATTGGGGTTATCCAAGGAAAGAAGCTCAAAGTTGTTATCAATGAAGTGACTTCCAGAGCTATGCTATGCATCCCTCATGACTCCAAAACAAAGGTTTTCTTGAGAGGTTGAATGGAGGTTTTTTGGTTTGAGTGCAATGAATAATCATTTTTTTACAATCATGAGACAAATGGCTAGAAAAGGATCATGGTACCTTCGTTCCCCTTATAATACAATGAGTTCATCTTAGACTTATAGGATGTCTTCTCAATGTTGACTTTTATTTTCAACATGGACTACGATGATGATATAAATGAGTTATAGATGGGTGTGACTTTTAGACTTAGGAAGTATAAAGGGTCTTTCTGGTATGACTTCACAGAGGTTATCATAGAGAAAATGCTCAAGAAGCTAAAGGAATAAAACAATACTTACAAATTTAGGTATTTCTCTTTTCTTGCACATCTAATTTTACAATTAGAATCCTAGGTTATCTAGAAAGTGTATAGATTTAGATATAGAGGCTTCCTTTGGCCTAGAAAACCTAATTTCTATATGGACTTATGTGATTTCGAGAATGCAAGATTATTATGTGTGTGTTGACTATTTCTTGTCATCTATCCTTCAATATTTTTTCTTGTTAGACTATCACATTAGGTTTTCACATGAGCATCTTACTTGGATGAGTGAGCACCAACCTCTGATTGATTTTTTTTTTGGGATAGGTTATACTTTCCTAAGGATGCATGGATTCACAAAAGATCCTTTTAGGCTACCTACTTGTGTGATATATGATACTATTTCTGATATGTTCTAATAGTTGTCACTTGCAGATGACATCTATGGGGCGGGAAGAAAGAAGGCATGTATTTTTAAAACCCATATCACAATGGGTAATTGTATGGTGGTGCTTGTGAAGAGAGATGCGCATGAGCTATTAGCTATTAAGTTAGCCTATCTTGGCCTTAGTCTCATTTTGATAGATGGAAGTATGATCCGAGTGGGATCATACCTTTAAGGAATAAGTTGTGTCTATATTGGAAAGAAAAGAAAAACCCACTAGAGGGTACACGGGCTTACCATGTTGACTTATATCACTTACCATATACCCAAACCCAATGGATTTATTTATATTAGATTGATGGGAAGGTTAATCCAAAGGCCCCCGTTGATAAGACTTTGGGCTACTAGTTGAAAAAGAAAAAGTATGCAAACAAAATGATGACAAATTCTAGAAGTATTGATAGGGGATAAAATATTTGAGCTCCTTACATGAGACCATCCCTATGGATGAAGTTTTTGATGAGGTATATGATGTGGAGGTAGGATCAGTTTCTAATGAAGGATTCAGCTCACCACCTCCATGTGAGGTGTGAGAAAGCTCAAGCAGAAAGAGCCATCACAACCCAAAGAGCAACAACCACCATCCTCTACAAGTGCTTCAATAAGATCAATGCATACATGTAGATCTACAAGGATGATATCAATTACTCAAGGAGCTCAAGGTTTGTTGAGATTGGTGATGGATGAATCTATGGTAGCAAACTAGCTACCCACAAAGAGACGATGAACCCTGTACCGTAGAAAAAATGCAACTTGCTTCATTTGTGGAATAATTGATTATAAATTAGACTTAATGAGGCCTTGATTCAGTGTTGTGAGGTGTTTTACACATCCACACTAGGTCTTGGACCCTTGCAAATTGAATAAAACACATTTATCAATGTCTTCTAAAGGTGTTGTAAAGTGTTGTAAGAGAATTTCATGCCTCTCTATACTTAATAAGCCTGTTTTCCCTTAATTCAACATTATAAAATATATTTAATTTCATTTTCACATCAATCTAGAAGGCTTGTAGATTAAACTTAATGTTAATCTAGTTTTGTAATGTTCCTTACACATTGACATTGGATGTTGTGCCTTTCTAGGCTACACGGACCTCATTTTAATGTTGTAAAGTGTATTTAATCACATTTTCACATTGAATTATGTGTCCCAAGCTATAATTGATCTTTACATCATCATTAATAGGCCCCTATTGACCCATATTATGCATCCCAAGGCAATTTTTGATGAAATAATTGACAAAGCTAGCATATAAACCTGATTTCCTCATTCCCCAACAACCCAACTATAAAATGGACCCCTCTAGGACAAATTCACCATCTGTGGTGAAGGAGTCCCTACCAAGTGGGACTAATTCACCCAATGTGGTGAATGAGTCCCATTTGGACCATTTTTGACTTTTGAGCAAGAAAAATTAGGTTTTAAGTCTTATTTTCCTCCATATCAGCCTTGGGGATCCAATTAGCGGGAAAATAAGGTGGATTGCCTATAAATATAAGTCTCTAAACCATAAATCATAACCATTCTTCATTATTCATCCATCATTCTTCCATCTCAAGTTAAGCAAGTTAGGGTTTTATCATCTCAAGTCACCAAGATAGCATTTTTCAGACATTCAAGGGTATATTCTTCAAATTGTTGTAGCAATCTAAGATAAATCATCATGGAAAGGTATTAATATCTTCATTTCATGTTCATTCCTCATATTATCTCTTCATTTGGTTTAATTACCTAAAAGGGGTTTGACCAACGCAAACCCCCATGCCCTAACATCCAACATTTCTACTTCTTGTCTTGTGTGTCTATAGATTTAGGCACCTTGGAAGCTTGGAAATCATTAATAATCAAATTGCAATTTTTTTTAAGTCTTCTCTTCATTGTCTAAGGAAAAATATGAACAAAAATTCACTTTCAGGTCCAAAAATTAGTCTTTTGAAGGTGGGCACCTATCAGGAACCAAAGAGTAGACTGAGGGATTCAATTTCCACCTCTGGATTTTTAGAAATTCAAAAATGGATTGATTTACCGTGGATGGTGAATGAGTCCCACTACCAGGTCTGATTTTGGTTTTCTATAGTTTTGGATACCCATTTGTCTGAAATAGGCTCCAAAATAGTTTCATAGATCTGGGGCTGATTTACCCAGAATAGCACATGAGTCCCTGTAGGCCTAAATTCCAGCATCAGTAACATTTCAAAAGACATTTCCAGCTTCTAGCAAGATCTTAGGTGCACACTTTTAGTTTCATCCATTTTTGTTCAATTTTGTTCACATTTCTTGGTGTTTTTGTATATCACAATGTGTTTTTGAAACAATTTGCAATTCAATAGTTTTCATTTAATAATCAATAGTTTCTATCAGTTATTTGCATGTAATTTACTTCATCTAGGCACATTTCATTCATATTTCCATTATACTTGCATTAGTTTTAGTTAACCACCTAGGTTTTTGGCCTACATCTCTCCTTTTAGGTGAAAAAACCTGAGAGTGCAAGAGAATTCTATAGCCCCCAAAAATCTATGGTTCATTTTGGTGAACCTACCTTTAGAATACATTTTCTTTTCTGATTTGGAGTCCATCATACATCTAGCTAGCATTGATCTTGCATTAGGATTTGCATGGATTAATTTGCATGCTAGGTTTTAAATTTTGCATTCATGAAATGTGCATTTAGGTTGCATTTTTGGCATCTAAAATCATTAATTTTTTTTAAAAAAATCATTCTCATCTTAGGTCTGCATCTTACAGCTTAGCAAACATCAACATCACTCAGAAATTTCTCAAAAATCTGACAAAAATCCCTACTGGGACTCATTTTCCACCTTGGGTGAATCAATCCTTTTTCACCATTGAAATAGCCTTTTACAAAGCTAAAAACCCTCTTTTTATGCTTATGTTTGTTGCCACCAGTTATCTATATCATTTGGCTGAGTTTTTTTAACATGCATTTCATTAGATTTAGCTTACATTATCTCATTTCATGCATACCTTCAATTTCAAGTTTGCATTCTCATATGGTTGCATAGCACAATCAGTTACTTGTCATCATTAAAATCTGGAAAATTGCATTCTTCTTTTGCATGTTTTCTTTAGCATAGTTACCTTTTAGGTTTGTAGAATAATCCTTACATCATGTTTTCATTACAAATCTCTATAGTTATCATCTTCCATGTTCTATTTTTAGATCTTATTACATGTTGTAAAAGAATTTGGTTAAGTGCATATGAATATGAGGTCCCTTCCCCTCTCTTTTTGTTCATCATCTATCCCTCTCCTAGTTTCCCTTCAGTGGATAAGGTTAGTCTAGTGAGAGAAACCTCAGTTAATCATAACAACCACATTTTTTTATTTTCCTATTACCTCTCCTACTTGTGAAGTAGATATTATAGTGTTAGAAGAACAACTTGATGAGAGTTTTGAAAACCTGAGTTGTTTCTCTCCTCTTACCTCTCCTATTAGACAAAACATTACTAAAGAAGAGGACATCACAATAAGTAATCATGATGATCACCAAACACAACAAGAAGATGAGATCATGGAAACATTTCTAGACATTACCTTACCTAGTCTCCATAATTATGATAATCAAACTTTCTCTTCTTCTAATATCCCTCCTCCATGCAAAGAGGATAGGCTAGTGTTAGAAGATATACCTATTAAAATTCATAAGAATATTATCCCTCCTTTCCCTAATGTTTCTATCCTATGGGGAGATCTATTTGGAAACAATGAAAACCATAGTGGTCCTTCTCTTGATGCTTCGCCCACTTGTGATGAAGCTACTTTACAAATTTTAACCTTGGATAAACATATTACAAGCTCTCCTAGTAGGGTAGATAATATGAAACATGAGAATGAGACCTTAGGGAAATGTAGTAATCAAATAGAGTCTTCCCCTCATTTCCCCACTCTTGATAAACATGAAAATCCAACCATTGGTCATTCCTCTACTTGCAACAAAGTAATTTTAGAAGTTTCAACTCATGAATGGGTAAAAGAACCATAGTGTGTCACACTTTTGGCCAAATAAATGGTTCCGAGCAAACTATTTTTAGCTGGAAGGGATTAGGCCAAGTGGATTTCAGTTAAAACCATGTGGCACCGACTTGGTAGGCACATTTTTGGCCGAATAGGTTTTGGCCGAAAGATACTAAGCCAAATATAGTTGGCCAAAAACATGGAAAAAGTGGGTGTATCTACTATTTATAGCTTGGAAATATCAAGACATTTACGGTCGATTAGGTTTCGGCCAAAACATGCTCGGTCGAAACCCTCTTGGCTGAGAATGTCTAGTTGGCATTCTACATTGCAACTAACTCATCATTTTTCAAAATTTTGTAAGACATTCAACTTTGGTAGAGTATTTCTCTAGTCAGAATGATCTTTCTGTAAAAAATAAAAAATACCCTTTTGTAGAGCTCGGAGTGGAAAATCTAAATATGTAATTTTTTAAATATTTTGATTAGTTTTAATATATTTTATTTTTAAAATAATGCAAGTAGGTTTTAAAAATAAAAAAAGAGGTTGATTAAAAATTAAAAAAAGATAGTAAAACTTATTAAAAAAATTTAAATCTTATATGGGGCACAAGAGGAGAGAGTCTTCTTCAAAAGGGTATATATATTTTTTTGAAAATCATTAAAAAATTTGAAAATAGTTGACGACCTGTGAAAACTATCAAATTTTGACATGTTTGACTTTAAAACGTTATTACGAGAAAATAATACATCAAAATTTGATTTTTTTTTCCATGCACAAGATATTGAAGTTACCTATTTGGAGGGAAAAAAAGGGAGAAATAATTTTTTTTTCAATTTGTTTCTTGACAGCCCATGAAGTCACTCTTTTCTGAAATTTTTAGCATTCCAAAATTTGTCCTTAAATTGATAAAAACATAATGAAAACAATTTTTTTTAAAATTAATGGAATAAACTTCATCAAAAGTTCTACATTTCATTAGTTTACACCATTTTGAAATTCAAAACATAAAGACCACTTTTATGTAGTCGAAATTCTGACTTTTTTTTTGCTGTTGGCTAATTCCTTTATAAAGTGTGACACAGGTTTGTTCTTTTACCTAAATTTCAAGAACATTTGATTCATCTCTCTCATCAAAAATCTTCTTGTAGGGAGAATATCATGGTGCTCGAAAATGACAACAAGTTTCCATTAAATCCCCCTCGATCAATTGACTTCATACATACCTCGTGGGACATCCTAATAACCCTCTAATTCTCTAGCCACCTTCACACAAACAACAAACTCAAAATATACCTAAACTTGTCCTTTACCCTCTTAAGAATAATGTTTCGTAACAACCGATTCATAATATTGTTGCTCATATGTATAACACTAACAACATTCAACAACCCCCACAACCAACCCCGACACCCTTACCGTTGCCTAATCCTATCCTACCTAACCCTTTCTCACCAAGTCATAAGGAGTATGATCTTGTCAAGCAACTTAAGAATAATCATGCTAAGATATCATTGTGGGACCTTATTCAAGCCTCCCCTCACTATCACAACATGATCCAAACAACCTTACAACAAGTTCATGTCTCTTCTAATGTGCAACCAAATGACATAGCAACTATCATTAACAAAATAAACAATGACATTGTTTTCCACCAAAGTGAGCTTCCCTCTTTGGATGTGCAAAAAAAAAAATGATTCTTTCATGATCACAATGCAATACAAACAAAAAAGGATAAAGATAACTCTTGTAGATACTAGTTCTACCCTTAATGTGTGTAGTGTGAGCCTTCTGGATAGGCTTGGAATTGATCAATCAAAAATTCAACCTGCTTCTTTATCTATTAAGGGATTTGACAATGTTGAAAAAAATAGCTCGGGGTAATCATTATACCTCTTACAGTTGGAGTGGCCACATTGAATACGCCAATCAATCTTATCCCTTATACACTTTCTTGTAATCTTGTCTTAGGTAGGCCATGGATTCATGAAATGAATGGGATGCCCTCTACTCTTCATTGTAAAATGAAATACATCTACAATAACACAATCCACACACTTGACACTAATCTTGAATCTGATAGTGTCTTACAACTTGAGAAAAACAAAGAAAATTCTATAAACACATCAACACGAACTACACTAGTGGAACCTATACAACAGAACAATAAAGAACAACATATTGAACAAGTCATGAAGCTATTATAAGATGATTGGGATTCTTTATACTTCAAACATGAATTCATGGGAGAGTACAAGATCATACACAAAGATTCAAACAGGGGAAATGAAAAAGAAAAAGAACCTTTGAAAGCATCCAACTCAACCACTTTAGACAACCAAACAAACTACACAACCACCTTTGACAATGATTATCACCAACCACCAATTGATCCAAAAGCAATGAAAAAGATTTATGGAAAAGGGTATGAGCTTATGAAACAACTTGGCTATAGTGGAAAAGGATGTGGTGCTAATTAATGTAGTCAAGGTAGGAGGATCTAATTAAGGATAGTTCGGCCTTGTAGCCTCAGTCACTAACTCCATGATCATAACAGATATGCAATAGAAATTAATAGCTAATCCGCAGAATGATAAAAGACATTCATGAACACCAAACACAACATATATCCTAGGAAAACCTTAATAGCCTTCAAAATCATTCCTCATTATATTATAATCTCAAAACACATTACATATTCCTCTCGGGCTTAACAGATTCTAGGCTGCAGCCCAAGGATTACAAATAACTTAAATGATAACAATCTTCATCAACTCCTTCAACTCTGCTCCACACTCCTTTCTGCTTTGAGATCCTTCTAGATCAAAATACTTCATCACCGTGCTTCATACTTCATACCATCGAGCACCTTATTGATCCAACCCCCTTCCACCACTTGTAACAAATCCTCTCTCTTCTATATATATCATCCACAAATCATTTAACCATTAGCATGTCAAACCAAATACAATGGCTAATCAGATAACGTGTAGACCCAAATAGGTCAGCCCCAAATCATAAAAAATTCACAATGCAAACCAACCAATTTAGACCACAACAAATGACCCACAACAATATCCTTAAGCATTAAAAACCTTCCAAAATTACTCAAAGATCCACAACATGCAACAAACATTCAGTCAGCCAAAAACATGAAAACATGAACTCACAAAAGAAAATCACCAAACACAAGCACAATGATCCATGGGGACCAACAACACTTGACCTAGAAAAATCCACCAGCATCATGAATCATCACAAAAATGTCCACAATAACTCAAGCCACCAGAATTGCATCATCTTCCCTCAGGAACACCAACTAGAACAATTAAACAACTGTCAGAACTCAGAAACTCATAACTTGATCGAATCCTCATGCGGATCTCTAAAAATTAATGTGGAAACACTAGATCCACTTGACAACAAACCCTTTAATCCACGACCTCTGATCATCACTATACTCAGCTAGCCAACGTACAAAACTACACTACACCACTGACAACTTGCCTCAATTTCTAAATACTTTTGGATGGCCCTATATCACTAATGAACAAGGTATCTGTAACCCTATCGACCCTATCATGCAAAAAACAACTCATGGTATTGGTTACTATCCTTTGATAGAAATCACCAAGCCTTCACTCACCATTCACACTCTCCAACAACATTATTATAAGCCAACTTTAACTGTAAAGCATCTTGAACTAATCGACACTAGTGGTCTTCATCATTCTCCTTTGCAAATAATCAAACAAACCACTAGACCTTCGCTTAATGTCAATGTCATCTCGCAAAACACTAATGATTCACATTCATTAGATTTTACACCCTCCTATAAAGGAGAGCCCAAAATATTGAAATCTAAAGAGTCTTGCATAGGTATGACAACTAATACTAGCAAGATGCATCTTTGTCACAAATTATAGACACATCTACTACCACTGATCAAGACGGTAACTTGTTGAGACTCCTCCAAGATCACTTGATATCCATTCCTCCAAGAACTCAAAAGAAACTCTCTTACAAGACTTCATTTTGTGCCTATCATAGAGTTCATGGTCATTCCACTAATGAATGTAATGCTTTCAGTCGTAAAATCCAACATCTTAAGGAGTTTGGTATGCTTCCCTATGTAGAGGCACCTAATTATCCTAATTGATACCAATTTTCACTATAGCATGCATTTCATTAATCATTTTGGCTCACCCTAGTCCTCCACTAAGTGGGCACAAGGGGTTATGTAGCCTTGTCCTTGTATGTCACTTGTCATTGTCTCTTTTGACTAGTTGTTAACCTTTCATGAACATATAAGAGAAAGCTTGGGATGTGGATGATGTGCCTTACGTTGGCTCGAATGTGACATACTAGCTTTTCATGATGTAGCTTATTGGAACCATACAACTTGGCATAGGTCTTTCCATGTAAACTCTCATGTCTCCTTTCTCTACTTTAAAGTAATTTCTCACAGTCAAGGTGTTCACAACTGCTTTAAAGTGGGGGAATACATTGACACTCACATTTCATTGTGTGATTCATTTCTTCTTGCGATGCATCCTCTCCTTCATGGTGTCATTGGGCTTGATTCCCTCCAAGAGTGTGATACTTAATTGACACATTCTCTCTTGGAAACATTAGGCACAATGTTCCCTAAGATGAGACCTTTCATGAACTACGCAAAATCCCTTTGAACAATCCTTGTACTACCTTTCATTTATGATGTCTATGAGTGTAAAGCATACAAATTTTTACTTACCTCATAGAGCTCAAAAATTATTTTCCCTTGTGGCGCTTTATTAAAGTTATCAGGAGGTATAACTTTGATATGGTTGAGCGGGAGGTCCATTCTGAGGCATGACTTTCCCCATAGCCACCTATGTGTTTGTGAGTACATACTAGCCAAGCATATGTTTCTCACCTTTTGGGCTTTCTCACCCGACGAACAACCAAGAGTTCCATTGCCCCAGAGTGAGTATGCATTTTCTATTTCTAGGAAAATAGCTTAGATCTAATCCACAACTAGCTAGACAAACAGTTAAAACTTGATCCACCTTTTCAGTTTCATCTTTCTCTTCTTCCTAATTCTTTCCATTGCATGATCATGTATCTTGTTTCACTACATATCATTCACCGTGTGTGTCCTTTTGTGCTTATGTTGGCTTGACTTAGGATCTTGGATCCTAGGGGATTGTGCAACCTCCTTTCATCTTTGTCATCCTTTGTCATTTACATTGGTACAATTGGGCATCTCTTGAATGTCTACTTTAGTGTGAGTTTGAATCAAGTTCATACTCTCACTAAAGTGGGGGCTAAATGTACAATAGAAAAAAGGTAACTTGCTTGATTTGGGGAATAATTGAAAATAAATTGGACTTAATGAGGCCTTGATTTAGTTTTGTGAGGTGTTTTACACATCCACACTGGGTCTTGGACCCTTGCAAATTGAATAAAACACATTTATCAATGTCTTGTAAAGGTGTTGTAAAGTGTTGTAAAAGAATTTCACGCCTCTCTAGACTTAATAAACCCATTTTCCCTTAATTCAACAGTATAAAATATATTTCATTTCATTTTCACATCAGTCTAGAAGGCTTGTAAATTAAACTTAATGTTAATCTAGTGTTGTAATGTTCCTTACACATTCACATTGGATGTTGTACCTTTCTAGGCTATGTGGACCTAATTTTAGTGTTGTAAAGTGTATTTAATCACAGTTTCACATTGAATGTTGTGTCCCAAGCCCTAATTTATCTTTACATCATCATTAGTAGGCCCCTATTGACCCATATTGTGCATCTTGAGGCAATATTTGATGAAATAACTGACAAAGCCAACATATGGACCTGATTTCCTCATTCCCCAGCAACCCTGCTTGGAAATGGACCCCTTTGGGACTAATTCAATATTTTTAGTGAATGAGTCCCTGCTAGGTGGGAATATTTGGACCATTTTTTACTTTTTAGCAGGAAAAATTAGGTTTTAAGTCTTATTTTACTCAATGTCATCCTTGGGGATCCAATTAATGATCAAATAAGGTGGATTTCCTATAAATATAAGTCTCTAAACCCTAAAATATAATAATTCTTCATTATTCATCCATTATTCTTCCATCTCAAGTCGAGCAAGTTAGGGTTTTATCATCTCAAGTCACCAAGATAGCATTTTTTAGATATTCATGGGTAGATTCTCCATATTGTTGTAGAAATATAAGATCAATCATCATGGAAATGTATTAATCTCTTCTTTTCATGTTCAATCTTCATATTATCTCTTCATTTGGTTTAATTACCTAAAATGGGTTTGACCAATGCAAATCACCATGCCCTAACATCAAACATTTCTCCTTCTTGTCTCGTGTGTTTGCAGATTTAGGCATCTTGGAAGCTTGGAAATCATTAAGAATCAAGTTTCCTATTTTTTTAAGTCCTCTCTTCATTGTATAATGCAAAATATCAACAAAAGTCACTTTCAGGTCTGAAAATCTGACTTTTAGAGGTGAACACCTATTAAGAACCGAAGAGCAGACCAAGGGCTTCAGTTTCCACCTTTGGATTTTCAAAAATTCAAAAGTGGTCTGATTCACCATGGATGGAAAATGAGTCCCACTGCTAGGAATGATTTTGGTTTTCTACAGTTTTGGATACCCATTTGTTTGAAACGGGCTCTGGAATAGTTTCGCAGATCTAGGACTAATTTTTCAAGAATAGTGAATGAGTCCTTGTAGGCCTAAATTCCAACATCAGTATCATTTCAGAAGAAATTTCTAGCCTCTAGTAAGATCTCAAGTGCACACTTTTAGTTTCATCCATTTCTGTTCAATTTTGTTCACATTTCTAGGTGTTTTTGCATATCACAATGTGTTTTCCAAAAAATTGCATTTCAATAGTTTTCACTTAATAATCAATAGTTTATATTAGTTATTTGCATGTACTTTACTTCATCTAGGCATATTTTATTCATATTTCCATTATACTTGCATTACTTTGAGTGAATCACCTAGGTTTTTTTCCTACCTTTCTCCTTTTAGTTGAAAAACCATAAGAGTGCAAGAGAAGTCCGTAGCCCCCAAAAATCTATGGTTCAAAATTGAACATCAGATTTTGGGAAGTCTAAGGAAAATGATGATGATGAGGTGATCTTCATTTTTTAAACTCCCATGGTTACCATAGTGTAGGTAATTTTTTCGCATGATATTCTTTCTTCCTTTGCTTCTCTGGTTCAATTTGTTCCCCTGCCTCCTACCCAAATTTTTGCTATGACCACTACCATGCATTTCATACTCTCTACAAACTCTCCTGATTGTTACTATGGTTACCTCTACTACTTTCAAACTCTCACACATATAATTCCCCTCTTCTACCACATCCACTATTGATCTTTTGATTACCCTATCAGAAGTGCAAGCTTTAGTCTCTAACCTGTTGGAATGCGTTGTTGTTGATTGTTGTCATTAATGGTTGTCATTGATATCAGCATATCTTAGATGATTGATTTTAATGCTTTGGTGATCTGAATTGGCATGCTTTAGATGTTGTTTTGTGATGATCTATCTTTGGTCGTGCTTTTCTTGGTCCCATTCATTTTGCAACATAATGAGATACACTCTTATGGGTCTGGATCAATCTGGAAGATGGTTAATGTTAATGATTGGCAGCTTTAGGTTCGTCCTTCTAGCCATGAATGAAGACATAAGTTAATTGGCTATTTATTATATATGAGATATTTAATGTAAAGGGACACTTCACTTGGCAACAATGTAATTCCTAAAAGGGCCGACCTCCCTTGTATTTAATATATTTTAATTATAATATTATTCTCCTTGGCCGACTTTGTACATGAAGAGGTGTGACCTCTCTCTCATTGTGTATATATACAGATTCATTTCCATTCCTTCGATCATCAAGCGAGTTCAAATTATTCCTTCCTTCAAGTGCAGATTGCGAATTCCTTCAAGAGCAGATTGTGAATTTCTCTAAGTGCAGATTGCGAATTTCTCTAAGTACAGATTCAGATCACAAGGAAGAGTAGATTATCATCTGTTATTGCATCTAGAGTTGATGTTGGATATTGGCCTTGTATTGGCCTCATTGTAAAGAGAATTATTGCCATTAATTATATATAAAAGAGAGATCTTTGTTGCTGGGTTTTTCTCCCTCAAGAGGAGGGTTTTCCCAGGGTATCTGATGTGTTATTGTGTCTGATTTGAATTAATTTCTATGCATTAAATCTGATCATTAAAACTTAACATGGTATCAGAGCGGGTTTAAGTAGATCATGATCAGATTTGTCTGTACAGCGGTACTCTCTTCTCTTCATCCTAATTCTTGGTCTATCTCTACTTCATTCAAGATGGTGAACAGATTGAAGATCGAAGATAGACTTGAGGGAGCGTCAAACTATACTTCATGGAGGTTCAAAATTATGCTCTCTTTGGAAGAAAGTGAATTGGCTGAGTTCGTGGAGAGCAAAGTTTCGGAGCCTGCAGATGAGGAAGTGAAAGTTCAATGGAAAAAGAAAGATATCAAGGAAAAGAAGATGCTGGTTGATTCTGTAAAGGATCACATTGTCCCTATCATCTCTAAGATGAAGACTGCAAGGGAGATGTTCAAGTCTTTGGAAGATATGTACGAAATTAACAACATACACAAGTCGAGCTCTTGCATTGAAGCAACAACTTCATCATGTGAAGATGGTAGAAGGAGAATCTATCATCATTTACTTCATGAAGATTTCCGAATTAAGAGATCAGCTCTCTACCATTGGTCATTTTGTTGATGACAAGGATTTGACCATGCTTTCCATCAATGATCTTCCCTCATCTTGGGAGTCTTTCATTCAAGGAATTAGCGCGAGATTGAAACTTCCCAAGTTTGATCGTTTGAGGGTGGATTGCATTCAAGAGGAGTCTAGGTTGGCTGTGAGAGGTATTGGTCGAAGCTCTACAAATGAAGATATTCATGTTCTTTCTGCTCAATCATCAGAGAAGAAAGGAACAAGAGGAAAGAAAAGATACTCCAAGAGGAATAGAGATAAAGGGTTAGATGGTGCTCCTGCATTCAAGAAGAAGTGGAACCTCTCCCAAGTCCAATGCTTTCGTTGTGATGAGTTTGGTCACTATGCAAAGGATTTCCAAACCAAGCCTAATCAACATGCTTCATTTGCGGATATGAATAAGTTCTCCTCAGAAGGATTCTAGGGAATTTCTATTCTAAGTCATGGGCCTGTGTTCAAGCTGTAAAAGTTGTGTGCTAATCTGTGCTCAAGAGTAGCGTATCTTGCATCCTTCAGAATATTTAAAGAGATAAGTATTCTTTGTTTGTTAAGTTATAGCTTTTATTTGGATCTTGTAATTAGTAAAGAGAGATAGTGGTTTCTCTTGAATTGCATTCACTAACGTAAGATCCCTTGAAGATTTCATTTGTTGCTAGTCATTTCATGTTAATTATGTAGATCTCTGAGTGTGACTTTGAGAGGGAAAAGAGAATTATATTTTCATTGTGATAGGTTGGTCACATCGATATCATTCTCTAATGCATGATCTATGTTAGAACCTTGACTCTTGGGGAGAGTTGGTTCTACTTGCTAACTACATAATGTATTCAAGAAATTTGTAGTTGTGCAGATTATTTTTATTGTTGTGCTGAGGTTGGCACTCTGAAGAGGAGTAAAAGTTGGAAGAAAGAGTTATATCGAAAATTCAATAAAGATAATTTTCTTTATTTTGATTCTTTGATAGATTTCTTTCATAGGTTGATTTACTTATTCATGTTCCAATATTGTTCCTAAATTCCTATGTATTCATGTTATAACCTGAGATTGTAAACTCTGTATGATTCCAGCCTTGTTATTTCTTTGGGTAATTATAAACTGTTAGTAATCTCTCTCTAAAATGCTTGCAGTTCAATGTTCTAGGAGCAAGAAGGTGATGAGAGATTGCTTAGTGATGAAAAGCTTGAGGCATCTTGTGAGGAAGTCATGCCGACCAAAGAAATGATCAAGCAGCCATGGGACTGAGTTGGTGGCTAGAGGGAGTTCACTTCCATAAGTCTTCTTTGCAATCTCTGAAGCAAGGATCAAGAGGGAGTTTTGTAACTCACTAAGAAGAAGTGAAGATTGTTGTATTGAAAGGCTAGGTGCTAAACCCTTAGAGGATCCCTTCAATTGTTGAGATCAAAATTGCTCAAGATTGTCTTCTGGATTTGTCATTGGTAGCTCTGCAAACCTATTCAGAATAGAGTAATCTGGGAAGAGGTCGAGGAGGACTATCCTGAACTCTCTACAAAACCAGAAGTGTGCGTTGGAAAACTTTTATCTAAGTCAAAGTGTTGTAGGAAATCTTGGATGAAGAGGTCGGAAGATTGATGCATGTGCTTGAAGATTTAGAGGGAGTCTGCTGAACCTGAAGAAGATGGTAATCTTGTTGCAGCAAAGAATATCCTGAGATACTTGCGTGGCATAGTTGGATATGGATTGAGATGTTCTTTAGGTTGGGATCTGCTATGATAGCCTGGTGCAGCAGGAAGTAGTCATTTGTGGCATTGAGTATAGCAGAGGCAAAGTATATATGCAGCTTGTATGGTAGCTCGGGAAGCAGTGTGGCTTTGTAAGCTCCTTGCAAGATTGTTTGGACAATCAATGGAGCCTACTATCATTCATTGTGATAATCAGAGTTGCATGAAGCTTTCTGTCAATCATGTGTTTCATGACAGAACAAAGCATGTTGAGATCAAGTACCACTACATCAGAGATATGGTACTGTGAAAGGCTGTACAGTTGAAGTACATTAGCACTGATGAGCAGATGGCAGATATTCTCACCAAGCCTCTCTCCAGGATAAAGTTTGTATACTTTTGAGATAAGCTTGGTATGGTGGAGAATCTAGCCTTGACTAAGAAAGAATCTCAGTATCAGTGAGTCGTTCTATCTTTTACCATAGTATGGTTGTAGCCATTATGGTAGATATCGTGTTGAGGCGATATCCAATATCATGTTGAGGTGATATTCCCTTATTCACCATAGTATGGTTGTAGCCATTATGGTAGATATCGTGTTGAGGCAATATCCAATATCACGTTGAGGTGATATTCCTTTATTCACCATAGTATGGTTGTAGCCATTATGGTAGATATCATGTTGAGGCGATATCTAATATCGCGTTGAGGTGATATTTATCTTTTACCATAGTATGGTTGTAGCCATTAAGGTAGATATCGTGTTGAGGCGATATCCAATATCACGGTGAGGTGATATTTATCTTTTACCATAGTATGGTTGTAGCCATTATGGTAGATATCATGTTGAGGTGATATCCAATATCACGGTGAGGTGATATTTATCTTTTACCATAGATTGGTTGTAGCCATTATGGTTGATATTGTGTTGAGGCGATATCTAATATCACATTGAGGTGATATTATTCTTTTCAAATCTGGTTGTAGCTAATGTGATGGGCATCATATTGAGGTGACTTGTCTTGAGCAGCTGGAAGTACTCTCCCTAGCTGAGAGGGAGTGTTAATGATTGGCAGCTTCAGGTTCATCCTTCCATCCATGAATGAAGACATAAGTTAATCGGCTATTTATTATATATGAGATATTTAATGTAAAGGGACATTTCACTTGGCAACAATGTAATTCCTAAAAGGGCCGACCTCCCTTGTATTTAATATATTTTAATTATAATATTATTCTCCTTGTCCAGCTTTGTACATGAAGAGGTGCGACCTCTCTCTCATTGTGTATATATACAAAGTCATTTCCATTCCTTCGATCATCAAGCAAGTTCGAATTATTCCTTCCTTCAAGTGCAGATTGCGAATTCCTTGAAGAGAAGATTGCAAATTCCTTCAAGAGCAGATTGTGAATTTCTCTAAGTACAGATTTAGATCACAAGGAAGAGCAGATTATCATTTGTTATTGCATTGAGAGTTGATGTTGGATATTGGCCTTGTATTGGCCTCATTGTAAAGAGAATTATTTCCATTACTTATATATAAAAGAGAGATCTTTGTTGCTGGGTTTTTCTCCCTCAAGAGGAGGGTTTTCCCAGGGTATCTGTTGTGTTATTGTGTCTGATTTGAATTAATTTCTGTGCATTAAATCTAATCATTAAAACTTAACAGTTAATGTGCCCCAGAACATTGTTTGCATTGTAACATGTACATCCTATTCTTTGGTTCTGGATATCATGTAGAATGTTGATTTGAGCAAGGAAGTTCTATGTGGTCCATGTTTCATTCCTCTCCACTGTGGGAATGTTTTTGTGATGAACTAATTCAAATTGTGTTTGGCTTACTTAAGAGATTCTGAAGGCATGGAATGGTATGAGTAAAAGTTGATTCTTTTCGATGAAAGCAAGTGTGATGAATGCAAAATTCTAGACATTGTATAGTATGTGAAAGTATATGACTGGTGGTAGAAGATAGTGAGATTCTATCTAATGTCATTGTTGGAAATAGTTATTTTAGCGATGGATTCCCTTTCATCATTCCTCTGGAAGCGAGCAATTTTCTGGAGGTAGTGAGCCTTTCTCTTTTGGCAGTGATCTTTTTTGTTTCTTTAGCTATAATAGTTGGGTAGTGATCCCAACCAGCAATGATCCTTACTTGCAGTGAGCATTTTGGCAGTGAGCCCTTTGTGAAAATCAACTTAACCAGTGTCACCTTAACTGATGTTTTTTAATTGAGAATTAGAATTATCTATGGTTTTTCCCTTCTTGGGTTTCCATGTAAATTTTGGTGCTTATTGTGCATGGTGTTGATTTGTTCTTTCATGTTCACATCTGTTAGATAGTTATTTGATTGATTTAAGTTTTCTCTGGATTAATTAAAGTCAAGAAAATATTTTTATAATAACTAATTCACCCCCCTCTCAGTTATCTAGACTGTGCAACAATTGGTATTAGATATTTGGTTCCCTAAAGAAGAGCTTAACTGCTTGAGGTAGATCCAATGGCCTACAAATTGAAAATTCTAGTGTTTGATGGATCTAACTATAGTTTTTGGAAAGTGTAGATGAGAGGTTATCTGATCTCTTTGGGGTACAAGACTTGGAAAGCTGTTGAGAAAAAATATGTTGAACCAGTAGCTGGCCCTAGTTTTGTGAATGAGATTTCAGCCTATGAAGAAAATGAAAAATATTGGTATGCAATATTTAGTGCTTTTTCTAAGACTGAGTTAACGAAATTTATTTCATTAGGCACCGCTAATGAAGTTTGGGAAAATTTGAAAAAAATCTATGAAGGAAATGATAGAGTAAAATATCAAAGAAGTTGACAGCTAAGCACAAATATGAAAACTTGAGGATGGAAGAAAGTGAGGATATAGCAAGCTAATTTTAGAGAGTTGACAATGTAGTAAATGAAAAAATAAAGGAGGAACTTAGATAGATGAAGATGTAATCGAGAATATTTTCATGATCCTATCGGAAAGCGACAGTGACAAGATCTCAACTATTGAAGAATTTTATGATATGAATAAATTCACTAGAGAGCAACTATTTGGCACCTTGACTGCATTTGAGATGAGGAAATTTGGAAAAGAAAAGTAGAAATCAAAAATAGCCTTTAAAGCCACAAAGATAGAAGAAGATCAGGATGATGAAAGTTTAGATGAGTTGGAAACAAACTTCACAAGGAAACTGAAAAGAGGTACCAACAAGTACAAAGTTATGTTACCTCTTAGTTGTTTTAGATGTGGACAGATTGGTTATATAGAAACTAAGTGCCCAAAAATAGGAACAAGGTAAAAGTTAAAAAGATCAATAAGAAGGCCTATTATGTTAATGAGAATGCTGACAGTTTAGATGATGAATCAGATCATGAGGATTGTTTGTTTTTAGTGGAAAAGGATGAACCTAGATTTGATATCTCTAATATTTACACAGAAGCTGCATTATTTGTTAAAATAAATAGAGATGAATGGTTGATTGATAGTGGATGTTTGAATCATATGACTGGTGATAAAAGCAAGTTTGTGAAGCTTGAGAAATATGATGGAGGTTCTATTAGATTTGGAGATGATAAAACAACATAGATTGTTGGAATTGTTGGAAGAATGAAGAAGAATGGATAGCTATACAACTTGTATGTTTTCATTAATGTCACCATGTTATATAAGTTGCAACTGCAAGACTAAGTCACTATTTGCTCTAGTATTCTAGGCCGGTATATGAACTGGTATATAATTTTACATCCTCTGGTATTTTGGTTCGCAATCCTCCGTAATTGATTGTTGCTTCTTGTGTTTTTTGGAAATGGTTTATGGATGTTGGAAGCATGTATGTTTAGAATCTCTCGTGTACAAATGCTCATACGGTGTATCGACATTATTTTTTTTATTGCATTTTTCTATTAAGCCTATCTTTGGCTGACCTCATGGATAATTGGTGTTATGGTGAATTAATTTTGTTATGTGGATAGATGTGTGACCTATCTTAAGTCTATGTCGACATATTGTGGCATGCTACACACTTGAAATATTTTTTGGAGAAGTTTTTGTACTAACTTTGAGCCGATAGTCTTTTTGGTAAATAAAGATTGCATCTAATTAGGATGACCTAATTGATGCTTGTGGATGAATCAGATATATATGTTGGATCATTTTGAGATTGTTGGTGTGATTGTGTGAGTAGTATGGTGTGAATGTGAAGAAGTGCAAAGATGAAGTGTGTCAAGTCTATTTACTGAACATTATTGGAAGTAAATCAACACTTGTTAGGTGTTCTCTTATTAGTTCACTTTGGCCATGAATCCACCTCTGTATTGTAATATTTTTGTAGGAAGTGAGCTTCCCTATTGGATAGTGGGTCCTTTCTATAGGTAGTGAGCCTTTGTATCTAGGCATTGATCCCTTGGTAGTGAGTCTATTCTATTTAGTTTTGGAACTACTTTATATTATGAGTTAATCCTCACCATGGTTTTTCCCTCATTGGGTTTTCCACATAAATCTAGTGTTTCCTATGTTGATATTGCTTTCTATTATTTGCATTTCATTGTCATACTTAATAACCAAATTAAGTGAATAAGAAATTAATAAGTGTTTGAAGTTTGAGTTTGAGTTTGGTGACAACTGATTCACCCCCCCTCTTAGTTGTTTTGTGCCTTTCAATAGGAATTGGTTATATTACCTTTGATGGAAAACATAACAATAACAATGTTTACTATGTGAAGGGATTATATCATAGCCTTCTAAGTGTTGGATAGATGTGAAAAAATGCCTATAATGTGGTATTTCAGGATGATGGTTGTGAGATATGGAAGAAATCCATAACTGTTATTGCAGCTAGAAAAATAACAAGTGGGAATATGTATCAACTAGAAGGAAACACAAAGAGATTCTTATTCTCCTAGTCTAATGACAGTTGGCTCTAGCACTAGAGGATGTATAACATAGACTTTGACAACTTGGTAAGGATAAGTTGAACAAGAGTAGTTAGAGATTTTCCAAGACCGACCAAACTAGATAGCACTATCTGTAAAGGATGTCAAGAAGGAAAGAAAACTAGAAACATTCTAAAGAGAAGAAGAATCATCTACCAGTTTGTTGGACCTTGTGCACATTGATCTATGTGGTCTAAATAGAACAAGAAGCTTACAAGGTGAGAAATGTTTCATGCTATTAATAGATGATTACTCCAAATTAACCTAGGTTGCATTTTTAAGAGAAAAATTAGAAGCTCTAGAAAAATTCAAGATTTTCAAGGAAATGGTTGAGAATGAAGTTGACAGGAGAATCAAGTGTTTAATATTTGGCAGAGGAGAAGAGTTTACCTCCGATGAATTCAAAAAATTCTATGAAAAAAATGGCATCAAAAGACAACTATCTATCCCTAGAACACCACAGTAGAATGGTGTAGTGGAAAGAATGAACCAGATGGTTGAAGAAGCAGCTAGAACAATGATCATGGAAGTAGGTTTATCATAGATCTACTGGAGAGAAGTAATACACAAAGTTGTATACACTCTTAACAAAGTACTATTATGGAGGAAATATGGAAATACATCATACGATTTATGGCATGTAAGAGCTCCCATAGTAACATACTTCAAATTTTTTGGAAGAAAATGCTACATCTAGAGAGATGAGGACAATATTGAAAAGTTTGACAATAGAGTTGATGAAGGCATATTTTTGGATTACTCTACAAGAAGCAAAGCATACCGAAGTTACAACAAGATACTGAACAAGATAGTTGAAAGTGTGAATGTGAAAGTAGATGAAGATGTTCAAAGAAGTTTTGACTGGCATATTTAATATGAATCTGATGATGAAAAGGGAGAAAAGGATAGGAAAGAAGAAGAAGAGATAGAAGAGGCTCCAACAACTACAACTAAAACCCCAAAGAATGTACACAAAAACCACTTAGAAATTCAAATTATTGGAGATAAGAATAAGGGACTTATTGCAAGAAGCAAAACAACTCAAGAGAAAGTATTATTGTGTTTACTCTTGAAAACTGAGCCAAAGACTATGGAGGAAGCATGCAATGATTAGAATTGGTTCAAGGAAATGAAAGAAGAGCTTGATTAGATAGAGAAAAATAAGACTTAGGAACTTGTGCCTAGACCGAAAAACAAAAATGTAATAGGAACAAAGTGGGTATTCTAGAATAAGCTGGATGAAAATGGAAAGGTAATGAGAAACAAGGAAAGATTGGTTTGCAAAGGTTACACTCAGGTCAAAGCAATCTAGATGTTCTTAGATTTTGTAGCTTTTAAGGATTTAAAATTCTATCAAATGGATGTAAAATCAACATTTTTGAATGAAGAAAAAAAGGAAGAAGTCTACATTGAGCTACCAGAGGGATTCAAGTCTAGAAATAATCTAGATGTTGTTTGCAGGTTGAAGAAGGCCTTATATGGATTGAAGTAGGCAGCTAGATCCTAGTATGGTAGATTAGACAAGTACTTGATTGGAAAAGGATTTTAGAAGGTATTTTTTGATAGTAATTTGTAATATAGAATTCACTTAGACCAAATGTTGATTGTTTTGGTTTATGTTGATGACATAATTTTTAGAGGAAATGATGATATGTGCAAAATATTTGCAGATGAAATTCAGAAGGAATTTGAAATGTCTATGATAGGGGAGTTCATTTTCTTCCTTGGAATACAGGTAAATTAGAACAATAAAGGAATTTGAATTCTCAGTCCAAGTATACCAAAGAATTATTGAAGAAGTTTGGATTGGAGAACTTCAAACCATTTTGTACACCTAATTTTACCGAATGTAAGTTGAAAAAAGAAGATAATTCACCTAAAGTTGATGCAACTATGTATAGGTCAATGATTGGAGGATTTTTTATATTTGACTGATACCAGAACAAAAATTATGTATGCCATTTGTTTAGTAGCTAGATTTCAACAAGAATCAAAGGAATCACATGTTGTTGCAGTAAAAAAGATCTTTAGATATCTGAAGGGTACAAAAGATATGGGGTTATGGTATCCAAAGGATTCAAATTTCACTTTGATAGCTTATATTGATTTTGATTGGGTTGGATGTGTTGAGGGTGATCCCACAATAGTGGTTTACAATTTTTGGCCAAACTGGACACTGAAATAATTTTTTTAACTAAATCTTCACTTTTAGGCACCTATAGCGGCTAAACTGTGAGGAATTTGAAGATGATGCAAACTAGAGTTTCATGACATTTTGTCTGTAGATTCTAAATATATTTTTTTCAAAAATTTTGGAATAAAATTGCACTTATCTTTCCATATCCCTTGAAAACTAGTTTATTTTCAAAAAAAAATATATTAAAAAAGTGACGCTCACCGTATAACACATAAATTTTTTCCCATGAAGGATAAAATTATAATTCTTTCAAATTTAGATTTGTAACTTTGATATCTAGTTCTTCCACTTGGTTAGATAGTTTTTTATTGAATACTTTTTTTAATTAATTTTTGAAGTCAAAACAATTACAATTCAGACATAGCACGACCGTATAACATGTAACTTTTTTTGTATGTATCAAAATTCAATTATGTTTTTGTTGGATCAAGGACTTCAATATCTAGTGTAGTCATATTTTAATTTTTTTTTTGATAATCTGCTATATTTCTACATGTGTAGAACAAAGAGCTTGATTTTTGGTGAAAAAACTATGTTTAATAAAACTATAAAAACAAATGCATTATAAAAACTAAACATATTAAAATTATAGTCGTTGGATAGATTGTTCTGAGGAATACCTAATTCCAATTGGGTTTGAGAAGTCTCCTCCATTTTCATCCTCAACCCGAGCTTCAAAGCATAAAAATCTGGACTTTCAAAGTGCCTAAGGGGGAGAATGAGGGCAAAGGGTTGTTCGAGCGAACCCATAGGGGTTAGCTCAAATCCCTAGGGGTATGCTTGAACCCCTTGAACCCCTAGGGGTTTTCTTGAAGCAGGGTTTTCTCAAACCTTGGTTCGAGTGAACCCCTTCTCCTTTTTCATTTTCTTTGTTTTTTTTGGGTAGGAAATGAGGTGTCAGAATTTAATGGGTTCACTCAAACCTACAAGTTCATTCGAACCCCTAAAACTATTTTTTTTTCATGGGGTCATTTTTTTCTTGTTTTCCTTCCTCCATCAAATTGTAAACCACTATTGTGGCTTCGCCCTTGATAACCAGTGGAGCACAAGTGGTGGATCTTATTTTCTTGACTCCCGGTTGGTTGCTTGGTCAAGTAGGAAATAAGATTTTGTATCTTTATCTATTGTTGAAGCCGAATGCATTGCAACATCCTCATGTTGCACTCAGGTATTGTGGATGTAACAAATGTTGAAGGACATTGGCATATCATTTGATGAACTAATCTTAATTATGTGTGATAATACTGGTGTGATAAACATTTCCAAGAATCCAGTACAACACTCTAGAATGAAACATATATCCATCAAATATCATTTTCTGAGAAAGAAGGTTTTGGACGATGAGGTAAAACTTGAATATGTGCCTATAAAATAGTAGATTGTGGATATTTTTAGAAAACCATTGAGAAAAGATACTTTTTAGTATCTCTGGTAAGTTAGGGGTTTTTCCCCTTCCTAGTCTACAATAATGTGCACCAGAGTGTGCATTGGTCTAGGGAAATACATGCTCATCCTTATTCGGATCAATTCTTGGCGGCTTCCTCATAGGGGGAGCGAAGTAAGTTTTTCAGGGGGGGTTTCCCTTTTTCCTTGATGTCAAAGGGGGAGAAGAAAAGAAGATGTTGATGTTTGAGTCGTTTTGTTGTTGATGGATTTTTAGATCAATGAAAAAGGGGGAGATTGTTGGAATGTGTTGTTGTTGATTGTTGTCATTAATGTTTTTCATTGATGTCAACATATATTAGATGATTGATTCTGATGCTTTGGTGATCTAGATTGGCCTTCTCTGGATGTTGTGTTGTGATGATCTATCTTTGGTCATGCTTGTCTTGGTCCCATTCATTTTGCAACATAATGAGATACACTCTTATGGGTTTGGACCAATCTAGAAGATGGTTAATGTGCCCTGGAACATTGTTTGCATTGTAATGTGTACATCCTATTCTTTGGTTCCAGATATACATGTAGCGTGTTGATTTGAGCAAGGAGGTTATGAGTGGTCCAAATTCAAATTATGTTTGGCTGACTTAAGAGATTATGAATACTTTTTTTTTGGTTGACTTAAGAGATTATGAAGGCATGGAATGGTATAAGTAAAATTTGATTTTGCTCGATGAAAGCAAGTTTCATGAATGCAAAATTCTAGACATTGTCAAGTATGAAAATGTATATGACCAGTGGTAGTATGCAATGAGATTCTATCTGGTGTCATTGTTGGTATCAGTTATTTTAGGGGTGGATTCCCTTTCATCACTCTTCTGGTAGTGAGCCTTTTTGTTTCTTTGGCTATAATAGTTGAGTAGTGAGACAAACTAGCAGTGATCCTTACCTACAGTGAGCACTTTGGCAGTGAACCCTTTGTAAAAATCACCTTAACCGGTGTTTTATAATTGAGAATTAGAATTCTCCATGGCTTTTCCATGTTTCCACATAAATGTTGGTTTCTATTGTGCATGGTGTTGATTTGTGCTTTCATGTTCACATATGTTAGATAATTATTTGATTTAATTAAGTTTTTTCTAGATTAATTAAAGTCGAGAATTTTTTTTATAATAAATGATTCACCCCCCTCTCAATTATCCGAACTGTTCAACTTGACCAACCTCTTTTACAAGTGTCTTCACCCTTTCCTGCAACCTAGCTAGTGACCTTGTTTTCCACCACTGACCATTTAACCCCAATGAGTACCCCATGCACTTTGTAAAATATGTAGGGTATCCCACCTTTTTCACCAATGAATTTAAAATTTCCAATGGCTTCCCCATTACGAAAATTGGATGCCCCTTTTCCTATCCCTTTTTGACTTCCCCTTAGTACTCCTATGGCTACACAGATTATCAATTTCCCTCAATATTTTTGGACTCATGGATATTTTTAGATGAGCCTAGGAGGAGAGAGAGCAAAAACAAAAGGATAAGGTCCCACTAGCTATAGTCACCCCCAAGATAGAGATATCCTATGATGAGAAGTGATAGGCTCTACTGATCATTTCTGTAAGGCCTCCAACCTTAGAGCTAGAGGGGGAAATCTAATATGAGGACTACAATATTCAAGCAATTGCACTCAATCTTGGTGATATCGTCCCTTGCAACAAAGTGAGCCTAATGAAAGTCACACAAAAGGTAGTATCTTCTAACTACCTAAAGATAGGAAAGAAGATGAAGAAAAGGGATGAGGAATTGGAGGAGGTAAAGGCCACAACCATAAGAAAAAAACCAAAGCACAAGAATTAGATATTACCCGCTTGAGGAAGCAATGGTGAGAAAAAATTGTAGAGGAAATTTAGGCAGTGCAAGCAAACAAAGATTACCTTCAATCCAAACTAAGAGATATGTTTCTCAAAGCCAAATTTGAGAAGGAAAGTGAAGGATTAAAATCTAAGCTGCAAGAGATGAGGCAAGAGTTACAAAGAGTGCATAAAGATCTCTTTGATATGTTGAGTTAGAAAAGGCATAAATGTGGAGTGATGGAACAACTACTACAAGAAATGTAGGCCAAATTATTTTAGTTTTTGAATTAGTAGAGGTAGTTGTGTAATAAATTTGGCAAGTAAAAGAATGAGGTGGAGAAGGTGTTGGCTAGTGTCCAAGCCCAAGCCAAAAATGAGGAGTACCAGAGAGCTAGTAGAGATACAACTTGACATGAAAATGGAGGAGCTACAAAAAGTGCAACAAGAATTATTTGCTACCTCTAGTGTATAGGTATAAAACTAATAGGTTTTTTAGTAGAAAGAGAACCAGTTTCAAGAGCTTTGTCAAGCCCAAGTAGTGGTTGAAAATTATAAGGAGAGGCAAGTTGTTGAATCTAATCTACATGATGGAAGTGAGGATTTAGAGTAGCTATGCCTCGAACATTTGGGTGCCTCAAAAATGATAAATCAATTGAAGGAGTCCTAATTCAAAAAGGAGTAGACTGTGTCTTAGGTGCAAGCACAATAAAATATTTTTCTCCTTGTATTGTAGGAACTCCATATCTCCTACTAGGAAAATATAAAGAGTGAAATAGCATCCATGCACCCAGCTTTAAGGTTTATGGTACATGTACAAGATCTAAGTACCAAGGTTAGCTTGGTCATGTAACAAATTTTAAAATAAATTACTCCTAGGGAAATTGAATCAGAATATTTAATTGTTAAGATTTATAAGGATTTAGAGAATACCTTGGTGAATACGGGGATTTCTGATAGGAGAGAAGCTTCTTAAAAGGCTAATGAGTTCATAAAATGCAACAAGGTAGCCCAAGAGGGAAAAAATTATGAGGATGCCTTAAAACTTAAGGTCAACAAAATGACGGAGGATTTTGAAGGATTGATCAAACTGTGACTGCCTTCCCCTTTCTTTCTAGATGGAATGATATTGAGTAAACAGATAATTGGGAAATCTCTAGAAGCCAAGCAACATGATCAGTCATCCTTCTAGGCTTTAGGCCCATCCCTGAGCGTTGAAGAAACTGAGGGTGTCCTGTATCCCTTGGCTCATTTTTGTTTTTATATTAGGGCCACATAGGAGAAATTTGGAGATATTTCATTTGGATCATGCCTTCAAATAATTACATGCAATTGTTTAGCCTTTAGACATGGACTGGGAATTTCTACATCCAGTTTTTCTCAAGATCCAAGGAAATGGACCTATCTTTTCTTTATTTTGAGTCACCAAGATTGTAGAGTTTTTATCTCTACATGTTTTCATTTACTTTTATTTTTCACATTATTTCTATTTTACCATCAACTTCATGTTTCTAAGGGACTTCATCCCTTCTTCATTTTTTTCTCTTCTATCAGGCTCATACATGTGTCATGTAGGTATAACTTTTTGAAGGATTCAACTTGCTCTATTCTTAAAGGATTGCAATGGCAACAAATGGTGTCCACATGGCCTTTTGCATGTCATTAATCTTTTAGGCATGGAGATAGACATGTGGTTGCAAGGAAATATTTTTTACAAGCAACTCAAGAAGAGGTTCAGGAAATGCTCGCCCTTTTGTTAAGTGTCTCTTTGGATTTTTATTGGGAGCAACATAGAGTTTCAAAAGGAATGTATGAGGTGCACTAGCAAAAGGAAAACATTTGAGAGGCACCAATCATTCCCTCAAGAGTTGATATTTCCATCCCCAAATTGCCCAGTGCTTACAATAAATTGAATTATTGTATCAAATGAGGCTCTATGTTGTCATAATTCCCCTAACAAGGAGGTTCTTTTTCCACTACTCAACAGACTCCAACTCAATATTTTTCACATAATTTAATGAAAGGAACTGACTCGAGAAGTTTGAGTTGCATTTCAATTGGTGATGAAGCAGATCAAACTTCATTACTCAATGGATTTGTCTAATAAAAATCTAATTTTTGGAACAAGTTTATAGGGCGTTGTGTTTAATGCCACCGTCGGTTTATTTTCATTCATGTTTTGAGTTGGTGGAGAGTCCTCTGTGATTTTTTTCTTCCCTTATTATATAAAGGGGAATATCTAAGTCTTTCCCTAGTGTGGAAAAATAATTACAAAATTATCTATCTTAAATCTTGTAATAATTTTGATCAATTTTTTGGATTGTGTCCTGTTCAGATCCTAACCTTAGTATTTTGTATTATTTTCTAAGATAAAGTAAATACAATGAAAATAATATTGGGTTGTTCCTATTTTTCCTTTTTCATGTATCTTATTCTATGCTTGCATAAAAATGGGTACTTTTTTAATTCTTATTTTTGGGTATATCCTTGTTAATTGATCATTCTTTATGTTTAAGCTTTTATGCTTTCTTAACTCAGATTTACAGTAATTTAATCATGTTTTTGTAACTCTTTCATTTTCTATTAAAATTGTGTTGGATCTCATATTATTCTCATAAGTAAGGCAATTTTTGTAATGGTTTGAAGCACAAACCATTGTTCTTGGGTTTATCAAATCTCTGTCAAACCATAGTGGGTGTTTCCTACAAGAGGATTTGAATGTCTACTATGTGTTTGCATAAACCTTAGTAGTTCATTCTCCCCTCAATAATGAAAGCTATGTAGAACTATGTGTTCATTTTACCAAATTTGATATCCTAGTAGGGTATTTGAAATATTATAAAACCTTTAGCACATCGCCATAGCTAGTTTAATTTCTTGAATTTATTCGTCCCTTTTCCCAAATGAATAAAGAAGAGTCAGCTTATAAAATATTGAAGGTAATTCAGTGGATCACAACAGGTCCCTCCATCTACTAAATTTCCCATAAGGTTGTTCAGAGAGGCATAAGCTTTTATAATCAACATTAACTCAGAACAAAGATGAAGGAAAATGTGAGCACCCCATTGTATTCTACTTGAGAACCTTGTAGGGATATGAGACTAAGTACAATTTTGTGGAGAAGAATGCCTTTTCCATCATCAAGGGTCTCAAGAAGTTAAGAAATCTAGTGGTGGAAAGAAAGATAATGATATGTGTGGCACATTCCAATGTTGGAGAATATGTTTAGAGGGAAAAATCAAAGATAAGAGAGCCAATTGTATCACTAAGATCCAAGAATATGATGTCGAAGTCTGATTGACCAAGGTGATCTAAGGGAGAGGGATTTATGAATATTTTTCCCAATGTGTAGTTGTACTAATATACAAGTAAGATAGACTAAAAATAGTTTTGGAGAGCCAACATGAAGAGGTCGAGTCCTAGGTTGTTGATAGGACTTTCTTTATGGAGACTAGTCGATACCTAGATTCCCTTCTATAGGTCGTAAGGAGTTGGTTATACACTAGTTCAAGGAGTCCTCTTCAAAAGGAACTTCAATAGAATACTACTCAGGTGTGTTAACAACCACCAATCTAGAAAAATCCTTTAGGACATGCATTTCAACCCTCAAGGTGGCCACTTGATAGAAACAACCACAATTAAGATCATATGCATTGAGTACTACTTTCCAAATATGTTTTTGGATTGCTTTCAAGTAGTCAAAATATAGCAACAATGCCAGTTTTTCATAGGCAAGCAAAAAAATCAATCATGGCACTAAACATGATCTTGACTCATGATCCTTTTGCATAGTGGGGCTTTGATCTCATTGGGATGACCAATGCCATGATTAGTGTAGGCAATAAATATATGCTTATGACCATAGATTAATTCAAAAGGTGGATTAAATTTTCTCCTTTGAACAAAGTGACTGAAAAGGTGATCCTCAACTTCCTCAAAGGACTAGTAGAAAGGTTTGGCGCTACGAGGAAAATCATACCTGGTAATGCAAGGGCCTTTCTTAGGTCAAACATTTCAGAATTTATGCTCAAAAATGGAGTTTTCCTCAAAAATTCATTCAACTATACCCATAAGGGAATGGGTTGGCCAAGCCAATCAACAAAAACCTCATAAGGTTAATCAAGAGAATGAGTGCTCACCGATAGAGGCGGTGGAATAAGCATTTATAGATAGAATTATGGGTTGATCAAATTACTCCCAAGAAGATTCCAAATACCTCCCCTCATGAATTGGTCTATAGGAAAGAAGTGGTCATGCTCATTTCGATGGAAATCCCTACTTTGTAATTGCTTAAAAGTACTTGAAATAAAGGAAAATAGAGCAATGGAAGTCAAATTAGAAGAATTAATTGACCTCCAAGAAGCAAGATAGCAAGCCAAAAATGCCACATGATAGGCTTCCAACAAGTGGTGAAGAGGTGGTTCAACAAGAAGGCATCTAACTCGAGCTTCAAGTTGAGAGACTTGGTTCTGAAATATGATGAAATGTTCGTAAGGCTGAGTTAACATGAAATTTTTGACTCACTATGGAGAGGACCTTTTGACATTATTGGTAGTAGGTAATGCAATGTGATCAAGTTAGTGGATGAAGAAGGAAGTTCCTTAGAGATTCTAGTTAACAGAATCCACTTGAAGCAATTCAACTAATTTATTGTCTTTTTCTTTATACATAGTTAGGTTCCCTTTATTGTTGTTGTTTCCTTTCACTAATAAGTGTCATTAGCATAAGTTGGTGGCCATCCCTTACTTGTTGTAAAGTGTTCGCACCTTGGCTCCCCTATTTTTTAATTTCCTCTCTGATAGATACTTATCTACCCCACTCCCCTTACAGTTAATGCTCAATCACCCCCAATTCCATGATTTCTCATAAAAAATATCACCAAATATTTTAAGAATATTTTCTCAAGTGTGTGTGCCATCCTTCTCATTTATAGGAACTAAACTCAAAATTTATATTATGATTATATTATAAGTGATAGATGATAAATACCCACTTCCTAAAAAAATGAAATATTTAAACACCCCAAATATTTCAAGAGAACTAGCTAAACAAAGAATCTTTAGAGAATTGACTATAATTATGAGTTGAAGCCAATAATCAATTATTTTCAAGAATAAGAAAGGGTAATTTGAGGAGAGCATTAGGATGGAGCCTTCTAGGTCCTCATCTAGTGGTAGACATCTAAGAAGATGAATATCTCATGGTATGTAGTTCTTTTAGAGCTTCCCCCTCAATTTAAAATGATAAAATCATATTCTTTGGCCCTTGCACAATAGAATCCTACCATACCAAATGTGAAAAATGTCTCAAATGGATATTGTAGAGACCACACACTAGTCATCATCCCAAATTGGCTAAGAACATAAAGAATCTAAGAGAGGGTGCTCATTCCTGCATAATCACAAAGGTCCACAAGGGTGAACTTGAGTCTTTTGACTTATGGTCATGGAGCACTACCCTAGAACAATATATGGTGCCCTTCATGCACCCATTCCTAGAGCTTATTTCTCTTTGTGTAGAAAATTAAAATATTGATATTTTCATTATTATAGGCAACCAATTAAATATGGAGATTGGTGATAGAATGGTGATGGAGATGCTCATGCTTCCTATAAACCCCACTATAGACATCTGTAAGTTTTAGAGCCTACAGACTATGTGGGACACTCATGTCTAGAAGTTGGGTTTCCTGAACTTTTCTCTTTACAACTAAATATAAGTTTCATCCCTACCCATCACTCTCTTCATCTTTGGGTTGGATTCAAACACTAATTCCTATGACTTCTAGTTGGGTGTCATCTTCCACGTGAAGACGGTGAGAAGGGAGAAGGATTAAATAATGGACTTCAAAGATTTCATTACTAATTTCATTCAATATCAAATAGAAAAAAATTCAGCTCAAAATACCTTCAAGTATTCTTCTTTCCTCTTGCACATGATTATTTTCCACAACACTCAGTTCCTTTCTCCATAATTGACCATCAATGCAACCAATATGGGAACATAAGCACACACAGTGATCCTAGTCTCTGCATAGACCCACATCTTGTTAGTCACATCACATTACCATGAGTTTATGGAGTGCTTTATGTATTTTATTATAATCGACCTCAGCGCAAAGCCATTACCTTCCAAATGATATAATGCTAGTGTGAACGACTCATTGACTACAAGACTTTATGTGAATGTTTCTTTAGAGAATATTTTACCTTCATTAGGGTCCATAGATGTAAGGAGGAGCCATTTTTCCTCTCTTGCATTCTCAAAGACAAGACCTTGGCCCTAGAATTGGCTCGCCAACTTGGCATGGTGGATTCAACATATGGCATAGGCTGAAAGAAGAAGTCTCTTTATGACATCCCCTTCTCAAGAGAGGGCTTTATAGTTTTGAAGAGGTCTTGAGACCATTTTGTTACACTCAAACTAGCAGAGCTCGACCTTGATCAAATTAATGATAAATGGAGTTATGACCCGAATAGCCACATAGTCGCTCTGAAGACTATTGCCCCTTCATCCATGAGTCTAAAAAAAAATTCAAGTAGAAGAATTCATCAATAGAGGATGATGTTTGTTGCCACAATAGTGTGTCTCACTTTTGGGACATGTTGATTTTTTCCTAAAATCACTTTTTTAGAAAAAATAATGATGTAAGCTTTGAGAGGTTCCATCTAAAGGGTTGTAATCGAAGAGGGATAGATAAGACCCCCTTAAATAAAAACCCCTTGCATAAAAATCCTCTATTTTTAAATCATACCCACAATAGAGTCTCCTTCACACTTATCAAAATCTTGGAACAAAAAAAAATTATTTACCTTTTGAGGGATTAAATAACGTCATTTAGAAATTATCTTTTGCAATATTGTAGCCCTCAAAACGAGCTTTCCAACAAGTATAGTTTTGATATGTTTTCATTTTATCATGTATTTAATTTTAATTTTTTACTGAACATAGGTTTTTCTTTGAACATCAAGCTCTTTGTTTTGTGGAGGTGGAAAATAGTAAACCAATGTAAAAATAAAATAAAAAATAACCCTTTCCCTAGGTATTAATGTCCATGTTTCACCAAAAAAATATTGAATTTCAATATATACACAATAAGTTAGGTTGGATGACACACACATATGTCTAAATTATAGTTATTGTGACTTCAAAAATTAATTAAAAAATATATGTAACAAAAAAGTATGAGAAAATATCCTTTCCCTAGATATTGATGTTGAGAATCTATATTTCAAAAACAAGAATTTTATCCTTTATAAAAAAAATTATGTTGGATGACACAAACGTTACTTTTTGAAAATATTATTTTATTTTTAAAAATAGTTATTAAAGGATATGTTGAAAGATTCATGATTTATTAGATGTTGTAGGTCTCAAAGATGAAGATTCAATTAAAAATATTGATGTAAATGATCATCTTGGTAAAAATGTGAGACACGGTATTGTGATTTCACCCAACATAAAATATTATGTCAATTTATAAAAGATCCCTTCAGACACCCACCAACCATGAGAGTCCTTCTACAGGGCAGTTCTAGAGTTTTATCTCCCAAGGAATTTAACAAAAAATATAAAAGCACAACTTAGTTAAAGGTGTTGGGATAGGAAAAATATGGAAGCCTATTGGAATTATAGGTAGGATATCAATCAAACAAATCCCACTATTGACATTTCTGATACCGATGAGAAATTCAAGAACATTTGGGATTAATACTATGATGAGGAGGTTTGAGCTGAAGAGTTAGATTTGGTAGAAGAAGAAGAAATCCCACTAGGAAAGGAGGATGAAGTCTATAAAATTTGAAGACCCTCAAAATTGCCTCCCACTCTCTACACAATATACCAACAACAATAAGTAGGGGAAACCAACCCATCCCCAAGGAACAACCCTCTGGTTCTCCATCCAAGCCCCAATTAGAAAAAGAGGAAATAAATAATGATGTGAGGATCGGGTGAGGAAAAAGGAGAGGCTAAGGAAGTAGAGGAATCCTTCATGTATCCAACCCTTGTCTTCACATAGTTGCCACATGTTGTCACACAAATGCTCTCAATTGCCACTCAATAGGTGCATTTTTCTTCCAATTTTCTTTCCCCTACATGTTCTTTATTTACCCCTTCTTTTCCTTCTACCATATCCACCTCATTCACCATCTTTCCACCTATTGTGATTACATCACTTTTCACCCCTCCGCCTTCATCCGCCATCCATACATTCACTATGGAACAATCGTCTACCATGCCTCTTTGTCATCTCTTTCCCTTCTCACCATCCACATTACTTTTCCATGCATTCATCTCCTTGAGAACAATGTTTGTTGCTTCATAGAAGTAAGTGATCATTCCATTTTTATTACCATAGGCACCCCCTTCATTGGGTAAGTTATTCAATCTCAATATTAATTAGATCAGTAGTTAGAGACTATGAGGAAATCTCAAGAGACCCAAGTAGAGAAAAAAGAGGAAAAGCAGCCAAGGCCCAGGAAGTACAGCACATGAGGTCTTTCTTTGACCACACATAGAAGGATCTGATAATCTCACACATGATGTCGATGTTCATAAAACCTCAAGACAAAATGTAGCTTGGGGATTATTCAACCCATTCTATCGACCTAAACCTCAGCCAAGAAATGCCACATGGTAGAGTATATTTAATGAAAGAAACCTAGAAGTCTATAACAATAGACTACCTCACATCCAATTTTTAACTAGAGAACAAGGATCAAGAGCTCACAATATTTAAAGAAATAGTTGATTTCCTCAATATGGAGGGTAAAGCTAAAGATGCAGAGCTCAAAAAAATGGCGTTCAAATTAGAGGTTCATTTCACTATTGAGAGCTTCCAATTGGAAGCTAGCCAAAGAGTCCAACTATAGATTTAGGTAACAGAGTTGAAGGTTGAGGTAGAAGTCATGAAAAAGGAAAAAAAGGTTGTATAAAACAAGTTTTAGCAAAGGGAAATTGAGATTGCATATGTTCAAAAGTGTCTTTCAAACTCTACAATCATGCAATAATAGATGCAACAATAAATAAAAAAAGAATCCAAGGATAGGGACCAAGATATTCAGTGGCTAAAGGACAACCTCACCAACTGTTCCCAAACTATGTATATCCTCCCAATGATCCAATAGTTATATGTGTCATATTGGGAGAGGATAAAAATATGGAATCATACTTGAAATTGATGATTAGGTTAATCACTGACTCACAATGATTGTGTACACATGTGAGCACCTCCATGGAGTAATTCCTCGCATTCATCTCCCCCAAGGTACAAAATTCACAAATTCTAGTTGAGAATTTTTATAGTGCAATAGATAAGACACTCCAAACAATGGGGGTTTCCAACCAAAAGTAGATGTTGAATATAGTTAATGAGTTCATGAGCTTCAACAAAGTAGTTCATCAAAGTTCAAGGCATATCTAGATTCCTTAGAGCTAGTGGTTCAAGCAATGAAGGAAAACATTAAAAAATTGGTTCAATTAGGATTTCCCTCTCCGTTCCTCTCTAACAACATGGTCATCTCTAAGGATGATATCAAGGGGGTATTGGTTGTAAAGAAAAATGAGAAGACCCTATTTATGGCCCTGGTCAAATGTCAAATGTCTTTGAAGTGGAGGTTATTCTATAGCCCCTTACCCAACACAAACTTCAAATATGGTAGTTGTGCAAGGTTTTAGTAGGTTCTCCTTTAAGGAGATAATAGATCTGGACAAAGCTTTCAAAGATCTAAAAAAAGGCATAGCCTTCAAAAGAAGAATGGACACCTATGAAGGTTACCCTTTAGGATTTTTAATTTTTGCATGCCTTTCTTTCTATAGTTTCACTTCTTTTGTGTGAACCAAAATTTTTGGGTTCTTCCATCCATAGGTGTATTCCCTCTACAATTTTCTAGAACTATGGATTAGATCCACACTTATGAGTTTTGGAAAGTTAGCTTCTCATTTCTTAAAGAATGGAGTGGTTATTATATTGGATTTCTCTTTTCCTTTAAGCCACTTATAACTTTTAGTTTATGTATTGGCTCCTCCGCTTGTACCACATGGTGCCCCCATCTCATCCTACACAAAGGAATTATCAACTCCTTTCAAGCATAATTCCAAGACACCACATAATGGGTCTGACACTGTCAGCTCATAAAAATTAAAATGAACTTAAAAGTGAGAGACCCCCATGTGGCATCATTGTGTCCCTCAAGAGAAAATGAATTCCCTTCATATATAAATTATGTACCATTGGTCAAGAAGGATGGACCCAATTCCAAGTGGAATCTTTAGGAGTAGCTTGAGAGAGAGATGTGTCAGCACTAGGGGAATATTGGGCATTAATGTTTTTCCATATTTGGGATTTGAAGACCACCTGCGTATATGAATGCAAGCTCTCCCTTTCAATTATAATAGACTCATCATGATAACAAGTGTTGGTTACAAGTGTCTTTTTTATCTTGTAATCTCCATTGTTCTAAGGAAATGGTGCCTATATATTCAAGGGATTTATCTTTTGTAGCGGTTTTTGGGTATTTAGGTTTACACAATTGTCTCTAAAGAGAAGACTATTTGAATAGTTTTAGTTTTGAATATAAATAGTAGTAGTTATTATGTTTTATTTCAAGATCTTAGAAAGTTCCCCTCATAGGAAGGATTGAATGGTTTATACTGTGCTTTTGGGCCTTTGTGTTTTTTCCTCCACCCAACAATGAAGAGGACATGGTGTTTTGTGCTAAATTATGTGAAATCAGTTGATGACTATTATTTATTTTCTCTACATCTATAGTGTTTTCTTTTGTTTATATTGCATACTTTAATCCATGCATATGCTCTTTTAAATTGTTTGTAATATTTCAAAATACCTAAGATATATTATGCAATGTTAGGAATGGATACCTTAGTAATTATGGTGCATCACCTTAGTGTTATTTCAGTTTCTTTTACATTTCCTTCCCCCCCTTTTCTCCCAAAATATTTGAATATTTGGCTTCTAAAATCCTAAAGATCGCTTCATAGACAAAATTTTTGGTCCCATAGATATAAAGCTTCCCATAGGATGTTGTTCTCTTAGAGAAAAAAATTAGGCATCAATAGTTCCTTTTCTTTTGTCTCAATATGGATTGGTTAAAGAATTTAGTATTTTTTTCACCCTCTTTTAGCCACTAGACTCTCAATTTTTATTTCCACTAAAGCTCCCCCTTTTTTCAAAGCTTGAACCTTTCCATTCTTAATTCCTTTTCTTTAATAGAAGTATCATTTCCATATATCATTCTTCCAATATTTATTGAATCTTCTAAATGCTATATTGAATCCTTTCTGTGTCTTGAAAAATATTTCCAAAGGGTACTTTATTCCATCCTTTAACTTTCTCCTTAAGCTTCTTTAGTTTTTGGACAAGAAAAAACATAGGGATTCCCAAACAATGCTAATTCCACCATCTATGAACCAAATATTTGAGATCAAGATGAGTAGACCACATCATTTCATAACTAAAGGGAAAAGGTCCATTAGCGATAGAGTCCTCCTAGTGAAGAAGGATGGCATTATTATTTGATCTCATTCTAGGAAGGGGAGAGAGATTCAACTTAGGCAAGATCTTCTAATAATTAGAGATAAGAAACCTATCATGTTTGACTTGTATGTGTCTTTTTTTGTGTTTCCTATTGGACTAAGTGAATAAGAACCCTTGTAGGTTGATATCCAAAAAACCATGAGAAGAAAGAAAGTTCATTGGGTGAAGCCACAATAGTGGTTTACAATTTGATGAAGGAAAACCCCCACAATAGTGGTTTACAATTTGATGGAATGAACCTACAGGACCCCACCATTTTAGGGGTTCGAATGAACCTACCGACTGAACCATAAAGGGGTTCGACCAAACTAGGGTTTGACTGAACCCATCAATCACAGGGCAGAATTTCCCCCCAAAAAAACAAAAGGAAAAATGTATATTGAGGTGGTTCGAATGAACCTTGGTTCGCTAGAACCCCCTAATTCTAGCAAACCCCCCTTTCCCTAATTTTTTACTTTGTTCACACCAAAAACCTAATTTTTTATGCTTTGACACTTAGGTTGAGGATGAAAATGGGGAATCTTCACAATCCCAATTGGATTCAGGTATTCCTCGAAATGAGCTATCCAATGAATATAATTTTAATATGTTTTGGTTTTATTATGTTTTTTTTTTTTCATTTTATTAAACATAGGTTTTTCATCGAAAATGGAGGTCTCTATTCTGCACATGTGGAAAAATAGCAGATTATCAAAAAAAAAATTGAAAAATATGAGTGCACCAGTTATTGAAGTCCTTGATCCAACAAAAAAAAAAAATTGAATTTCGATACATACACAAAAATTTACGCGTTATACAGTTGCGCTATGTCTTAATTGCCATTGGTTTAACTTCGAAACTTGATTAAAGAAAAAATATTCAATAAAAAACTATCTAACCAAGTGCAAGCACTAGATATGAGAGATATAAATCTAAATTTGAAAGAATTAGAATTTTATCCTTCATAGAAAAAAATTTATACATTATACGGTGTGCATCACTTTTTAAAAATGTTGTTTTTTGAAAAAAACCAGTTTTTGTGGGAGATGGAAAAAGAAGTGCAATTTGATTCCTATTTTTTTTTAAAAAATATTTTTAGAATCTACAGACAAAATGTGATGAGACTTTAGTTTTCATCATCTTCAAATTCCTCACTGTTTAGCTGTTATAGGTGTTTGAATATGAAGATTTAGTTAAAAATATTAATTTTAGTGTCCAGTTTGGCCAAAAATTGTAAATCACTATTGTGGGATCACCCCATTGGATATATCATACTATTAGAGGAGTCAACAAAACTCCCTATTTCTCTGAGGGGAAAAAGGGGGTGTTGAAATATACACCTAGAATCCAAAGGTCCCAACCAAAAATTAAGATTAATGAAGATATGGAATTCCAAATAGAAGCTCTTGTGGTTATGGAATTGGGTACATAGATTTTGACAAGGTTCATTTAACTGATGAGTTCAAATCCTACATAAATGTCATTAGACTATTTTTAGAAAAGGTGCCTTTATAACCTTTAACCCTATGAGGATTCCAAAGCATAGCTATACCTTCAGAAGACCCATCAACATTATAGACAAAGTAACCAGTAGAAGGCCAAATATTCTTCACCATCTAGTCAAAGGTAGTTTGGTACATCTTTTTTTCCTAGAGAATTAGAATATCAATTTTGTGATTAACTATACAAAATTTTATAATATTATATTTAAGAGAGTTTTTCAAGCCTCTAATGTTATGATAAAATATTATCATTATGACTATTAAGAATTTCAACATGTTGGAACTAAAAAAATTGGCCAAGGCCCCCATATGAGTCATTTCTTTTGTTTCTTTTGTCCTAAGAGGTCATTAAAAGTCTTCTTTTCCCTAAAGCAACCTCTCGGTCTGCATCCTTGGCCTTCATATCCTTTTGTTAGGGTCTTCATAGTTTTTCATATCTCCTCCCATGTCTATTGGCATATAGCTTCTATTGTTGTCATTGATGGAAACTAAAGTCATTAATCTAGTCTGCACTGTAGTATTTGACTATACTAGAAGGCAGAGTGGAGAACAGGGTATCTAGTTGAAGTTGAATATGTCAAGTGGTTTGCATTACCAGTTTATCAGTTTTGGTTGTGGATCTCAGGAAAGCTCTTTGGGTATCTGAAATGTCTTACTCTCGAGTTTTGTGTTGTTGCATCAATGGGTGTACGAGTTAGGAGACCTGGTCGTTCAATTTTCTATTCATCAATGCATGAAGGTTGACTAAGTGAATGTTAGGTGTTGCGGATGCCTTAAGTGGAATTGTTTGAAGTGTTTTTTGTGTTAGAATATTTTTTTTTGGGTCATGACTATTCTATGGCTGACTTTGGTGGATGCACATTAAAAGTTATTCATAATTTGAGCTGACAGTTGGAATATATTTTATATTTTATCAAAGCTGACATGGAGCGATTGAAATCTTCGTAGAGGATATATATATGAGATCAGTTAATTCATTTTGGTGTGTGTGTGTGTATTCTAAATATGTGTTGATTTTTGTGTAAATATCAGAAGAGAATTTGAGCAATTTTTGTGCAGAAGAAGAATTTTGTGAAGCAAATTAAGGTAGAGCATAATGAAGTGCAGAATCAGACAGAAGGTCCAAAATCTGATCTATGAGCCTAAAGGGAAATGTAATCAGGCATTTGTAGATGTTATCTTCTCAGTTCAACCTTTTTATGTAATCCAAATCTTTGTAAGGCAGTGAGCCTTCCTAATTTTGAGCAGTGAGCTCTAAGCAGTGTGCTTGAATGCAAGTGCATTCCCATTTTGTAAAACACTATATTTTGAGTACTCAAAATTATGGATTGACCTCCACCATGGTTTTTCCCCTAACAGGTTTTTCACATAAAAATCCTTGTGTTATGGTGTTGTGGTTTATTGGCTCTTGTTCATGCATCTTTCTTTTGATTGAATGTTTTAAAGAGGACAAATTAATAAGGTTAAAAATTGCACAACACTGATTCATCCCCCCATCTCAGTGTTGCTCAAGTCCAACAATGTCTACTTTATTTTTCTTCATCAATTTCCATTAATATGAGTCCATTTCTCCTTTAGACTATCATCTAGCGGTAACATAGTAGAGGGAATAATATCATTATCTCCAAACCCCAACAAAGATAGAGAATCTTGCAAGTTTGTGGAAGGTGCTCTAGGTTGTTTAAGGAATTTCTCGGTATTTAAATTTAAAGTCTCTATTTAAATTTAAAGGGTGATATTACAACTTATTGTGGGACTTATTTAGATCTATTTTTATTTTGCATTCATCAAATATTTCATTAAATTTAGGGAGATCAATCATCTTTTCTTTAGTCACATATGAACTAGCCTCCCTCTAGGTTTTATTTCATGAATCCTTACCTAATTTATTAGGGACATTTTTTGTTCCACTTTTTCTTCCTTCTTTCTCCTTTATGTTTTTAGCATTCAAAGGAAAATCCATCTTTGGACTGTCATTAACCAAACTTATTCCTTCTTAGGATATAGGATTCTTAGTCACATTCTAGAACTATTTATCTAAGATCACAATACTTCTTTTTGGTGAACTTGGCTTACAACAATTGATAAAATGTCCAAACATTTTACATAACTAGTAGAAGTTTCTGGTAGTCTCATACTCTATTGATTGATTCTAGACACCAAATCTTGATTTGAGAGACATAATAGAGGGTAAGACCTTATTTAATTCTACATTAGCATATATTTTGGAAAATACTAACCTTGATATCTATTGGGTAATGTGGACACAAAAAACGTATCCCTTTTTGGCTTGCATGATTTGGGAATAATTGATGAAAAATTGGACTTAATGAGTCCTTTATTTGGTGTTGTGAGGTGTTTTTCACATCCACACTAGGTCTTGGACCCTTGCAAACTGAATAAAATGTATTTAACGATGTCTTGTGAAGGTGTTGTGAAGTGTTGTAAAATAATTTCATGCCTCTCTACACTTAATGGACCCATATTTTCCTTGATTCAACATTATTAAATGTATTTAATGGCATTATCACATTAATCTAGAAGGCTTCTAAACTAAACTTATCATTAAACTACTGTTGTAATGTGTCTTACACATTCACATTCAGTGTTGTGCCTTTCTAGGCTAAGTGGACCTCATTTTAGTGTTGTAAAGTGTATTTAATCACACTTTCAAATTGAATTTTATGTCCCAAGCCCTAATTGACCTTTACATCATCATTAATAGGCCCTTATTTCCCCATATTGTGTATTCCAAGGCATAATTTGATCAAATACTCGATGAAATCAACATAAAAATTCAAATTATTCATTCCCCAACATTCCAACTGTCAAAAGGGCTCCTCTAGGACTAAGTCACCCAACATGGCGACTTAGTCCAATTGGCCTATTTTCAAGGTTTGAGCGGGAAAGTTTGGATTTTAAGTTTATTTATCCTTCATGTCAGCCTTGGGGATCAAATTAACAAGAAAAAAAGAAGGTGAATTACCTGTAAATACAAGCCTCTAAACCCAAATTCATAATAATATTGACCTAATCATTTCATTCATCATTTATCTTCTCTCTCAAGTCAAGCAAGCTATGGTTTTTACATTCTAAGTCATCAAGATAGCTTTCAAAGACATTCAAGGGAATATTCTTCATCCATTGTTGTAGAGAATCAAGATCAATCATCATGGAAAGGTATTAAATCCATTTTTTCATGCTTCATGTTACATTATTTCTCCATTTTGGTTTAAATACCTAAAAAGGGGTTTGACCTTGAGGCAAACCCCCATGCCCTAACATTCACTATTTCCTTTTCTCTTCTTGTGTGTTTGTACATTTAGGCACTTTGAGGGTTTTAAAATATTTGAGTAATAGGTTGTAAACTTATTGGAATCATCTTCTTCCTTAGAAAGCCAAAATATCAACTAAAACTCACTTTTAGGCCTGAAAATAAGAGTTTTAAAAGTAGACACTTTTCAAGAACCGAAGTGCAGACCAAGGGCTTTCATTTCCACTTTCAAATTTTTAGAAATATAGAAGTGGAATAAGTCAATACTAATGGAAAATTAGTCCCATTGTACATGCCTTTCAGTGATTTTTGTAGATTCAGACACCCATTTGGTAGAAACATGTTTCTAGACAGATTTTCCAGATCTAGGACTAGGTCGTCCAGATTGGCACAAGTGTCCCAGTTGGTTTCTGCATTAGTTTTATCAAGATTCAAGACCTTAATTCCATCCTTTTTAAGCCTCCAAGTGCAAACATTCAGTTTCATAGCTTTCTGTTCAATTTTGTTTACATTTCTAGGTCCTTTATCACACGTTTGCATACAACATTGTGTTTTCAAACAAATTGCATATCTTAGGTTTGGCATTAATAATCATCTTTTCTTTTTATTTTATTGTATTTATAAATTGCATATAAGCATATTCCATCCATCCTTGCATTATTTTTGAATGTTTACATTACATTTTGGCTCCATCTTTCCCCTTTTAGGTGAAAACCCCTAGAAGTGTTAGAAAGACCCTTGGGTGCCAAAATCTTTGTTTACATTTTGGTGAACCCGAATTTTGAAAAAAAATTCTTCTGATTTCAAGTGCATCCTATGTTTAATTTTCATTGCATTAGGTGTTGCATTAAATTGCATCTTAGGGTTTTTAGAAAGTGCATTAGTGAAAAGCTCATATAGCTTGCATTTTTGCATCATATTTCATTAGAAAATAACCAAATTCTAATTTTTCATACTGTAACTACATCTATGCATTTGAAATACATCAAATTGCATTCAAAATATGGAAATTCTCAAAAAAATCCCTACTGGGACTAATTTTCCACCTTGGGAAACTTAGTCCCTGTTTAGCCCTGAAACTGCCTTTTACAGAGCTGAAAACCCTATTTTAAAGCTTTTGTTTGCTGCCATTACCTACTTGTATCAGTAGGATGAGTTTTTGTAACATGCATTTCATTAGATCTATCTTATATTATCTCATTTCATGCATTGTTTAAATTCACATTTTCATTTCCAACATTTCATCTTTTAAGTTGTTGAATAATGTAATCAACAAATTACTTGTTTTACATCTAAAAATTACATTTAAATCATTGCATTGCATTTATTTTTTAATAGCATGTTTTCTTTCAAAATATTTGGCTTTGATTTGGTTAAAAATGGATTGTATAAATACAACATTCCCTCTTATGAGTTCAATCTCGCTTACAACAATGAGGTCTTTAAGAAACATAATCAAGCCATTGACACACTCAATATTACATTTCTCATTGGTGCAAATGGTAGTGTAGACAATCATAACTAACATACTTGTTCTTCTTCTGATAACTCTCCTATTAGTGATGAAGGTATCTTGGTGAAGGAAGATACAAGCATTGAGGGTCTTGATTATCCATCTCCTCATTCCCCTTTGGAAGATGTTAGACAAAAAGAGGTTGAAATAATAGAAACATTCCTAAATATCACCTTACCTAGTCTCCATAACCATGACTATCAACATTGTCCTTCTCTTAATATCCCTCCTCGATGCCATGAGTATAGGCTAGTGTTAGAAGATATACCTATTAAGAGTCATGAGAATCTTGACCCTCCCTTCCTTAATGCTCCTACCATTTGGGAAAATCTATTTGAAAATCATAGTGGTACTTCTCTTGAGGCCTCCCCCACTTGTGATGAATCCATTACAAGCTCTCCTATTAGGTTAGATAACATGACACAAGAGAATGAGACCTTAAAGACAATGGACACTCACCTAGCACCTTCTCCTAATCATCCCACTCTTGATAATCCCATCATTGATCATTCCCCTACTTGTGACAAAGTCATTTTAGAAGAACCAACCCTCGAATGTCAAGAACATGTGGTTTTTAGTGCTCCTAGAAACTCTCCTCCTAGGGAGAATATCATGAGACAAGACAAGGTTAACATTGACAATAAACATATTATGCTATTAGAAGAAGATGGAGAGCCCATGATAGGTTCTCATTCACCAAGGGATGCTAATATTATTCAACCTCAACTCATCATTTATCCCCCTTCACACAAACCTCAAACTCAAACCAACCTGAACTCATCCTTTACCCATCATCACATAAACCTCCACCTCCACCTAAACCCGAGTTTACCCTTTACCCACCTAAGAACAATGTTTCACAACAACTAAGTCCTTTATATACCATTACTCATACATACATCACAAGAAACAATCCACAACCACAACAACCAACCCCAATTTCCTTACCTTTTTCCTAATTCTATACTGCCTAATGCTCCTTGAGTATGGGAGTATGATCTTGTTGAGCAACTTAAGAGCACTCCCGCAAAGATATCTCTTTGGGATGTTCTTCAAAATTCACCTACCTATCAAACTATGCTTCAAACGACCTTACAACAAGTTCCTATCCCTTCTCATACACAACCAACTGAAATAGAAGCCATAATCCAAGGAATAAACAATGCCATTGTTTTCCACCAAAGTGAACTCCACTCTTTGGTAGTGCAAAAAACAATGACCCTTTCATAATCATATCTCAATACAAACAAACATGGATAAAGAGAAATCTTGTCGATATTGGTTATGCCCTTAATGTGTGTAGTGTGAGCCTTCTAGATAGGCTTGTCATTGATCAATCAACCATTCAACCTGATTCTTTATCCATTAAGGGATTTGATAATGTCGAAAAGAAACCGCTTGGGGTGATCATTATACCTCTTCAAGTCGGAGTGGTCAAATTGAATACACCAATCCATGTTATGCCTCATGAACTTTCATGTAATATTATCTTAGGTAGACTTTGGATTCATATAATGAATGGTGTGCCTTCCACTCTTCATTGAAAAATGAAATACATTTACAACAATAAAGTATACACCCTTGACGTTGATCTTGAACCTTATAGTCTCTTACAACTTGAGAAACAAAAAGAAAATACCTTAAACACATCAACATCAACTACACATATGGAATCCGTACAACAACAAAACAAATAACAACACATGAAGCTATTAGATGATGATTGGGGTTCCTTGGACTTCACACCAACACTCATGGGAGAATACAAGATCACAAAAAAATACTCTACCAAGGAAAAAAAAAGTAGTCATGTCAACACAAAACTTGGATGACCCTTCAAAATAATCCACCTCAACCACTGTAGAACATAAGACAACAAATTACACAACAAAATTTGATGAGCTTAATAATGAACAACCACCTGATTTAAAAGCAGTGAAAAAGCTTTATGGATGAGGTTGTAAGCTTATGCAACAACATGGATACAGTGGAAAAGGTTTTTGTGCTAGAGAAAAAGGTATTCATGTTCCCTTCGATCCTATCACACAAAAAAAAATTATGGTCTTGGTTATTGTCCTTTAATGGAGATCACCGATACTTCACTCAATGTCAACATTGTCACACAACATTCTCCTAAAACAGCCTTAACCATAATGCATGTTGAACTAATTGACACTAGTGGTCTTGAAATTCATCCTTTACAAAACATGAAATAAACAAACACACCTTCTCTTAATTTCAATTTCATCTCACAATACACTAATGATTTGAACTCATTATATTTACACCCTCCTACCATGGAGCAAACAAAATATCGTAATCTCAAGAGTCTTGCATAAGTATGATATCTTGTACTATGCAAGAGGCACCTTTGTCACAAACTATAGGAACACCTTCTACCATTGATCAATAGGGCATCTTGTCAAAACTCCTCCATTATCACTTGATATCCCTCCCTCCAAGAACTCGAAAGAAATTTTATTATAAAAATTCATTTTGTGCCTATCACAAAGTTCATGGTCATTCTACTAATGTAATGCTTTGAGTAGTAAAATCCAACATCTTAATGATTTTGGTGTTCTTCCTTATGTAGGGGCACCTCATTCCTCTAATTGATACTAATTTTCACTCTACCATGCATGTCATTAATCATTTTGGCTCATCTTTTTCCTACACTAAGTGGGGGCAAGGGGTTAGTTAGCCTTGTCCTCGTATGTCACTTGTTGAATATTTTGGCTAGTCATTAACCTTTCATAAACATATAAGAGCAAGCTTGAGATGTGAACTACATGCCTTAAGTTGGATCACATTCCACATACTACCTTTATCATGATGTAGCTTATTGGAAACATATGACTTGGCATAGGGCTTTTCAAGTAAGATCTCATATCCTCTTCTTCTAGTTTAAAGAAATTGGTCACAGTAATGGTGTTAGCAACCACTTTAAATTGGGGGCATGCATCAACACTCACATTTCATTGTGTGATTTTATTTTTCTTGCAATTTACTCTCTTGGAAACATTAGGTGCAATGTTGCTTAGGATGAGACATTGCACTTGTCCTCTCTTGGAAATAGGATGAGACTGTTTGCGCTTTTCCTCTCTTGGAAACATTAAGCACAATGTTCCCTAAGATGAGACATTTCATAAACCAAGAAAAATCCCTTTGAACATTCCTTACACTATTTTTCATTTGCAATGTCTATGAGTGTTAAGCGTATGAATTTTTTCTTACCTCAAAGACCTTGAAAATCATTTTCATTATGGATCCTTATTAAAGTTATCAAGAGGTATAACTTTGGTATGGTGTAATGGGAAGCCCATTATGAGGCATGATTTTTCCCCATAGCCACCATGTGGATTTCTCACCCCGCGGAAAACTAGAAGTTCTATAGCCCTAGAGTGAGTATACTTTGGTCTTCTCACCCAGTGGAAAACCATGAGTTTCGTTGCCCCAGAGTGAGTATGCATTTTTGGACAAAAAACCTAGATATGATCCACAATGTGTTGGAAAAATGATCGAAGCTTGGTCCACCTTTTCATTTTCTCTTTTCTCTTCCTTCTAGTTCTTTCCATCAAGTGTGATCATGTAATCATTCACCTTGTGTGTTTCCTTTTGTGCTTATGTCAATTTGACTTAGGATCGTGGATCCTGGGGGCTTACACAACCTCCTTTGATCTTTGTCATTCTTTGTCGCTCACATTGGTATGATTGGACCCCTTCTTGAATGTCCACTTTAGTGTGAGTTTGAAGCAATTTCATCCTCTCACTAAAGTAGGGGCTAACTATGGACACAAAAAAAGTATCCCTTTTTGCTTGATTGATTTGGGAATAATTGATAACAAATTAGACTTAATGAGGCCTTGATTTTGTGTTGTGAGGTGTTTTTCAGATCCACACTAGGTCTTGGACCCTTGAAAACTAAATAAAATGAATTTAACGATGCCTTGTGAAGGTGTTGTAAAAGAATTTCATGACTCTCTACACTTAATGGACCCATCTTTTCCTTAATTCAACATTATAAAATGTATTTAATGGCATTATCACGTTAATCTAGAAGGCTTGTAAACTAAACCTAACTTTAATCTAGTGTTGTAATGTGTCTTACACATTCACATTGGATGTTGTGCCTTTCTAGGCTAAGTGGACCTCATTTTTATGTTGTAAAGTGTATTTAATCACACTTTCACATTGAATTTTGTGTCCCAATCCCTAATTGGCCTTTATATCATCATTAATAGGCCCCTATTTCCCCATATTGTGTATTTCGTGGCATAATTTGATCAAATACTAGATGAAATCAATGTAAGAACTAAAATTATTCATTTCCCAACATTCCAGTTGTCAAAAGGGATCCTATAGGACTAATTCAACCATCTGGGAAAATGAGTCCTTGCCATGTGGGACTAAGTCACCCAACATGGCGACTTAGTCCAATTTGGCCAATTTTCGAGGTTTGATTGGGAATTTTTGGATTTTAAGTTTATTTCTACTTCATGTCGGCCTTGGGGATCAAATTAATGGGAAAAATAAGGTGAATTTCTTATAAATACAATCCTCTAAATCCTAATTCATAATAATCTTAACCTAATCATTTCATTCATCATTTATCTTCTCACTCAAGTCAAGAAAGCTATGGTTTTTAAATTCTAAGTCATCAAGATAGCTTTCAAGGAAATTCAAGGGAAGATTCTTCATCCATTGTTGCAGAGAACCAAGATCAATCATCATGGAAAGGTATTAACTCCATTGTGTCATGCTTCATTACATTATTTCTCCATTTTAGTATAATTACCTAAAAAGGGGTTTGACCAAGGAAAACCCCCATGCCTTAACATTCACTATTTCCTCTTCTCTTCTTGTGTGTTTGCAGATTTAAGCACTTTGAGGGTTTGAAAATAATTAAAGAATAGGTTGAAGACTTATTGGATTAATCCTCTTCCTTACAAAGCCAAAATATCAACTAGAAGTCACTTTCAGGCCCAAAAATAAGAGTTTCAGAAGCGAACACCTGTCAAGAACCGAAGTGCAGACTGAGGGCTTATGTTTCCCCTTTCAATTTTTTTAGAAATAAATAAGTTGAATTAGTTTCCACTAATGGGGAATTAGTCCCACTATACATGCCTTTGAGTGATTTTTGCAAATTCAAACACCCATTTGGCAAAATCAGGTTTCTGGACAGGTTTTCCAAATATGGGACTAAGTCAACCAGATTGGCACAAGTGTCCCTGTTGGCTTCTGCATCAGTTTTATTAGGATTCTAGACCTTCATTCCATCCTTTTTCAACCTCCAGGTGCAAAAAATCAATTTCATAGCTTTTTTTTCCAGTTTTGTTTATATTTCTAGGTCCTTTATCACATGTTTGCATACAACACTATGTTTTCAAACCAATTGCTTATCTTAGGTTTGGAATTAATAATCATCTTTCCTTTTTAGTTTATTATATTTAGGCATTGCATCTAATCATATTCTATCCATCCTTGCATTAGTTTTGAATGTTTACATTGCATTTTGGCCCCATCTTTCCCCTTTTAGGTGAGAAACCCTAGAAGTGTTAGAAATACCCTTGGGTGCCAAAATCTTTGTTTACATGTAATATTGTCAATAGCTAGCAGATGACCAAAGGAGTTAGTAATACCCTAAAAGAACTTTGGGCTCAAAAACTCAAGGGGAAGCCTTTCGCGTTGAATCCAAGTCAAGGAATCTAAATCCAAATTAGTCAAGGGATCAAAGCTCGGTTCCCATTTAAATAAAGATAATAAAAAAATTAAGTTCATATCAAAATCCTAAGGTCCACTAATGAGGACATTGAAAAAGTCTTCATGAAAATTAAAAATAAATAAAGATAAAGCACTATCCATAGCACTAATATTAATCCCACATTTTAGTTTCCACACAGATTTAGACCATTTCCTCACTCAATCAATGTTTGGTCTAAAAGGAAGGAACTTACTAACTAGGGATATTTGGAGACTGGCTATAGTTTTGTTCATCGTGTTTTCTAGAACAACAATCTTGAGACTATCAACCAAGTAGGAAACTTTAGAAGTAGGGGAAACCTTAGGATGTTGAAAACTTTGGAATTTGCTTCAAATGATTTTCTTCACATAAGAATTTGGGTATTAGGGTATGTGCAAGATCATCATAGAAAAATAGGCCCTTAAGTGGCAAAAAATTTAGAAAAATTAGAGTTAGGCAACTTGACATAAAAATTTGAATAAGTTATCTATATTATTTCAAAAATATGTAAGAATAGAATTTGTAACAAATTGAATGTAGTTTCTGAACTACTAGGTTTATTTTATTTTTTTAAATATATTTGGTGAAAATTTGAAATTTCAATGTAGTAGTACTTAAATTTCAGGAAAAAATAAGAAGTAGGTGTCTTTCCAACCACCCTAACCACAATGAAATGATAATATTTTCTTATAATATTTTAGATATAAGTAGAGGACTCATGTCCTGATGTGATGCATATTTTTTTGTAATTTTTTTCCAAATAAATAATTAATTATGATTTTTTTTATTACAACTTTTAAAAAATATAAAAACTTGTATGTCTAACCACCTTAACTTTGTCAGAACTTCATGAGATTCATTTTTTTTTTTAAATCCTATAGTATACAAAGAAAATAATGTGACGCATGTTTCAGATTCAAAAAATTTGATACCGTTTGAAAGCTATAGATGTTTTTCAATCAACCTATCAATCAAGACTTTAGTCGTAATTCAAATAGAAAATGAATAATAATTATTTATTAAATTCAAAGTAAGGCATAATTTATATTGGTGGAAATCTAAGAATCTCCTTTAAAAACCCTTTTCATTTCATCAATTTTGGGTAAGAAAAATTTATCAGCTACATACCCTACAAATACCCATCATATCACCACTTTTTGGCCCATCATGATACTACACATACCCATTAGTTAAAAAAGGACTCCAAAATAAAGCCTATAAAAGAGGGATTATTTTAAACTAAGTGTGTATAGGACTAAAAGGAGAGTGAGGAAAACATATTCACATTGACTGTTCTTGATCTAGAAGGTAACAACACACCACTTTTGACTGCAACAACTTCTAAAGAAGAGGATGGGGAAGCCTACGAGCCCTCCACTAGGTACACCCATTATGTAGCATGACAAGTGCAAAGAAAATTAAAAAATAGCAAAGATGATGTTATTTTTAAAATCATTTTATTATTTATGATGTTATTTTTTATGATGATTATTTATTATGACCATGCATATATATGATGATAAATGTTATGATCTATGATTATAATTATGATGCATGTGTTATGATTGTGATACTATAATACATACTAGTTCAATTTTGAATATAGTGAAATCAATCTCCACTATGATCAAATATCAAAATGAAACCTATCAAGAGAAGATTCAATAAAATGCAATATGCAAAGTGCAAAGAACCAAAAAAAAAGAAAAAGAAAATATGTTTTTACTTACAAGAGGAATCTTGGAAAGTGGATATCACTTGTCATTTTACCCATCTTACATGCACATAATAGACATGCAAACATGAAAATAAGGAAACTCATGTTTAAACCAAATCTACTCTAAGCACATTAAGATATAGGCCTTCATTAAGAAAATGGGATATAAAAGAAATTAAAACATGCACATAAAGACACTCATGCTATGACACAAGCTACTCTAAGAATAATAGGATAGGATTTCATTGAGAAAATGAGATATAAAAGATAAAACCAAAAAATCTAAAGAAAATCAATCAAGAAGCAAAATAAATAGCCAAAATTTCTCTTTACAAAGGATAAGCTCAGTTTTGATAGATAAGATGCATTATCAGGAGGATGCATTCATTAAGACCTTATATTTATTTTGATAAATACCATCATAGGAAAGATAGTTTCATTAATACATGAAGATGTTTTGATATTTATATTGAAAGATAGGACACAAGCTATGCAAGTAAAAGACCTAGCTCAACAATTGAAATTCATTTTTCTCATAATTTTCATAAAAGCTCAATGTTTTCAGATTTTCATATGATCTAAAGATACAATAATCAAGCCCAAAACTAAGTTTAAGGAAAAAATTTCCTCTAGATAGGGAAATGAAAACTGACATGGGTAAAAGACATGAAAATAATAGATATGAACAACCAAATCATTGAAGACAAGGAAAAAGGACATGCAAATGACTAATGATATGTGAATGAGATGCAAAATAGGGGATGAAATGGAATGCATATGCAATGATGAGACTAGTATGTATAAACTAGTATGATAGCCAAAGGGTCACGTATAAAACTTCTTAAGATAATGTTATTAATAGGGCCTTCTAAAGGTTATCCTTCATATGTAGCAAGTTTAGAATCTCCAGAACTATAAGTTACAATAATAATGAAGGGTCCCAAACAATTAGGTTATAACTTTCCTTTCTTGTCTCTATCTTGTTGATTATTTTGATTCTCTTTTAGGACCACATGTGTTTCCCATCTAAAGCCTTCATATTTTTTATGTTTTTGTTATAGCTACAATGAAGGAAATTTTGAAGTTTGTAAGTGATTTAATGAATAGAGATTCATTTCATCCAATACATAAAGCTCGTGCAATTTAGATACTTGGTATACTTCTTCATCAATGACATGCTTTAAGGAAAACCTTAAGGAGGGGAGATCAACCTCAATAAGAAAAATGGCTATGATTTAAAAGAATTGGAAATATGGAGTGGCTCCTATAAGTGTGCAAATACTAGTACAATAATCCCATAAAGTAGGATTAATTTGTAATTGTGAATCACAACCATCTTTATTGACATTTTCTTAAGGATTTTCAATATAGTTTTATTGGATGCCTCAACTTGACCATTACCTTATAGATGATAAGGAGTAGAAAAATGATGTTGGATATGAAATTGGTGGAAAAAATCACAAACATACTAATTTTTAAAAGGCTTTCCATTATCTGTAATGATAGAATGAGGGATACCATAGAAACAAATTATATAGTTTAGGATGAATTTGGTTATTTTATTTCTAGTAATAATGGATAGTAAAACACCTTCAACCCATTTTGTAAATACTCAGTGGTGGTGATAATGAACTGAAGACCATTGGATGAGGGGGATGGATTTTTCCTATGAGGTCAAGTCTCCATTGTGAAAAAGTCCAAGGAGTAGTTATCAATTGTAACTCTTGGCAAGGTACATGAATCAAGTCTCCATGTTATTGAAATTTACAATAGTTTTTAGAAAATTGTTGTGCATCATGTTCCATAGTTGGCCAATAATATCAATTCCTAATTTTTTTAAAAGGGTAGGTCCACTAAAATGAACACCACAAATACCATCATGTATCTCAAATGAGGTAGTTTTAGATTCTTTCAATTCTATACACTTAAGGAGGATACCACTAAGACTCCTTCAATAAAGAGTATTGTTAGGAGTTACAAGTAGGACCAAAGGGATTAATTACCAGTTATATGCAATTTAATTAAACATAATAGAAGAATGAAATAGAGGAATGAACAAATTACATAAAATAGTGAGAAAATGAGTTTTAACATGGTTCACCCAATTTGTAGGCTATGTCCACACATAAATATCTAATATATTAATAATTCCTAAAAAAATTACATTTACAATAACTTCTAGAAATAGTTGCAACATGTAGAAATCATTTCACATAATTTCTACTACTCTATTTCCCAATACAATACATGTATTGTTTCTTCTTGTCACTACCCATGATCTCCAACTTCTCTCTTGCACTTCACATTACCTATGTAACAATGAAACTCCAAACCAAATGTCTATTTGAATTTTGTGTGACCTTGCTAGCAGCATTCACAAAATCATTACTATTGGAATTCTACATTCACAAAAATAAAACATTTTTTTCTTTAGGGAAGTTACATAATCATTTAACTGAAATTCAAATACAAAAATGTAGTAAAATTCCTTAACTAATTTTTTTCAATTTTTGCTTCACCTCACAAGACAAACTTTTCCCCCTTGCATTCCCTTGTTAATTAATTTTGGGAAGGTGTGCTAGGAAAACTGGGGAAATTTAAACACCAAGTTGGATTAGGCTCCACATATCAAAAATCTCCCACTTGGAGACTAATTAGACTCCACACGATATCATCTCTCACTTGGAGACTGATTATAACACAACTACCCTTGTAGCTCCCACTAGAAATCACCACCAATGGACCCTGTTATTTTGATTGCATTAAATTCAACCTTGACAGTGAATGGAAACTAAAGAGGAGCTCATATTCTCCCATGTCACTTCCTTCATAAGCATATCTTCTGGGTTTTCATCTGTATGAGTTTTGTCTTTGAATACAAAACAAAATTATTCCTACTATTTGTTGTCCATAAATAAATAACATTCATCCTATTTCAAATACTCTCCTTTCTTGCCTTTATTTCAAAAAAAATATTTGCCTATGTGGGTGATAAAGCAACAACCTTTTTCAGCCTTGAAATACAACTCACAGTTGTCCCACCAATAGTGAACACATAACCTATAATGCTGGATCGTGTCTCAATATTTCCTACCAAATCTAAGCCAACAAAGCCTTGTAAAATAGTGTTAGATCCCTAAAAACATAAATTCCTATTGGATGTACCTATCAAATACCTAAGAATCCATTTTACCAAATTCCAATGCTCTATTCCGTGTCTACTTATATACCTACTTACAACTCTTATGAAATGTGCAATATTCGGCCTTGTGAATACCATTGCGTACATTAAACTTCCAATAGCTGAAGAGTATGAAACCTTTGAAATTCTTACTACCTCCTCTTGTAACTTTGGATACATCTCCTTAGTCAATTTGAAATGACTAATCAAAGGTGTGTTTACAACTTTTTTCATTCTCCATATTAAGTCTCTGCAACATATTTTTAATATGATAAAATTGAGATAGTTTTAGTTTTCTATTTTTCCTATTTCTAGAAATTCTCATACCAAGTATTTTTTTGTTGCCCCCAAATCCTTCATAGAAAAATATTTTTCTAATGGTTTTTTTAACTATCCTATGTCATACATGATAGACCCTACTACAATCATGTCATCAACATATAAACATAAAATAATGTACCTATCATTATCCAACCTCTTAAAAATAAAAACAAAGGTTAGAATAACACAAGTTGTAGCCTTGCTCAACCATAAAAAATATCAAATTTTAAATACCATTACTAAGGTACCTGTTTTAAGCCATATCAACTCTTTTTCAATCTACACACTAATTTCTAATTACCTATGACCTCAAACCCTTGTGGTTGTTGCATATATATCTCCTCTTCAAAATCCCCATGGAGAAAGACATTTTTCACATCTATTTGTTCAAGATCCAAGTCTTCAGTAGCCATAATACTAAAAATAGTATGAATAGAAGTCATTTTAACAACTGAAGAAAATACCTCATCTAAATCAATGTATTTTTTCTATGTAAATCCCTTAATTACAAGTCTAGCTTTAAATATTTTATTACCCCCTCCCTCTTTGAGCCTATAAACCCATTTATTTTGTAAAGTCCTATTAGATCCTCAAATTCAGCACATTCAAGATCCAAGTCTTCAGTAGCCATAATACTCAAAATTCATGGGATAACCCCTATAGTACTTTTCTATTTCATATCTCATCAACTTTAAGAACAAAAAATGAGGTGAATCCCAATTTTCTTTCATGTGTTTTTCTTAGTCTCAGAACATCTTTCTGAATGTTTTCCTATTGTTTTGTCAAATTCATCTTTTTATGCAAGTCATAAAATTCAATTTGCAGGAGTTATAAATTTGTTTATACTTGCAAGGTTAGGGTTTTTCCCCAACCATGCAAGGGAAAGTTTCAAAATAAAATTGTTGCATAATCAGGGTTTTTCCCCGACATTGCAAGTCAAAGTGCAAATAAAAGATTGCAAAGTCAGACTTTTTTTTTACCTTGCAAGTTACTTTTCCAGACTTCAATTTGTAATGACATCATAAATTTCTGCTCTTGCAATCTCCACCTCACATGAGTTGCATTTAATGTCAAATTAATGACTTTAAACACACTATTGAATCAATTTTTATTCACCTTTTATTTATTTTTGTTTTTAGTTTCTCATTCTCAGTCTTTTGTGAACTTGTTTGGAGCACAAGAATTTGATTGTGTACATATTTGGGACATATGTCTTGCAAAATTTCAAGCTAGGGTTTTTCTTCTTTTTTTCGTTCTTCCATGTATGTTTATATTTTATCTCTCTTTCTTTATTTATTAATGTTTAGGGTTAATATTTAAAGCACATTTCATTGTTTCTTAAAATGGTTTCTATTTAGTTTGAATTTATTTCTTCCCATGCTTCTACCATTGGTAATTGTGAGATTCCTATATACTCATAAACCCTAAGTTTCGTCCTATGTCTAACATTTTTAATTGGGGTTCATGCATCATAGGTTTTTATTTTTGTGATGCATAGCGTTTGACCAAAACAAACCACTATCAAAGATAATTATGGTTTATCTAGTTTTAAATCAACACCTTTTGGTTTGTTCAACTTGTATATTTGTGGGTTATTTTTGAATTTTCTTTGATCCTTAAACAAGAATGTAAAATCAATTGTTTCTATTGGTCATGCAATGAGCCAATTCATTAAGCCCATATTGTTTGCAACATTGACAATTTCCATTGATCAAGCAATATCAAGTATGAGTATTATTTATCCTTCAAACATTGTATTATCAAAATTTCAAGGTTAGGGATTTTCCTCGACCTCGCATTAACTTTTTTTTTCCTTCTCTTGGAGTCTTGGTAATAATACCCATGTATACAAGAAAAAGTAAATTCTTACATTTGATATTGTATGGTCAGGGAATTTCCCTAACCCTACAATGATTCTTTTAAAGTCATTTGTAAATGCAGTATAAAATTCCATGTGGGAAAATGCGAGTTTGACCTATATGTAGAGGCATTAAAATCTAATTCTTATGCATTTCAAAACAAAATTCTAATATGGTGGCATAATTGTGGTTTTTTCTTGATTGAGCAAACCAAAGCTCGAGTTCACACTTGTATAAGCCAGGTTTTTCCCCACACATAAAAGTGTGAATGTCTCATTCCTTCACAAAATTAAATTTTGATCATGTTACCTGAGCCTACAATCATTCAATATGTCTTTTGTATGGGTGGTTAAATAACCCGCACATACAAACATATAAAGAAATTCTCAAGTGTTTGCACAATCAACAATTTTTGTCGATCATGCAAATAAATACGACATTGCACAACTTGTCAAGTCGAGTTTTTTCCCCATTGGTGCAAGTTTCTATCATGTAAAATGTAAATTCAATGAATTTTTTTGACTTAATAACAAATCAATTTCAACCCTCTTTAACTTATATAATCAGTAATTTTTGTTGACTTTACAAGTGAAGCAAACCTCCATTTTGCAAGATTGGTAATTTTTGTTGACTTAATAACAAAAAAAAGTTTCAACCCACTTGCAAGGTTGTTAAAATTTAACAACATTGCAAATTTTTACAAAATCATCAAATCCACTTGAAATCTTTCTAATTTTCAACACATATGCACACTAGGGGTAGGGTGGTCAACGAATTTCTTGACCAGATGGTTGTCTTGGGAACTAAACTTTTGAAGTCGACCATAGAAAAGCTTGGTAAAATGGAAGAAATAATGACAAGGCTAGATGAAACTATTAATACTCTTTCTCAAGAGAAAGAAGATGAGGAAAATAAAAGGAAAGAATGGATGAAAATGAAAAAGCTAAAGATAGACACTCTAGCGAAAGTTGGGATCATTCCAAATAGAGATGTCTACGTAGAAGTGAAAGAAATTGTGCTTCATAAAGAGACCATCATTACTAATCTCCTCAATGATTTGTAAGCTTCTCATGATGTTGGCAAAGAAAATGATATGCAACTTATCCATAAGAATGAATAACTTCCATGTAAGCTATGGGATGATGATCATAAGTTTCTTTTACCAAATATAGTTGTTCAAGAGTTTACCAATATCATTCAAAGGGAGTTCAAAGATCGGGAGTTCTCAGTGCCTCGCATGGAAAAAATCTTGGATATTTAGTTAATTTTGGACAATTTGAAAGTGTTAGTGGGAAGGCATGAAAAGATTTGTAACACTGTAAGAGATTCAATTAAAAGAGTTTGTGGCATCTTCAATTATACTTCAAGACCAAATGATAATGAAGTGTGAGTAATCTTGAAGAAGCATGATTATTTTCTCGTGAAGAATGGTGGAGAAGGCTAAATCTTCCTTGTATTAGTTTTTAGTATTTCCATGCTTTCTATAATTATTCGAAGAAAATTTATATGTCATTTATCATTTCCAAAATTGTAAATACATATAAAAACAAATAAGTCCTCAGATAATTTTGGACTTCAATGTTGAATAATTCAAAAGTAGTTATTTATTTCCTAGATTATCTCTTCTACTCTCATCTATAAATATGAGAGAGCTCTTTTATAATTTTCACCTTTACTCTTATGCAACGAAGTATTGAACAAATTTTGACTCAAATTTGAGACTTTGTGTTCAAATTGCAATATCAATTCCAATTAATAATGAAAGTGAATTTTGGTATCAATTTTTTTTTTAAATAAAATTTTTATGATTGGGGATGTTATTATTCCATTCTTTTTTATTTCTCTTGTGTTGATTAGATAAGTGGCGTTTCATTATTATGATTGGAAGGACATTAAAGATAAATTATATAGACTTTGTGTTATATTGTTTACTTGATTTTGTGTGTGCTATTAATATTTTTTGGTGAAGATTTCCAAGACTTTGAGCTTGGATTTATTCACTTTGTACATGAATCTATTTTTTGAAGTGGGTTGATAGACTTTTTTCTCCAGCTTATGTCATTCGTTACTACATAAATCTCATTGAAGATAGAGGAAATACTTTGTGCTTTGTGTGTCTTTTGGTTACTAATCATATAATAATATTGGTACTCTTTGATTAGTCTTACATTTAATCAAGAATATTGGGAATTACTGTTTAGGTTAATATTAGAAGTGTAGAAGCATTGTTGAATACTACCATGAAACATTGTAAACATATTTTATTAAAGAAGAGAAAATGATGAATGTAACACACCCTCACATGGTTAGAGATAATGTAAATACCTTTAACTTAGCATAGTTTACTTATTTTTGAATAAGAAGTAAGAAGGGAGGCTCCTCTTTCTAAGATGAGAGATTTATCTCATCATAACTATGGCTGAAATCACTATTTTGTAATTTGTAAAGGGATTACAAAATATTCAACCAACAAGTATTTTACCTATGAGAAACTTGCATAATTCCCAAGTCTGATTTTTCAACAAGGAATCCATTTCATTTTCCATTCGTTGCTACTGATGTTTTGTATCCACTTACATAGATTCATCATAACATTAGGTTCACCAACAATTGTAAATAAAATAAAATAGAAAGAGGGATAATTTTTTTGAGAGGTCTACTTATCTTTGTTGATCGTCTAACATTCACTAGAGTTTGTGGTATTTCTTTTTTTTGTTGTTGTGGAGCATGAGGAACCACTAGACCATCATTTTTTGGAGTATCATCCAAAACCACATAATCCTTTTCTTTCTTCTCATGTTGCTGCAATTGATCTTTGCACAAAACTTTCTCATTGAATACAACATCCCTACTTCTAACAATTTTCATACTTTCAAAATCCCAAATTCTATAACCAAATTCATCAATGCCATATCCAATGAAGATACAATTTTTTAGACTTAGCTTCCAACTTAATTATATTTTTAAAATCTATATGTGCAAATGCTTCACAACCAAAGGTTTTGAGAAAATAATAACTAACCTTCTTACATATCTATTCTTCCCCTAGAATACTACAACCAAAAGGAATTGAAGGACCTCTATTAATTAAATCAATAGTAGTATTGAGAGTCTCTTACCACAAGTTTAAAGCTAGCCTTGTAGGAAATCTCATACTCCTTCAACACTCCATTATTGTCCTATTCATGTGCTCAACCACTCCATTTTCCTTTGGAGTCCCTGGAACTATTTTCTACCTTCATATTCTATTAGAAGAACAATAATCCTCAAATTATTTGCTACAATACTCAACACCATTATCAAATTTGAGACATTTTCATATTTTACCCATATAATTCTCAACCAAGGTTTCCCTTGCTAATTTATCTATCAAATGGTTGTTTCAAGGTAACCAATCCATTAGGGATCTTTTCTTTTTCAATTTTAAGACCTTATTTACAAATATGGTGTCTTTATTATCCACCCTTTTAACAAAATTATGAAAGTATTTTTTGGTTCTAATAGTCATCCATGTATCTAAGAAATATGACTAAGTTAGAATCATCAATAAAAACCTACCATTGATGAATATTGTTAGATATAGATGGCCTAGTTAACACTTCTACTCTTGAACTCATGAAAAATGTAATATCCTCTAACCTTATGGTTATATTTACAAGGAAACTAACCACTACATTTTTCACTCTCCACCCAATCTATGGAGAAAGAATACAAATGTTCAATTCTATATAAAATTTATTATTATGCTACTTCAATATTGTATTCATCGAAGAATACTTTATTTTAACTTGAGATAAATAATTATGAGTCTCCCAACACCTTCTAATTTTAAGTTTTAGGTAAATATTTAACACTAAAAATAGAGCTTCATACTTTCATACATTGTTATTTTTCTAAAATCTTAATTTAAATAATTATTTAAGTGAATGACCTTTGTGAGAATAAATTGTTTAACTCTAGGTCAAAATATTTATTTAGATTGGGCCTTATTAAAATTAACTATCCAAACCTCATTTTCTAATATATCCTAATCCTCAAGGTTGCACAAACAATGGTGATAGATATCTACACTACTAGTCTCAAACCTATAGTTTTCAATGTTTATGCCAATGTAAAAAATGGCTTAATCAAGACCAACAATATCCTCCAAAATATCTTGATCCATTTTCTCTCTATCAAATCTTAGATTAGTTACATTGAAAGGGAACATGGAATTGAAAGTATCCATTGAAATACCTTCCTCCATTTATTTATACCATATTCTTGATAATAGAATTCCACGTTAAGGTGGAATGTCCAACATTGTCATGTTAATTTTGTACTCTCATATTTGGATAGGCCTCCAATTTGAAATTGAGATATTTCATAGGTCTAACAATTGAGACCTCCCTTTTTCCATAGAAAAATATTTCCTAAATAAAAATTGACTTGCATACCTAATTGATTGATTACATTCAAAAGAATTTCATTTTTTGAAGCTTCAAAATTAATCATAAAATTACTTACTCATTTACTATTTACGAAAAATTTAAGATAGAAAGGATCCACCAAAGATCGGTATGTGTTTAGTATATTTCTAGCATATAGTATTGTCATTTATTTATTGTCTATTTCATTACACTAATTCACTTTCAATTATTCAATTTTTTCTTCATTATGACCTTGTTCTCACCTTGATCATTTGCATATGTGTCATTGTTTACAAAAATTTCTCTATCCTTATGTTGTAATATCTAGATCATACATATTAATGGAATCAGAAATTTAATCTCAGTTAATAGTTGAGAATGTTTAATGGAGTGCATTGAACACCCAAAATATTGAGAGGGGGGGTGAATCAATATTTTCTTAAACCATTCAAACATTAAACATCCAATCACTAATACATATTTAAATGAAATAAGGAATGAAAGCATGAAATAACCACAATATCACATAACACATGAACACCAAGTTTTTTACTTGGAAAACCTGAAATGGGAAAAACCATGGTGAGGGTTAGCTCACAATATATTATAACAAGTTATAGTATATTACAGAAATGATCATTGCAGGTGGAATCACTATTCACAAAGAAAAAGATAGAAGAGATATGGTGTCTCACAACCTATTCTAAATTGTTAAAATTGCATCTTATGTGTGCATGAAATACAATTACATTGAAGCACAATAATGATATTTATCTAATTTTGGTTCAACTCTCTACCTCGCTCTTCATTCGCACAACTCTAATCTCAACATTCACAACTTAACCTCGTATTGCTCTGATAAAATTTGCATCACACAAAATACATGTCACATTCATTACTTTTTCTATCACCAAAATACCAAAAGAAATACAACATATATATTCACATTAAGTGTAACATCAATTAGGTCAGCCTAATTAGATGTAACACCAAAATGGCTCCAAAAATTATCATCCAAAACACATGCCACAATTCAAATCTTAAAACACATTAAGATAGTTAGGTAAGGAACTATAATAGATCCCACATAAGATAGAAATAATTATTCATCCTTCACACAACATCAAACATGTTAGGTCAGCTTCAAATAAGACCTAAAAGAAAAAACCTTCATTTGTGTATCCACATCTTGACATGTGGACCCCAAAACATGATACCATCTAGAATTCACACTCAACTAGTATCTAGCAACTTATCTTCAACACCACAAAGCCAAATATGCATTCAAAAATAAGTGTAGAATCTCCCACACAAACACAATGTACATAAAATGACTATAATATGCCAAGCCAAACTTTTTTATTCACATCTCTCAAACCTCTTGACCAAAAAAGATGAAATATTGGATTTAGCTATATAGCATCCACCAAATTAATGTTAGAATAATAGAGTTATATATTGACGCAAAGAAAGGGTTGAATTGTCTCCACCAACACAATTTGGCTCAATTCAAACACCTCTCAAACCACAAGACTCAATCAATGGTGATTTACACAATATTGCTTGCTTCATCAACTAGGTCTCCAAACCTTGGTTTTCAAGGGCATATTTTAGAGAAGGCCATTTCAACACTAGACCAACAAATTTTTTAGATACCAATTAGGCTTGTATTCAACATACCTCATTTGTAACTATGAATTTTTTTGTCCAACTTACACAAAATAGGTTTGCTACGAAAACAAGACCAATTAGGCCACTTTTCGAAAGAACCTACAAGGAAATCAACCTCTACACAACAAAAATATTCACCAATAGTCTCCACTAGTCACATAGGGTCCAATTTAATAGGTTTTATCATCCACCAATCTCTATATTTTTTAATCCTACAACTTCCCTACCTTTCCTATGCCTAACACTTGAAGATGTTAGGCTAGGGCTTGGAAAAAACCTCTGAAAACTTCATCCCCTACTCCTAAAACCAAAAAAAACATCAAAAGAAAACCTAAATCCTCCATTCCACCAATTTTGGCCACAAATCAATGGTGGAATGGATAAATATTCACATTTTTAGATTACAAACCCTTAAAATGAGGGTTTTCAGGTGGTCTAAGAAGAAACCTTTCAAAATCTCTTATTCCACCACAAGAATAAATCACACAACACTCAAATGAAATAATATTCATTGTAGTATGCTTTCACATCAATTTTAGATCATGAAGCCACTATATAGAGCCGTATAAGACTAGTAAACTTTAGGAAATACATAATTTTTGTAGAAAAATAGAGTATTCTTCTATTATTTTTTCCTCCAAAAGCATTAAAAACCATGCCTCAATGTGTGTTAGGCTATTTGAACATCTTTCAACTAATTTTCAATGGCCTCCAACTTAAATTCAATTAGGTGACAATTTATCCCCTTCATAATGCAAATTAGACAATGTTGCAAAGCAACTTTAACATGTTTTAGTAACTTGTTACAAAACACAACTAATGGACCATACATGACACAAAAACATTTAAAATGGTATTAAATTGATCTTATTACATAAAATGAGTGAAAAAAACACACAAAACATCAAACTAGAAACCTAAATGCATCAATTTAAGCAACATGACCATGGTGACCCTACACCATACACCCGAAGAGGAAAAATTTTCAGGTCCCTTTTGAGATCAGCTCCTTAATTGAGGTTCCATGTTGTTTGATATCATCATCAAACATCCATGTTTCATCCTCTAGAGGTAAACCATGCCATTTGAAAAGATACTCATTGTAAACTTTATGCCTAGTCCTATTTACCTCTTTAGTGTCAAGATTTGCTTCCAGCTTCAATGGTTTAGAAGGAGGGAGATCTTTCACCCATTCTTCATTAGAAACTTCATCATCTACACTTGTAACTACATCCACAAATCCTTTAAAATAATAGATATCAACAACATTAAATATAGGGGAGATAGCAACTCTAGGAGGGAGTTCTATTTCATAAGCATTAGACCCAAATTTACGGACTATCTTGCAAGGTACAATCTTCTTCATCGGGAGCTTGGTGTATTTTAATTTTGGTAGTCTCTCCTTCAAGTGTGCAAGAACCAAATATCTCACCTTAAAGTGCACATCTCTCCTCTTCAAGTCAGCATACTTCTTATATCTCTCAATACTTTTCTACAAGTTCTCTTTCACTTGATGGTGGATCTCTTTCATTGCTTCTGCAAAAGCTTCAACTTCAAGACTTCTCTTCTCCATCCCCATCAGATATCTAAGCTCAAATAAACCTCTTGGATTCATACCATATACCACTTCAAATGGAATTTTCCCTATGCTCCTATTAATGGAATCATTGTAAGCATATTCTGATTGAGGAAGGATTAAAGCCCATTATTGTCCATGCTCCTTTGTGAGACACCTCAAGATGTTTCCAAGTGATCTATTGACCACCTTTGTCTACCCATCCGTTTGTGGATGGTAGGCAGTACTGAAACTCAAATTGGTTCCATGTTTTCTCCAAAGCATCCTCCAAAAGTGGCCAATGAACTTTGAATCCCTGTCTAAAACAATGGTTAATGGAAGACCATGAATCCTCATAATTTCCTTAAAGAATAGGACTGCAATATGGGAAGCATCATTTGTACACTTGCAAGGAATGAAATGGGCCATCTTACTAAACCTATCAACCAACACAAACACACTATCATATCCCCTTTTATTTCTAGGTAGTCTTAAAACAAAATCCATGCTTAAACTTTCCCATGGTTGGTTAGGAATTGGTAGGGGATGATACAATCCTATATTTTAGGTAGAAACTTTGGCTCTTTGGAAGATTTTTCATCCTTCAACAAAATTTCTAACATATACTTTCATTCTTGGCCAAAAATAGAATCTTCTTACCTAATCCAATGTTTTTTCAATCCAAAGATGGCCTCCAAGACTTCCAAAATGTTTCTCTTTGATCATATTTTGTCTCATAGAGCACTTTGGTATATACAATTGAGCTCCTTTAAATAACAAACCATCTTGTAGTAAAAATTCATAATACTTATCATGGAAATTATCCTTAAACTGATTACAAACAAAAAATACCTCCTTGAAGTCATCATCAGTAGCATACATGTCCTTCAATGCATCTATTCCCACAATTTGAAGTTGTATCTCATGAACCAACAATGAGCTCCTACTAAGAGAATCAAAAACCTTATTAGCTTGGCCTTTCTTGTGCTTGATGTTTAATGTATAACTCTGCAAATATTGAACCCACTTTACATGTCTATGTTCAATTTATCTTGACTATTCAGAAATTGTAAGGCATGATTGTTAGTGAACACTATGAATTCTTTTGGTAAAAGGTAGTGCCTCCACTTCTTAAGAGCATGAACCATAGCATAAAACTCAATATCATATGATGAATACTTATTTTTTACTTCATTAAGCTTTTCATTGAATAAATTCACCGGTCTACCTTCTTGGCTTAACACTGCACCTATTGCAAAACCACTTGCATCTATTTCTATGGTAAAAACCTTATTGAAATTAGGTAAAGCAAGGATTCATTGTTTTTCCACTCTATTTTTTAGATATTCAAAGCTCTTCTCTACCTCATTAGTCCACTAAAACTTCCTTCTTTTGTCTCCCTTAATGGTGTCAATGATAGGTGAACAAATGTGATTAAAATTCTTAATGAAGTTTCTATAGAAACTTGGAAGCCAATGAAAGCTTCTTACCTCACCTACTAACATTAGAGTTGGCCAACTGAGTATTGCCTCAACCTTTGCGGGATCCATATTCAATGAACCCTTAGAAATCACAAAACCAAGATATGTTAGTTATTCTTTCATAAATTATCATTTTTTAAGATTTATGATCAGCTTCTCCTCGTCTAACCTCTGCAAAACCATGTCAAGGTGTTGCAAATTTTCTTCCTTTGTTTTGCTAAACACAAGTATGTAATTTGGGTATACAACAACAAATCTACCAATAAAGGGCTTCAACACTTCATTCATAAGTCTCATAAAGGTACTCAGAGCATTTGATAGTCCAAATGGCATCACCATCCATTCATAAAGGCCTTCATTAGTCTTAAATGTAGTTTTCCATTCATCTCCTTCCCTTATCCTAATCTGATGATACCCACTTTTCAAGTCAATTTTTGAGAAATAGCAAGCACCTTCAAAATATTCCATTAGATCCTCCATTCTAGGAATTGAGAACCTATATTTGATGGTTATTTTTTTTATATCCCTAAAGTCCATACACATCCTCCCATCCCCATCCCTTTTAGGTGCTAAAACTATTGGGACAACACAAGGGCTCAAACTTTCCCTAATGAGACCTTTATCCAACAATTCTTGAACTTGTTTCCTTATTTCCTCATTTTGTTCAGGGTTCATTTTGCATGCAGCCTCATTTGGAAAACTGGAACCAGGGATTAGATCAATATAATGACTGACATCTCTCATGGGAGGCAAGGAACTTGGCAATTCATCAATTGCAATATCCCTATACTTATTCAACAAGACTTGAACTTCACTAGGTATGCCTTCTAACTTATTTGATGCTAAAATAGACTTGGACTTGGATCACCAATGAAAATAACTGACCTCCTTCATCTTTCAAAGTCTTCAAAAACTCTTCTCCCCTGTAGTGCCCCTCTGCATTTGGTTCTTCGTCATAGTGGTGTAAGTATGTTAGGTTGATTTGAGACACCTTGTCGATTTCCTTGTTTAATTGACTTTAAGTTAGGTGATAAAATTGATATTTTGTTAGTCTTGATTAATCAATTAGTTAAATTATAATTGCTTGCATGATAATCTTATAAATTTAGAATTTAAAATAATAATAATAATAATAATTAAAACAAATCAATTTCTTGAAATGGAAAGTAAATTTTTATAAGTAATGAAATTGAGTTGTTAGAAGATAAATAAATAAATAAATAAATACTTTTTTTAATTGCAATAAATAATAATTGAGAATTTTGGTATTGTGAGACTTTAATTAATTAAATGGAAAGAGAAGGTGATTTTAAATAAATCTTGATGAAAAGATTTCCGAACTGATATTAAAGCATGATAGAATAGAAAAAAGAATAAATCATGCACATGCATGACTTCAATCAAATTGTAGTTAGAGAATCTTGCCATTTTTTATGGATTTTCAGTTTTGAAATAATTATGGAAATGAATCTTTCCCTTTTTGTGAGTGTTATAGTTTTAGTTTAAAAAAAAAAAAAAAAACAAATAAAGTAAAAATAAATAAAAAAATATAAAATATAAAACAAAAATCAAAATTAAAATCAAATCTCGTGGGATATATGCTGCAAGTGGAATCAATTTTGGGGGGCGGCTATGATCTGGTGTTTTTCTTTTTGAAAATGGATCTGGCTAAAAGTTTTGGGAAGGGAGGGGGTTTCAATTTTACATTGCTTGATTTCTGCTTTCGATGGGGGACGGCTTCCAAGTGAAATACTCTTGTGATGGGAAGCTCATCATATTCCTGAGCCCAACCTCTGCGAATAAAGCCAAACTGGAATGACAACAGCTCATCCGGGGGGGTAACCAAGTTCGAAGGAATAGCTCGCAGCTGTGAAACGAAGGTCTTCAATTCAACCTCTCCGCTCTGAACGTAGGAGTCGAGGTAGGAAAGCTTGCTTTTATTTTGGTTTCAGTTGACTTTCGATTTTTATATCATCCAAGTTCTTCTTGGTTGTGTGATTTCAGAATTGTTTTATGGGTTTGGGGGCATATCAATTGTATAAAAGGAAACTCCATCCCCTCCTATCTTTGTCGATTTTATTGGCCTTCTCTACCTTTGAAAATCCGTTTCTTCTTGCTATGACGGTTACATGGTGTTCGGATCGAAGAAAAATGTTGTCAACATCATGGCGTATTGGAAGGATTATTTCTGTCATTGGGAAGAACCATGCATTTGTGTTTTCGGCTTGTTTGTGAGACACTGTAGACCATGGTGACCCTCGGATAGTTCTAGAATATTCATTGGGTTTATTTTCAACATTTCCTGCAATTCTTACATGTCTCGAGGCGCCTTGATAGGGAGTGCACAAGCCATGCCTCTGCTTCCCAAATTGCATATTTATCCACTTCTGTATTTCTGGGGGCTATCTAAACCATTCCCCTTTCGGACCACCTTGCAATCATCCATACTTTGAATCGAGACACTTGTATAAGTCTAAAGGAGGGCGATCTTGAAGTGCAAGTCTGGTAACCGACAGTTAATAGCTACTGTTCCAGGATGTGAATATTGTTACTTGTTTCCTGAATGGCCTCTCTAGTCCTGCGTGCGAGTCTGCCTATGATTGGCCTCCTTATAAATGACGACCGGTCAGAGAAACCTTGATCGCCTCCTTGGTCAGTGGCCTTTATGCGCCCTGGTCTCTGTGTTTGTTATGTCTTTACGTAGGGAAAAAGACTCTAAACAATGCGTTTTACCTCTCTGGTTGCGAGTATCTTTTGTGGTAATGCTATAAAGGTATAAATAACCTGATTGATGCTGCTGACAATCTATGGTAGTTGCAGCACTTAAAGAAAATAAATATTGTCAATGTACTAACATATTAGAGAGATCTCCTTTAATTGTGGTGAAGTTCAACTTCCAAACTTCAAATGTGAGCGCCTCTCTGGAAACTCGCCACCAAACAGAAATGTGTCCATTCTAATAAAAGAAAAGAAAATCTGTATTTTATTTTTCCTCTACTCTTAAGTCACGTATTTGCACCTCACCTGTCTCCTTCGCTTCAGTCTTGAGGATAACATTTGGTTTTGATAATAATGTAAGTAGATGTCGACATTTCCAGATTCCATTGTTCACTTTCTAATATACTTGGCAACCTACGACAGTTACAACATTTAGAGTTGAGGCATTGTACAGAATTAAATCGCCTCCCTGAAACCATTGGCAACCTATCACAGCTACTACTTTTAGACCTGCAAAGATGTAGAAATTGAAATAGTCTCTCTGATTGTTCTGCTACAGATCGTCTGTGGAAGTCAGTCATATGTACCTCAGGGTTGACATGTTTTGAATCCTTGGATCGACGCCTCCATGGGAAATCCTTTTAGTCAAGGGATTTAAACATAGCGTGGCTGGTAAAAGTAACATTGTTGAGTTGTGTCGCCTTCCTTACTCCCTGCTTTTGCTTGTCTTTCCCTGGTTCTCCATCTGATATATATATATTGTTAGTTCCATTTTGTTTTGATTGATGAATTTCTAATTTGTGTCATTGAGTTTTCGGCCTTCGTACTTCTTAGTCGTTGGGTTATGTCTCATGCTAAGCATTTGATGCCCTGTATTGTAGCCTTAATGTTTTCTGTTTTCTGCTCTTAACCTTTCTTATGGTGTTGTATGTCTTTACCCCATCGAATACATTGTATGTAGGTATCCTTTATTCATTTCTATGCGTATGCCATAAGATTGGCCCAAATTTTAGATACATATATATTGATCTTAAAATATACTTATATAAATTATAAATCCCGTTATCATGGCTTCATTAAATTTGAAACTGGTTTCATTCTTCTTTTGATCTTGATTTGAATAGCTCAAATGCATGACTTGCGTCTTGATAAAATAAGTGAAAGTTGTGGGTATTTGACTTCATTGATAGATAAACACGTGACTTTGTGTAAGAGTACCCTTACCCAGATCTAAACTTATGTGGGTCTTAAGATCTTTGTAGAAGTGTATTTAGTTACCCTATTATTCGAGTCACGTCACTTATGACTATGGGTGTATTGGTCAACTTAATGAATATTAGCTTAGGAAATAAAATATGTTGTGTGTTAAAGTATATAAGGGGTCGGTGTTTCTTATGTTAATTCGTCACAGGATTTTAATTAAATAAATTAAGTTAGATTGTTTTAGTTAATTATTGCTCTATCTAGGGATAGATTAGTGAACTCACTAGGTTGTTCAGTCGTAGTGATCTTTTGTTAATATTGCATGGCAATTTTATTATGAAAGGATTATTGGGATACTTAGTAACGTGCTCAAATAGCCTCTTTTCATATTTTGGATTACTCCTTATGGATGAATAGGTGTACAAATGGATTCTATTATAATTTGGATAGTGAAATTAAGTAGGAAGGGTTAATGGGTAGGTTAGTATAATAGTGAGAGGGAGTACTTTAAGTATTTTTTTTGATAAATTATGTAAACGTTGATGGATTAGGTTATTCGTAATTTGGTTGGTTACAAGTGGTATAGTTAATTTAGATGATCTTTTGAATATTATTCTCCATTCTACTCATTTATTTGTTGTTGGTATGTCCTTTATATGGATCATTACATAGAACATTGGTGGTTGATTGTTGCCTATACTGGAGTGGATCAATTTTCGTTCTAAGGTTGTGTATTGGTTGATTATTTGGTTGTCATGATCAATGATTTTGCTGAATTTTATCCTTGTGTGGGAATTTAATTGGAAAAATTCTTGTTGCTTCATTTTACCCTTGTTTGTAGATTGTCGTTCTTTTGGCTTCCAGAGGCTTGAGATTATTGTCAGTTGATGTTTTCTCTGTATGTGCCCTTGATGAGGCAAGTGTTTTGATATCATGATTTTAAAAGGGTTGTACATGAATTGTTGAGACATTGATTATGTGTTTATAGCGAGATGGTTAATACCTCGCATAGTTTGGTCTTGAGATTATTGGTTTTTCGGTTACTGTACAACCCTTGCCTGTTTTGAGATATGTTAGGGGTCATAGGGAGAGTGGCTCTTCATGGGCGTCGGCGCCTCAGGATGAGGAAGGGCTCAGGATAACCCACGAAAGAGTAGTTAAACAAGTGATACCCTAAACAATAGAATTTAGAGGGTTGGGTAGTTTAAAAAAACACAAGATAATAAAACATTGGATTCCTCGGCTATGCACTAGGGCTACCATAGACTAGTGATAGACTGAGAGGGTCGTGGTCGGAAAAGTCATAGTCTCGTCCTCACGAGAGATTATCGGCTCCGCATTAGCTACCCTATGGTGCCGGCGCCTCAGTTAGGAGGAAGGGCTAGGAGATCCATAGATGGGTGCCGGCGCCTCAGTTGGAGGAAGGGCCAGGAGAATCCCATGAGAGCTATGCGATGAAACTCTCCACTTGACACCCTTGTGCTTGGTTGTAATTGCCTCTGGTTATTGTATCTTTATGTTGTTTTCGAGGGCTAGGGAATCCACAGATGGGTGCTGGCGCCTCGGTTGGGGGAAGTGCTAGGGGATCCCATGAGAGCTATGCGATGACCCTCCCGACTAGACACCCTTGTTCTTGTTTCTTGTCACCTCTGGATATTGTAGTCTTCATGTTGTTTCAGATTCTTGTGGAAATGATTTATGGATGCTCTTTGGTGACTTTCTTAATTGTTATTGCTTGGGTTAAATGTGATGAGTTTCACTGCTTTATTTATTTTATTGATTCATGAATGTTGTTGATCATGTCATTGTAATCCTTGTTCTATGGTACCTTTGTATGATGTTGAGCCTTGTGGTTCCCCGTTTGGATGTTCTTGGTTGAGGTCTCTTCTTGTCAGCTCCTTAGCACGGGGGGTGGGTCTTCGGACCCACGTGGTCGGGTGGAATGTGCTAAGCACCCCATTGGGTCCCCAGCCAAGGGTCGAGAGGTGCAGATTGGTGCTGTTGCGGTGACTCCAGAATTGTACCATTCTATTATGTCATGTGTTCTTTCCCATATTGGGAAATATGTTTGTATCATTGTAAAACTTGAACAATGTAAAGTAATAAAAAGGATCTGATGTAATATTTTGGCATTGGTAAACCTTGTGTGGGTATTTTTCCATATCAGATGTTATTCAAAGTGTTGTATTTATTTAAGTGAATGGTTCTTATCGATGGTTTATATGTATGCCTTGTCATGGTTTAAATTTGGTTTTCAATCTTTGTCATTGATGTATTGAATTAAGTTTCGTAATGTATCCTCGTGTACCCCAAAGGACATAAATGATATTGGGTTTGTTTAAATGGATTTTCATGTCATAACTTAATGTGCATCTCATGTATGTTAGTTTTACTTTTAATAATAAAAAATAATAAAAAATAAAAAAATAAAAATTGTGTGGTAATTGTTGCTTTAGTTGTCCTTTGGGGTTCGCATGACGGGGCGTTACATCCCCTACTACCATGACACTAGAAACAACTTTCTTCTCAAACTCTTTATCTTGAAGGGGTGTCAAGGTGTATGAAGTACCATCCTTATCTATCACATAGATATTTTTGTGGCCATTATGCTTGGCCTTTCTGTCATACTACCAGGGCCTACCTACCAACAAGTGACAAGTATCCATGGGGATGATTCCACAAAGTAATTTTTCCTTATAACTCCTAATATTGAACTCTACCCATGACTATTCATTTACCAAGACTTGTTGACCCTTGTTTAGCCATGACACGTTGTAGGGTGTGGGGTGAGGAATTCTTTTCAAATTAAAATTTTCAGCCATTTCTAAAGACACAAAATTATTAGTAGACCCTAAATCTACAACTACTTTGGATACCTTCCCATGTGACTTGCAAGTAGTCCTAAATAAGGACTTCCTCTGTGGAGGCTCTTTAGTTGTAGGCACTTTGATAAGTGTTCTCCTCATCATAAATGTTTCACCTACCTCAAGGGCAACATGCTAAGATGGTGAAGTCACACTTTCAACATCCTCTGCATGCACAATTTGAGTCCTACGTTCACCACCATGAGAGCTTGAGGCTTGTTTGTATGGGCACTTCCAAGCTGGGTGTCCAAATTGATTGCAATTGTAGCATATGCTTGCAAAGTTATTGGATCCTCTCCCTTGTCCACCAAATCTTCCTCTACTTCCAAATCTTCTTCCTCTGAAGTTACCTCTGCCACTTGAATCTCTACTTTGTTCTTGATTTCTACTTGCTTCACCTTGTTGCTTTTGTGACTGCCCTCTTGCACCAAAGTTTCCTTTACCTCTGAAATTTTTTCCTCTTCCTCTTCCTTGCTGCTCTTTCCTTCTTTTGATTCTTTCCTCTTCCTTAATTTCCAATTCAAAACACTCCTCAACTATCCTAGGAGTTGTGATACCAATATCATCTTATATATTGAGCCTAGGCCCATTCAAGTATCTTGCCACCTTCTCTACTTCATCTTCTATGTGTCCAAACCTTATGCTTAATCTATGGAATTCCTTAGTGTAGGTCATCACATATAACTCCCTTTACTTCAAGTTTTGTAGCTTTCTAAAGGTTTGTATTGCATAATGTGTAGGAAGGAATTGTGTCTTCACTTTGGCTACCATCCGGTCCTATGAGTTTATCTTTGACTTTCCCTTCTTAACTCTTTCTCCTTGTACATAATTCTACCGTGTGAGTGTAGTTCCCTTCAATTTGGTCTTTGCATTCACCTTCTTATCCTCTTTTACCTCTTCAAATTCATAGAAGTTGTCTAAAGCATCAATCCAAGCCAAAACTTCCTCACTATCCATTTTACCACCATACATAGGTACTTCCGCTTTCACCTTTAGAATACCATCACCCTTGACAACCTTTAGCATCCTGACCATCCTCATTTCTTCAAGGTCCAATTCCTCTTCTTCATGGACTCCTAATGGAGTGTCCTCACTCTCACCCTAATCCTCGTTGTCATCTTGGTCACCACCGACCATAACTCTTATCTGATTCTTCTCTAAGATTGCTATTCTAGAAAGGGTTGCATCTTGAGACTCCTTATAGAGCCTCTCCTTCTGGAGGAACTTCTCTTTCAACTCTTTAATCTCTTTGGATGTTGGATTGTTCTTTGGAGGCATCTTGCTTATGCCTAGTCTCATTCACTTTCCCACTTCAAATTAGAACCTAAGATTTGATACCACCTGATGCAAAGAACGGGTGGAATTGTCTCAACCAAAAAAAATTGGCTCAATTCAACCACCTCTCAAACCACAAGACTCAATCAATGGTGATTTACACAATATTGCTTGTTTCATCAAATAGGTCTCCAAACCTAGGTTTTCAAGGGAATATTATAGGAAAGTCCTTTTCAACACTATGCCAACAACTTTTTAGATCACATTAGGCTTGTATTCAACATACCTCATTTGCAACTATGACTATTTTGGACCAACTTAAACAAAAAAGATCTGCTATGCCTAAAACAAGGCCAATTAGGCTACTTTTCCAAATCACTTACAAGGAAATCAACCTCTACACAACAAAAATCTTCACCAATAGTCTTCACTAGTCACATAGGGTCCAATTTAATAGGTTTTATCATCCACCAATCTCTACAAAATTTGTTGTCCTACAACTTCCCTACCTTTCCTATGCCTAACACATGAAGATGTTAGGCTAGGACTTGGAAGAAAACTCTGAAAACTCCATTCCTTGCTCATAAAACCAACAAAAACATCAAGAGAAAACCTAAAGCCTCCATTCCACCAAGTTTGGCTAGAAATCAACATTGGAATGGATAGATATTCACATTTTTAGATTACAAACCCTTAAAATGAGGGTTTTCAGGAGGTCTGAGAAGAAACCTTTCAAACTCTCTTATTCCACCACAAGAATCAATCAAAAAACACTCAAATGAAATAAGATTCACTATAGTATTCTTTCACATCAATTTTAGATCATGAAGCCACTGTATGTGGCCATACATGACTTTCAAACTTCAAGAAATACATAACTTTTGCAAAAAAAATAGAGTATTCTTCTATTATTTTGTCGTCCAAAATCATCAAAAACCATGCCTCGATGTGTGTGAAGTTATTTGAAAATTTTTCAACCAATTTCCAATGGCCTCCAACTGAAATTCAATTAGGTGACCATTTATCCCCTTCATAATGAAAATTTGACAATGTTGCAAGGCAACTTTTACATGTTTTAGTAACTTGTTACAAAACACAACTAATGGACCCTACATGATGTTAGCTCTCAAAACTGCAGGCAGAATGCCTCAAGAGGCTTCCAAACTCTTGATACATTTTAGGGTAATAGACAAGGTCAGATGCTTTAGACCTTCTACTCTTCAAGTGTTGCTAGACCTTGGCGAGTGTACCTATATGAATGAAGCAGACCTAATGTGCTTATTCCTCTTGAAATGTTTTTCCCACAATGGCAAGTAGGAGTGGACAAATGAAATCAAATTTGGTATAAATTGTATAGCGATATTCAAAGCTAAATCCTAATATGTTCAGTTAACAGATGTAAAGAAGATGAATGAATCTAAATGGTGAAAAATGCAGAGACTAGTGCTTTATTGGGTATGCAAAGTCAAATGAAATAGAAATGGGCAACCTCTTTCTAGAAAACACTCAAATTTTTGGCATATGTTTTGTTTATAAATTGTATAAACATGCAAGACTATGATTGCTAAGCTCTTCTTAATAATCCAGATGAATTTCGTTGATTACTGTGATCAACCAAAAGGATTTAATCTTTTCTTGAAAGAACCAATCAATTAACCACACAGATACAACAAATGTGCACTGATAAATTGAACATAAACTTGTTATACCAATTTAAACAACCAGAAAGCATCAATCTTGGAGACAACTTAGTAATACTTTCAATAAGCACAACAGACAATTGACACTAGAAATAAGCAGCCACATCAACTAATTTTCATTGATATCTCCATTTTGAAATCATACATCATAGTCTCTATTTTTAAAATTTTATTCTATTGAGTCCATTTCTAACCTATCTACTATATATCTCCTATCTAATTTCTAATTATATGTTTTTCACAATCCAAAATGGATATATACACATTAGTATCTAAAAAGACACATCACTTTGTGTATCCAAACGTCGGCCAACAGTTCGCATTCGGGCTCTGCTAAGCACTCTCTGAAACATTCTGCAGTCACACCAAAGGCCAATGTCTTGCCGATAGATATTCTTTGACTTTTGTGTGTCGCTGTAACATTCTGTTGTCGGGGGGACATCCCATAGATCATACTTCGTCTTACCGAAGAAAATCCTTAAGTTCACCTTTGATTGCCATTACAATATAATTCTCTCACTGATGAAGCAGTATGTTAGCATGACAATCAGATTGGCAAGACTATATAACGTCACACCAATAGAATATTTTTGTACTTTTTTGGTGAGACCCAATGCACTCGCCAAGACTTTACTCTAATGCATATTAGTCTTACTGGAGTGTATATCCTTATCATTGGTCAGTAAGCAATTCAAACTTGCTAAGACCTCATCCCAAATACCCTTTGTTTGGCCGAAGTGCGTCCATGTGCACATGGTCAGTGAGACACGACCCATTCAGTGAGACCACATACCGAAGACATAACTCTTGCCGATACATCGTTCTATGTGCTAGTTGTTGAGACATAATGCAATCAATAAGACCTCACCCTGAAGTCTTTGTCTGGCCGAAAATAATCCTTTTGAGTCGCTGAGACAATGAAAATGTCATGCCGATAGGCACGTGCATATGAATTTCAATCGTTGTGAAATCCCTGAGGTCTTGCTGATAGGCAACGATAGATGTATATAAAAAAAAATGCATTATGGGTCGGGGAGACCTTGATAATCTCATGCCGATATGGACTATAATGTGAAATACTTAGACCTAGATGGATTTTATGGGATAAAAATGGGAAAAATGTGAGCAAAATATTATGAAGAGAGGTCCCGAGCATATGGTGAGGACTCATTTTGGAAACTCATGAATGTAATTGACTATGAAATTTTCAAATTTTCATAGTTCTAACACATGACACCAGAACATTGAAAATGGTCTTCAATTAACCTTATTACATCAAATGAGTGACAAACCACACAAAACATCAAACTAGATACCTAAATGCATCAATTTAAGCAACATGACCATGGTGCCCCTACACCATATCTTCAATTGTGGAGTGGTGCAGACCCAAAAATTGATGCACTAAACCACTAAAGTAGTAGATTTGACACTTAGTCAAATTTCTATGCAACTGAACTTTCCAAACCAAATCAACTTGCACAAATATCTTCCTCAACACCTCAAAAACATGTTAGGATTAATCAAAATAATCCACAAAAATATTGACATCAATGACAAGACTGTTTCCATGTCATTATGCTCATGTTTCATGACAACACCATTAATGAAAATCTCCTCAAACTTCTAACAATATCCCCCTTTTTCATTGATGGAAACATTGCTAAAACCTCCAAAAAAATTCTCCAATACTCTCCCCTTTGACATCAAGGGAAAAGGGCACCTATGCAAAAAAATGTTTTGAATCTCACTAGAAATCCCCTTGTAAAATATAATAATATGTAAATAATTGGAAAAGGAATGTATTGGCTCCCCCTGAGTCATATACCAAAGTGCAAACTCAAAATTGTACTAAAATACTTCTATATTGTACACATATTTACAAAAATGCATAAGGAGATAAATAAATGAGTCAACTTGAGATGGTTGATTCCAACAACTTCTTCAATTGATCTTCCTAGGCCTACCTTCCTTGTTCCCATTCTTTCTTATCTTTTACAAGAAGCCTATTCTACATTTAAAATTCTAATAGGAGTTATTCTCATTCTTCCAGAGTAGCAGGTACTAGATTCATCTTCTTGACCTTGTCTAAACTGAGAAAAGCTCTAGAAAAAAATGTAATTTTGGGATTGACTAGATCCCTTACCTCTCTAAACTATATAATAATATTCCCTTTGTGTGCCTAAACTTGGAAGAACTTCTTGTGAATATCTTCAATGGAATTTCTAGTCACACAAGTGAGGTCAACTGTTGGGTCATATGCACTAGAGGGTGCATTGATTTGGGACTAAATGAAGTCAATTTCCTTTCTTTTACTTTGTGTGGCTCTAGGCCACTTCATTCCATATTTCAATAGTTCCCTAGCCTCATCTATGCATACTTTTGCATCCTTCAATAGTTCTACAATTTTCTTATGTGCAACAACACATTTCTCTATCATCTCCAACATCCTTTTGTCACTTATCCTTTTCTCAACCTCTTCCTCTACCTCTATCTTTAGTTCAGATGCATATGTTTTGAAGGAATCAATCAATAATTTGAGATTATACATACCAGAGAGAGATGTGTCTACATTTGATCTAGGTATGATCTCATGCAATTCCTTAACTTCCTCATCCATTGTTTCTCTGCTCCTTTTATGTGAATCAATTATTTCCTTTCTAGAAAATGTATGGAACAAGTCTCCTAGTTGAAGCTTGTGGATAGGAGAGATCTTGTTCAAGTCAACATTCCCTTGATTCATTGGTAGTTGCAATATATTTTTTATTTTTTATTTTTTGGTAGTTGCAATATTTGTGAAGACACAATTGGTTGGAAACTAGGTTGTACACTAAATAGATTTCTTAGAGAATCTTCGAAGGAGCTAGAAGATTCACCATGAGTGTTTGTAACTTTTGGAACCTTTCCCTTATCATTTGTAGTGATAGAGTCAACTGATTTGTATTTCTCTACATCTCCATATACATCCATGTTTTCTTTTTCTTCTTCTTCACGTTCGTCTTCTTTTTATTGATGCTTTTCTTCCTTTTCCTTATCAAAATTTTATTCTTCATGCTTTGTATCATCATTTTTATCATCAATTTTGTTAGTATTCTCTTCCTCTGTAGTATATTTTATGTTTTTTAGAGGAGTAACTTCAACATTTTGTATCAGAGGAGTAGTTGTGACATTTTCCTTTGGAATGTCTTCTCTAATCATTGCCTCTTCTTCATTCTCTTTTTTCATATCCTCCACTTCCACAGGGGTGTTATCAATTGCGGCTTCATCATTTATATCTTACTCATGTTGAGCATCATCAAAGTCTATTTCATCTGCATTGTGTTCTAGAGCACTAGTATCACCATTCATTTCTCCTTAAGCTACCAAAAGCAATCCTAGCTTCTAAAAGATTTCCTCATCCTTGTCATGAATTTCCTTCTAAATCCTTTCTAGATCACCTGTGTCTTTTCCCATGAGGGTTATGACCCTTTGTTTAGTTATCAACTCCTTACTGTATATGGTGGCCAATATGGCTCTTTCATCTTTTGATAATGGAGTGCTAACTCTTTCCAAGGCTTCATATTTTATCCTTTCATGCTTTTGTATTGCCTCTTGTCTCCTTTCTAGCAAAATGTTCCATAGCTCATCAGGAATATCCTTCTTGATATTTTTCATATCAACTTTCAATACCATAATATATTTGACAATTGCTTCAAGAATGGTATCGTTCTACACCTCATCTACTTGTATGAAGCAGTTGTCTCTGCTAACATTTCATTTTGTATAATTCTATTATAAAATACCTCAAGTTTCATTAGGGAGTGAGGCCTTACTAGTTCAAATTATTTCTTTTCCTTATTTCTTCTTGGTGTATTCTTTACATCTATAGTCATTTTCTTCTTTGATGAAGCCTTCGTGGCTTCCTTCTTCTTCTCCCTTATACAAATTTTAAATGCTTCTTTTTGATTTTCTACTTCCTCTACACTCTCAGTGTCTATGATGTCAACCCTACTCCTTTTGATGCTAGCTTCACCTTGTGAAGCCTCTTTTCTTCCTCTCTAGACCAACTTTGGTCCTTCTCCTTAGGATCTTCTTCTTCCTCAACTAAATTTATGCCTATACCCTTCTCCCTTGTATATTTTTGTTTCACTCTTCTCTATGCAGGTGTGGAAGGAGGTGCAACAATAGTACTTGTCTTCTTCTCTGCTCTTTTGGCATGCACAATCGAAGGGATTTCTCCCTTACTAGATGACTTGTGGTGGTTTTTCTCTTCTCTCTGGTAGTAGGTAAAGCCCTAGAGGACCTTTTAATAAATGGTGGTGTGGTAGCTCTTCTACCCAACCTTATTTAACTCACAAATGCTTCAAAACACATATGTTCTCTTGCTCATTCTCTAGCATATCACACTCTCTCCTTTGAAATTCTAGTTTTTTGTTCATATATGTCAACCATTGCATCAAGATTCTTCCTCCTAATAAGTAATTTTTGCTTCAGGTGTACTTCCATGGAATTTTCCTCATAATTCCCATACCTAGGATTTGTTGTATCTTTAGGACTATTCAATAAAAAAAATCACAACCAATTAGCTTTTCCTCTGTTACCTCATAACCCTATTTTGGAACCTAAATTGAGCTTGGTTCTACTACCTCCATAATGCAATGATATGTGCAAACCATGAATGTGATGTCATTTTTGTATCTTTCCATAATTGACTTAGGAATCCTCTCTCTCTCATGCATGCTTCTCTGAAATATTGTGAAGAAGGAATTACAGGCATCATCCTATGCATTGGTGTCTCCAAGGCTCCTCATGCAATTTATAATTTGAGGTGAAATGGGCCTTCCACTTATCCAATTAACCTTTCCAATTTTAGGAACCTCCTTCCAAAAGTATAAAAGTGGGCACATTACTAGAGTACCATACTTAAACACATATTTCTTCTTCTCAATATCCTTCGTATTCTCCATCAACTATTGCCTAAGAAATTCACACAAGTCATAGTCTACACCATTCTCAACCATATTATGTGCCACATTGATTGTGGTGGTAGAAACAGAGTTATCTTGGTTGGTAAAGTAGATTTTGTGCCCAAAACAATGGAGGAATACCTAACTATAGGGTTTTTGATAGGATTCATGGCAAGAGCTCTCTAATCAAATATTGTATCTATGTTCTCCATCACATTTTTTTAATAGACTTCAAAATTGGGATGGGTCTAGTGGAGCATAGACCAGTAATCTCTCTTATAAACTCTTTTGTAATCATGTGGAGCATATCTTATTGCAAGATGGTGTGTCCCTTGGTCTTCCTTGTATATAATGGCACTTGGGTTTGTGACATGGTCTAACTACCTCCTGTGGATCTTAACTAATGCTTGTATCGAGCATTGATAAGTCAACCTTTTGGTGCAACAACAAGGCCAACAATTGGTATCAGAGCCAGCCATAGGTTCAAACCCCTCACTTGTGTTGGGGGGGACTTTTGCAAGATGGTGTGTCCCTTGGTCTTCCTTGTCTAGCATGGTTCTTGGGTTTGTGACATGGTCCTCCTATGGATCTTAACTAATAGTTGTATCGGGTATTGACAGGTCGACCTTTCGGTGCAACGGAAAGGCCAACATATCCATCTAGACAAAATGATCATGAATTATACTTAGATCCATTCTAATTCATTTGATATCATAGAAGAAATTGGGGAACCACTGCCATACATATAGTTTCTTCTTGACTATGGTTTTGTATTTTAACTTAAGGGAAAAGTCTTCACTAGTTAATTCATTTTCCCATATATCCCTAAACTTACCAAGAGAATGATCTTCCATATTTCCATGAATATATGCCCTAATATCCTCTATAGGTAAGACCCCATATAGAATATGAGAGAAAGTGCCTAGAGGGTCATCTTCTATGGCTTATGCAGTGTATCTCTTAAATTTAGGTTGGGGTTTCTCTAAAACTTCTACAACCCTCAGTGTAGCCATTGCAATATGAATTCAAACTACATTTAAACAATAATTTTTTCAAACTAGGGCATGCAAGATTCACTAAATACCATTTTTCTTTGCTTGTTGAACTAAGGTTTCGATGCACTAAACATTGAATCACTTTGAATACCTTGAATTATATTTTCGTTGCTCTTCTCTTCTTCAAATTATTTTGGTAAAATGAATTTGCATTAAAAATATTTCTTATAACCCTTCAATCTACCAAAATTCTACAATAAGTGCTTCAATCCATAATACTAGAAACCCTAAAACTTTATGCACAATCAATTTTTGAAGCTACAAATTTTTTTGTAGTGCCATATTTTCTTTTGTAATCTTCACCAATAGATCAAACATGTTGGTATTCATCTCATATCTTCGTGCTTAGACTACAACACCTTTTCTCTTGCAAGGTACAAAATATATTCTATAAAGGTCCCCCTAAGCCATAGCTCTTGGCTTAGTTTCCAGAGAAAACATATGCACTGGAGGATGGTACATATTCTTCCTTGTTTTTTATCTCTTCCTTCTTTCTCTAGATCTTTTTGATTTCCTTCTTTGGTTCTACTAGTTCCACCTTTTTGACTAGTTCATTCCTCTTTATCAAATTATCCTTGTGTTTCTCCTTCTGCAAAACTTAGCAATATTTACATGTCTACCAAAATTGTGACATACACCATTCTTTTGAATAGAATTCCTTCCATTCATTCTAGATATGTATTTCTTAGCTTTGTGTCCAAAACCATATCATGTATGATAGTAGCTATTGAAAAGGTTGAATTCATAATTTGAATTTTTCATTCACTTGCTATATGTCCAAATTTCTTGCATGTAAAGTATTAATTAGTAAATGATGGAACATTTTGATTCATTATACTTCTACATTCCATTGCTCTATGTCCAAACTTACTGCAAGAATAACAAAAACTATTGAAATATGGTTACCTTTGAGCATTTGGTTGTCTGATTAGATGTCTTCTAGCATTACTTCTTTGATTTTGGATCTTGTCATTGTTCTTCTTGTCTTCAATCTTTTGTGGTTCATTTATTTTCTTTTCCACATTAGGTGTCTAATTATATTTTGAGCTTTCACCTTTTTCAAATCCCAAGCCACATTTGTCTTTGGGTAATTTCTGACCTACAATCATCTCATCAAGTATTGTGGAACTCATCTTGAATTTGTGTTCATGACTTCTTGCTTTCTCCATATCTGATCTCAAATTTACCACTTCTTGTTCAAGCCTTATGCATTCATCACATTTTATTTTTACCATTGCATTTAGATATTCCTCAACTCTTTTTTTTCAACTTGTACTTTCAAACTAGTAATGTTTTCATTTTCTTGTTTCAATTTCTCACTAATTTCCTTATGCCTTTCTCTAAAATTCTTGATTTTTTCTCTTAATTTTTAGATACATTCATTTTCTTCATATCTTTGTTTTCACCTTCAATCTTGTCAAGATCTTCAAGAGAATTTTTTAGTTATCCATGTTTTTCAACCATGCAATATTTTTCTATAAGTCCAACAATAGGGATCTCTTTCAGAGGAATAGGAAACCTTCTATCTACCATGTGTTTAATCTCCAAGACCTTCCCAAATCAGTTAAGCTCCTTCTAAGGAACCAAGTTTTGATGCCTATTGTTGAACACCCAAAATACTAAGAGGGGGTGGTGAATCAATATTCCCTTAAACCATTCAAACATTAAACATCCAATCACTACTACATATTCAACTGTAGTAAGGAATGAAATTATGAAACAATGAAAATACCACATAACACATGAACACCAAGATTTTTATGTGGAAAACACAAAATCAGAAAAACCATGGTGAGGGTTTACTCACAATATATTATAAATAGTTATAGTATATTACAAAAAAAAATACTATAGGAGGACTCACTATCTAGGTGGAATCATTGTCCACAAAGAAAAAGATAGAAGAGAAATGGTGGCTCACAACCTATTTTGAACTATTATAATTGCATCTTATGTATGCATGAAATACAGTTGCATTGAAGCACAATAACAATCTTTATCTGATTCTGGTTCAACACTTTTCCTCGCTCTTCATTCACACAACTTTGATCTTAACTTTCACAACTGTTGACCATAAAATCTTGTGCCTTTGTGAAAAACCTTATAAGAAATTCAGTGAGTGGGGGACCAATTTGTGCCTCATTGAATGACCTTTGAGATTTGTAAAGAATGTTGACTCTTCTTTTGGGTTTTTAGGAAAATGGGAGAGAAATACAAAGAAAATAAAAAGATGGTGATGCACCAAGGCTTTTACAATATTTCAAAGATTATAAATCTCCTACTTCTGATGAAATAGACACAAAATGCCACAGACCCTTCATTGTTGGGAAGAGAATGAAAAAATAAAGGCTAAGAAATCACAGTGTGGTCATTCAAATATCCCCATGGGAAGCATCCATTAAGGTTCAATAGAAGCAAGAAACCCAAAAGATTATTAACATTTTTAATATTCACATAACTATAATTGCTCTTATATCATAATATGTCTTTTAGCATAATCTTCTATAGAAAAAAGGAGAGCATAAAAACATGATTCATTTTTTGAGAAGATAACTTTTAAATATAGAAGCTAATAACATGTAGAAAAATTATTCAAAGTATTTAGGAAAAACTTGACATAGAGCTTTCAACATGAATGATATAAGAAAGAGGAATTCATGATAAAGACCATAAAATGTATAATTTTAAAATTTTCTCCTTAATAATATATGTTTTGCAATAAACCAACTAAAAACAAAGGTTGGATTCCAATCTAATTAATAGTATTTGATAAATAATGCATGTCATAGAGAAAAAATAGTGTTATGTGAAAATATATCTTCAAACAATCTTTTTTAAAACTCCAAAAAAACTAAAACTCCTTTTCACTACTGCAAACCCTTCATTTATAGCCAGAAGAAAGAACCACCACCGCAAACCAAAAGAGATGAATTTTTTTTAGATGTCTACACCTAAATGAATGCAATTTGATTTAGGGCTTGATTAGATCACAATGATTGTTTCTCATAAATTCTTGGGCTGCCTTATAAATGGCTCCAGATTCTATAGGAGTTCCATGAAGATACATTGCCAGAAGACAATCAGATCTCAACATAGCCTATCTAAAACATAATCCAATTAGCTACAAGGAATGATGATATCGACTTGTAGGTTCAAATTTGAAAGTAATATCTCTATTGTTCTCTCCAAAAAACAAGCCTAAAAAGAAAATACATCTATGGATGATATGATTCGCTCGACAAAATGGCTGATATGGCAAGCAAGCAGACAATTTTATATTTTATGAGATTTTTTTTGAGGAAATCCCCACTGAGCCAACACATGTCTCCATTTGGGCTTGAATGGAAAACAATATATGGAAAAGTTGCATAGCCACGGTGTGGCGGATTGCGTGCCTTTACATGAGAGTAATCCTTGTCCTTCGGGTGCACTGTCAGCATAAAGTAGAAAGGAAGTAAAGGATGAAAACCAAAATGTTTGAAGGAAAAGTTTACTCCATAGTTCTGGAGACTCATAGGGGGCCTTCACTTGTGGAGGAACAAACCTAGCTCTCAAATAATCCTTTGAGTTTGAGGAAGGTGGCATGCTGGGTTTCCCACTCTCCATTGGTTGGTGAGATGATGGTGTGCAATGTCTCATAGGCTTGATCAAGATCAAGGACCTCTTTGAAATAAACTCCTCCCCACCTTGATGAAACTTCTCCAATGTGATAGTACAATCGGGAAAGGGGAAGGATTTCCTTCTCGATCTCCTCAACTATGGGTGATGAACTTAAAATCTAAAGCAGAATGGAGTCCTAAATCTTGAGCCTGATCACTTCTATGGTCTATTCCACTATCAACACTCTTTCATCTGATGAGAAAAGGGCAGGTAATCCTGATTGGAGAAGAACTTTAAACTCTTCTTTTATCTTCTTGACCTTTTTATTCAATACCATCTGACATGTTCTACTTTTGATGGTGACCTAGTTGTAAATGATGAATTCATTTTCCCTTCTTGCAGTCACTCTTCAGTTAGGAATCCTAGCATATTTTAAAGTTTCCTTGGTTGCTTTATATAGTTTTGAGATCAGGAATCATGATTCCTCAGCACAGGGAGAGCTCATGTGCAGAATTTGGTTAACCACTGGAATGACCTTCATGTTTAATTCCTGAGCATCCATTAGAAACTGCAAAACTAGTTTTAGGGCTGCAACTGGGACAATGATTCTTTCCATATGAGTAGATATTAATTTTTTAAGTACTGGGAGGAGCCCAACTCCTCGCACTATAGCCAATTCTTGTTGGAATTGGGATTCTCTTGCTCTTATGCCTTCATCTAATTGATTCTTCTCTTGGAGAGAATTTGTAAGTTGGGAGTGCAACTTTTCCATCTCATTGTGAACCTATAGAGAAAACTCAATGTCTTTCTTTTCTCATTTTTCCTTTTTTGTTTTTACTTGGGCCCTCTATAGATCATCAGAGGCTTGAGATCGGATGCTAGTTAATTCTTTCTACATCTCCTTTTGTAGCCCATCACATATACTATTCTTTATAGCTGCTTCATCTTCAAACTCTTTTTTCCTTTGTTGATTCTCTGTAGTTGTTTCGCACTCGACCATGATCTCACATATCAATCTTTCTACCTTGGCATGAAGTTGGTCTCTCTCACTCTGGGCCCCTTCAAGAAACTCAGTTGCCTCACCTTGTTGACCCTATAACTGCCTCAAGCAAGCCATCTTAAAATCCTTTCCTTTGATTTCTACCTGTAGTCTATCCACTGTGGCTTTTACATTCATCAATGTTGCCTCATGTTTCATTAATTTCTTGTCTAGCTTCTCATAGTCGGTATAGACCACCTTATGATTTGCTTTGGCCAGTACAACTTTTTCATGTGAGAGAGTCTCACTTAAATTTAGACCCACAACTTGGATGTCGTAATTCTCAAACTACATCTCTCCTTTTGGCTTGGATGTGTTTGGTCTCATAGTTGTGGGTATGTGCAGGATCATGATGGGCCAAAAAGTGGTGATATGATGGGTATGTGTAGGGTATGTGGTTGATGATTTTTTTACCCAAAATTGATGAAATGACAAGGGTTTTTAAGGGATATTCTCAAATTTCCACAAATATAAATTATGCTTTACTTTGAATTTAATAAATAATTATTAAATTCATTTTCTATTTGAATTACGACTAAAGTCCTAGTTGATAGGTTGATTGAAAAACATCTATAGCTTTCAAACGGTATCACATTTTTTTGAATCCAAAAACATGCATCACATTCTATGGTTTGCTTACTGTAGGATTTTAAAAAAATGAATTTCATGAATTTTTGACCAAGTTAAGGTGGTCAAACATACGAGTTTTCATATTTTTTAAAAGTTGTAATAAAAAAATCATAATTAATTATTTACATGGAAAAAAATTACATAAAATATGCATCACATTAGGACATGCTTCCTCTACTTATATCTAAAATATTATAAAAAAATATTATCATTTTACTTTGGTTAGGGTGGTCAAAAAGATACCTACGTATTTTTCACTGAAATTTAAGTATTACTACATTGAAATTTCAAATTTTTACCAAATAGATTTTAAAAAAAAAAAAAAACCTAGTTGTTTAGAAACTACATTCAATTTGCTACAAATTCTATTCTTACATATTTTTGAAATGATATAGATAACTTAGTCATTTTTTTATGTGAAGTTGCCTAACTCTGATTTTTATGAATTTTTCGCCACTTAAGGGCCTTTTTTTCCATGATGATCTTGCACATACCCTTGCGATTAGTAGAGCATTCTATTCATCAAAATAGGTTTCCAACTTCTGAGTAGCTAGATTTTCCACATCTTTTCTTTGTAATTTTGTCTTTCTTGCTTGTCGGGCCTACCTTGTTGCTTCAATATGAATCTAAAGACTCTGTGGAGAATCAATTCTCTATGTAGTAAGTGTAACATTGATGGAGAGACTAAAGAGGGTGATGAAAGGAGAGTCCTCGAACGTATAAGGTTGTGGAGAGATGAAAGGGAGTGTTATCATTGAAAAGGGTGGGATGCCATGTATGGACTGAGAAGGAGATACACCCATCAGAGTAAAAGGGAAAGTGGATAGAGAAAGAGGAACTTGTCGAGAAGTAGACGAGGACAGTGAAACTGGTACCATGGGTATATTAGTGTTTTCAATGGGTTCCTTTGACAAGGTAATCAGAGAATCAATAGCGGCCAAAGTGGAAGATGGACATTTAGTGTGTGGGGTTTCTTCATGGGGCTCATTGTCAAATATAGTTGGGGGTGTATTAAGGAAAATAACGTCAGAACCCATAGACGAAGGATTTCTTTTAGCAGACAGGGAGTAGATACAACCAAAGATGCAATAGAAGGAAGGATGGTGGGTGAAAGACTTACCTAAATCAAAAAAATTGAAAATCTTGGTGAATTTGAGTCCACCTCTTCTTCTCCTCTATTTGATACACTTGGTCTGCCTAAGTCTTGGACTCCTCTCCTCTTTGCAGGGGCTACATTGGTCGATTATAATTCTCTAGCTACTGATCCCAATGAACCTTGGGCCTTTTAAACTATAGCATATCATTTTGGAGACTGTGGGGTCTTCTTTCCCTTTGGCATGGTGCTGGTGGAGGATGTGATCTATGATTATTTATGTTTTTTGCCCTTTCCTTTCCTTTTTCCTACGCGAGGCTCCTTAGGTGGGGTGGGAAACTAGTGCTTGCTCCTCTTCCATCTCTTGGTCTAATTTAGGATTTCTATTATTGGACCCAACCTCATCATCATCTTGAATACCCAAGATAATGAGGGGGGGGTGAATGAGTATCTTCTTAAATTTATTAAACAAATACCATCCAATTATTCCAATGCATATAATAGTAAGAATGAGTAAGAGCATTAATAGAACATAAAATCACACAACACATGAACACTAGGATTTTTACATTGAAAACCCAAAATGGGAAAAACCACAGTGAGTATTAGCTCACAATATAGTATAATTAGTTATAAGATATTACAAAGAGTAGATCACTACTAGGATTCACTATCCAAAATGGGAGGCTCACTACCTATAAAAGATACAATAACAAAATGGCTTACAACTAGAAAATGAACTAATAAAGTTACACCTAACCAGTGTTGATTCAGTTCCTTTGATACTCAATAGACTGAATTTTCACACTTCATCATCTTCACATACTTTAATACCTTCACACACTTCACTACTTCACTTCAAAAATCTCAAAACTATCCAATATATATATCTGATATATCTGCAAGCATCAATTAGGTCAACCTAGTTAGATGCAACCCTTATTCATCAAAAAGATTTATTGTTGGCTTCAAGCATGTATAAAAACTTTCCAAAAATAATTCAAGTGTACAACACACTACAACATGTCAGAATGGACCTTAGATAGGTCACACATACATCCGCAACACAAAATTAATCTATTACAATCATCAACTATCCATTAGGTTAGCCAAAGATAGACCTAATAACAAAATGCAAGAATAGAATATTTCCAACTCACCATATGAGTACCTGAACACATGAGATTCTAAACATACAAGCTTCCAACATCCAAAAAACCATTTCCCAAAACCAAAAGGAAATATATGCATCAGTGGAGAATTGCAAACCAAAATACCAAAGGATAATAATTGCATACTTGTTCATAATATTGGATCAAATTTGAACTTAAACTTGCAGTTTCAACTCATATAACATGGTGACATCAATGACAACACAAAAGCTTTATAATAAGATGTTCTTCATTCTTCCAACAATATCCCCCTTTGTCATTGATAGAAACATTTGCCAAAATATTTTACAAACCTCCTATGTACAACACATTGTTCCTTTTCTCTCCATAACATTCTCTCGCCCTTTGACATCAAGGACAAAGGGCAGTCCAAAAATATGAAAACTAAAAAAAATTACATAGAGGAAGGAAAGCCTTGAAGCTCCTTGAGAATACCTTTCCATTCTACCTTACCATTATCCTAACTCTTCTTAGCAGATATCAACATTATGTTCAAATATTCTAGTTCTATCAGACTTTCTTCTACATCATCTAGAGTACCTAGAGTCAAATTGATCTTCTCTATTTTTTTTGCATTTTCCAAAGAATTGACAATCGAAGTGTACTCCATTCTCAAAAGGTCACCTAACTGACCAAATATTCTAATGATATCTTCTTCTTCTGTAGAATAAATATTTTTTCTCTGTGAGAAGAGATAGCATTCCAGGTTGTTTCATCTTTGTCTTTACATGCATTGTATGTACCAGAAACAACTGTCAACTGGGACTCAATGGAGTCCATGCGATCTTTGATATTATGAGTGGAATCTGACCACTTTATGCAATAACCAAATATAGTATTTGCTTCAAATTCACAAGCCTACACAATTTCCAGACTCTTTTCAACATTGGTGTGGGTATGTATAGAATCATTATGGAAAAAATAGGCCCTTAAGTGGCAAAAAAATCAAAAAAATCAGAGTTAAGCAACTTGACGTAAAAATTTGAATAAGCTATCTATATTATTTCAAAAATATGTAAGAATATAATCTATAGAAAATTGAGCATAGTTTCTAAACTACTAGGTTTGTTTAAAAAAAATAATCTATTTGGTGAAAATTTGAAATTTCAATGTAGGGGTATTTAAATTTTAGGGAAAAAATAAGTAGGTGTCTGTCTAACCACCCTAACCCTAATAAAATGATAATATTTTTTATAAGATTTTATATATAAGTATAGGACTCATGCCCTGATGTGATGCATATTTTATATATTTGTTTCAAAGTAAATAATTAATTATGAATTTTTTATTACAACTTTTTTAAAATATAAAACTCATATGTCTAACCACCTTAACTTGGTCAAAACTTCATGAAATTCTTCTTTTTTTTAATCCTATAGTATGTGAAGCATAGAATGTGACACATGTTTTGGATTCAAAAAATGTGATACTGTTTGAAAGCTATAGATTTTTTTCAATCAACCTATCAATCAGGACTTTAGTTGTAATTTGAATAGAAAATGAATAATAATTACTTATTAAATTCAAAGTAAAGCATAATTTTTATCGGTGGAAAGTTTAAAATATCCTTTAAAAACCCTTCTCATTTCATCAATTTTGGGTAAAAAAATAGTTGTTAGCCACATACCCATCATATTGCCACTTTTTTTCCCATCATGATCCTGCACATACTCGTGTGCCAGAGCACACTTATCATGAAGTGACAAAAGCCTTTTCTTTGCCAATTTCTCCTCAACCTCTTGCCTTTTCTTCTCACCTAGTCCAAAGGCATACTCCTTAATGGAGTTCAATAGAAGTTTTAGATTCTCTACCGGAGTGAGAGATGTATCCATTGATGCATCGGGGGTGGCCTCCTGCAAAGCTTTGATGGAATCATCAATAAGCTCTATCTCCTTCTGATGTGTTTCCAGAATTTCTCTTCTTCTGGATGCATGCAATGCATCCCCTAGCACCAATTTATGAATGGGATAAATCTTATCCAAGTCCACACTACATTGAATCATGGGAAGTTGTAGGAGTTATGGAGGAATAACTAGGAAATTTTTGATTTTCTTGGATAAAAATATTTTTAACACATCATCACTAGAGGAGGATTCTCTGGAGGACCTATGTGAATCTACAACCTTCCTTTGATCTTCATTCTTCCTTGTAGATTCCCCATTTCTTCTTTCTTCCTCTACTTTTTCATCTTCTTCATTCCCTTCACCTTCATCTTTCTCTTTTTCTTCTTCTATATGCTCCGAAGGGACAACATAACACTTATTTGGTTTAGCTTCTTCCTCATTCGATTTCTCTATCTCTGAAGGATCATTTAAAACACTTGTATATAGAGGGATATTTGTATCATTTATTTTTGGAAGAATACTTGTTTCACTTGTATTTGGAGGGATGTCTCTATCATTTATTTTTGGAAGGATATTTTTTTCACCTGTATCTAGAGGGATTTCTTACTTCACCTCTATAGAAACTTCTTCTCCGTATTTAGGTGTAGAACTAGATGGGAGTGCACCAAACATATCATATTTTTCAGCCATACACCTGATGGATTTTGTAGTTTCTTTCCTTATTTTCTTTATTTTATTTTTATCCTTTTTCATCAAAGTATTTATTGTTTTCTTCATCCAAAACATCTTTAAGCATTCCTTCTTCAGGGTTTCCAAATCATTTGGGGTCAAAGAGGACCCAATTTTCTCAAATGCATCATTTCTTATCTTCTCTTCCAATTCAATAGACTTTGATATCTTTTTCATTAGGGTTTCTCCCACAATTTCGCAGGTACGTTGTTCTTAAAAAACTCCCAACTGACTTACAAAGAAATGACATATTGAATAATTCCAAAATTACTATTTTTTTGTCCTCTCTATCTACTTGATCATAAATTTCTATAGTTGGCTGCAACATATCCTCAAAAGGTATCAAGCTATTTACCAAAGCCTCTAATCTAAGAGGAGAACCAAGTCTTACCTATGATGCATTTTGTTCTTCGTGATCTGGAGATACCTCTTCTAACACTTTTTCCTTCTTCAAGTCTGGGTTGGTGTGTAGATGAACACCAAAATCTTGTTCTTCATATTCTTCAAAGGATGATACATAATGAAATATTTTACTACCAACACTTGCTTCCTATGAATCACCTTCACCAGTGGACATGCTCCCTCTCTTCTTTCTTACCAATTTTGTTTTAGGGTCTTCCTCCTCTTCCTCTTTTTCTTCAGTGATACTAAGGTTATTTCCCCTTGTACATAGCTTTTCTTTATTTCCTCTCTTGATTGGTACTACCGGAGGAGTCTCTTTCCTCTTACCAGATCTTGTATAAGGTCCAGAAGGAGTTGAGCCTTTACCTTTACTAGAAGCAGAGGGCTCAACCTTCACTATAGGAGCTATGGTTGGTTTTGAAGGAGTAGTCCTACCAGATATCCTCAGTCCTAATGCTTCTCCAACCATCTATTCTCCCATGGATCTTCCTTGTGCAATCTATCCATCAGTGAAGCTAGAATGTCTAAGAATTTCATCTAACTTCTTTCTTATCACATGATTCCTATTCTCCAAGTGAACTTCCATAGATTTTTCTACATAAGTTCCAACTCTAGGTTCACTAGTATCTTTCATAATTTTCAACAAAACTTGTACATAGCCTTTGGCTTCATCCTCTATAACCTCATAACCAAATGGTTGAATCCAGACAGTCTGAGATTCAACAAATTCAATCATGCAATCATCAGAGGAGACATGCAATATGATATCATTCTTATATTTTTCAACAACTTTCTTTGGAATCCTTTCTCTCTCATTCATGTTTCTCTTGAATACAACAAAGAATGTTGTTAGAGCATTATCCTAACTCTTCAAATCACCCAAACTATGCATATAGTCAAAATTTTATGTGCAACCAGTCTGGATGTATCCCAAATCACCACATCATCTCTTCTGGGAAGTCTTCTACAAAAGAACAACAAAAAAACAATCAGGGAACCAAACTTAAAAGCATGTTTCTTCTCCCTTGTCATCTTCAAGTTTCCAAACAACTGTTGTTGGAGAAGTTCACAAAGATCATATTCTGCACCATTTTCTGCCATGTCATATCTAGTGTAAATAGCTATAGCAGACACTGAATTTTCTCTATTTGTAAAGTAGATCTTGTGTTTGCCCATTAAAGCTACATATTTCACAACAGGATTATTAATGGGCCTTTTTGCAAGATCCCTTCTATCAAATGTTGCACTGGTGAGTTACATCACCACTTCATTCTTCATAGACTTCAACACTGGTACTGGTTTGGTATCACAGATTCTAGTAACATCCTTAATCACTTCTTTAGTTATAAGGTGAGGTCTATCAGTCCACAAGAACTTATCATGCATTCTGATAAGAGATGGTTTAACATATTTTTCATCAACAATGGAGTTAAAGTTAGGAAAATAATTCCATTGATCCAATTTCTTTGCAAAAAATCATCCCCGGTGAGCTCATTCTACCTGATATCTATCAATTTTCTATGATCATATTCCTTAGTCTTAACTCAAATGTACATCCTAGTGTCTTCAACAAGCATAACACTGTGAGGAATCGATGAGAAGGCACCCAAAGAGTTGTCTTCAAAAACCTTCATGGAATATTTCTTGTAGGAAGGTCTAGTTCTTTTCAACACATTTATGACTATAGGGGTTTCCATTTCTCCACAAATCAAGCTCAAATTATTTTAGAAAGAAGATTCACACAAACCCACAACAGCACAGGAGAGTAAAATACCTTTTTCTTCTGTGAAAAACCAGAACTAGGGTTTGCACAACTCACTCTCCAAATCACCTCAAGAATGCTCCAAATTTCTCTCCACTTTATTCAAATACAAAATTGATCAAAAATCCTTACAAATCTACTTTATAAACCAACGATCTATCGTAATTCACATTAAATGCAGTAGAATTCAAAAAGTTGATAAAAAACCTCTTTATTGCACTAAAAAACCCTAATTTTCTTTGCAAATGATTATTCCTACAACTTTTCTTTTGATTCCTTTTGCATACACTCTATTTATTCATTCTTTAAAACATATCTTCATGCCAAAAACTAACACACTAGATATCCAGGGGGTTTGAACAATTTTCTATTAATGCTCCCCCTAAGACCATTTTGGGTCTAATTGTCGGAGGAATTATCTGTACCAGATGAGGGTAAATACACATTTTATGTTTTTGGGTCTTCTTTCTTCTTCCAAATCTTTTTAATTTCTTTCTTAACCTCATTCTTGTCAATTGTCTTCATTGGTTCATTCTTCTTTACTGGATCAAATTGTTTTCCTCTTTTGCTTTTGCATACTCTTGGAATGTGTTTGGGTTTGTTGCAGATGTAGCAAACAACATTTTTTTGATTTGTTTGACCTCCATTAACCCTTGATCTACATTGATTTTCTTTGTGTCCAAAATTATTACATGTATAGCAGTATCCAACAAATGATTGATTCATTCTACCTCCATTTGACCAATTCATCATCTGAGTTATACTTTCACTAGCTCTATGTCCAAATTTCTTGCATGCAAAACATTTTTTGGAAAAGGATGTAGCATATTGGTTTATTCTACTTCTACACTTTGTTTCCTTGTGACCATATTTATTGCATGAAAAGAAAACACCATTGAAAGATGTGTGCCTTTGAGCATTTGGCTATCTGATAGGTGGGTTTCTAGTAAAAATTATTTGATTTCTTGTATGTTTTCCTTTATTTCGAGTCTTCTAATTATCTACTTTGTTTGAGATTTGCACATCCTTAGAGCTCTCACCTACTTCCATTCCCAAACCACCTTTGTCTTTAGTTGGTTTCTATCCAACAATCAACTCATCAAGCTTGGTGAAGATTTATCTTCACAGAGTTTTTCTTTTTCCAGATCTGCTTTTAGGTTCACCACTTCTTGTTCAAGCCTTGAGCATTCATTAGTCTTGCTTTGCACCACTATATTTAGGAAATATTCATTTCTTTTCTTTTCCTCCACTTTCACCTTCAATTTGGTGATCTCTTAATTTTCTTTTTTTAATTTCTCACTCACTTCTATATGTCTTTCTTTGAATTTCTTCAATTGCTCTTTCAATTTCTAGATGCATTCATTTTCCTCATCAATAGTTTCTTTCAAATCTCTGTTCTCATTTTCAACCTTGTCAAGATCTTCAAGAGCAGCCCAAATTTCTTCTTTACCATCCATTTGTTCAATCTTCAATCTTCAAGATCTTCCTCAAGCTGTTAGGCTTCTTCAGAGGAACCAAGCTCTGATACCAATTGTTGAATACCCAAGATACTGAGAGGGGGGGGTAAATCAATATCTTCTTAAACTTATTGAACAAATACCATCCAATTATTCCAATGCATATAACAGTAAGAATTAGCAAAAGAGTTAACAAAACATAAAAGCACACAACACATGAACACCAAGATTTTTACGTGGAAAACCCAAAATGGGAAAAACCACAATGAGGATTAGCTCGCTCACAATATAGTATAACCATTTATAAAATATTACAAATGGTGGCTCACTCCCAGGACTCACTGTCCAAAATGGGAGGCTCACTACATACAAAAGATGCAATAACAAAATGACTTACAACAAGAAAATGAACTAATAAAGTTACACCTAACCAGTGCTGATTTAGTTCCTTTGATACTCAGTAAACTAACTTTGCACACTTCATCATCTTCGCATACTTGACTACCTTTGCACATTTCACTACTTCACTCCAAAAATATAAAAACTATCCAATATATATAGTTGGTATATATCTGTAAGAATCAATTAGGTCAGCCTAATTAGAGGCAACCCTTATTCACCAAAAAGATTGATTGTCAACTTCAAGCATGTATAAAAATTTTCCAAAACAAATTCAAGCATGCAACATGCTACAACATATTAGCATGGACCTTAGATAGGTCACACATACATCTGCAACAAAAATTAATCTATTACAATCATCAACCATCCATTAGGTTAGCCAAAGATAGACCTAATAACAAAATGCAACAATAGAATAATGCCAACTCACCGTACGAGTCCTTGAACACATGAGATTTTGAAAATACAAGCTTCCAACATCCAAAAACCATTTCTCAAAATCACAAGGAAAGATATGCATTAGCAGAGAATTACAGACCAAAATACCAAAGGACAATAATTGCATACCGGTTTAGAATATTGGATCAAATTTGAAATTAAACTTGCAGTTACAACTCATATAACATGGTGACATCAATGACAACACAAAAGTTGTATAATAATATTTTCTACTTCATTCTTCCAACACATCGTAGTTCTCATTGAGCTTTTCATCGTTCAGCTTAAGGGGCTAAGGTTCTTGATTTCTTGCAGGGACCTCCAAAAATTCACCTTCTTTCTTTCTGAACATCCTAATTTCTTGAGCTATATTTTGAGGGATTGGCCCATCTAGGTGCTCTGTCAAAACTCCACCACTCTGGGATAGAAGTCAATTCAAGGTGGTCATTCAAATGGTATGAAGGCTAGGTCAATGTAGACCTCTGATCTCTCCTCGGTTGAGTTCTTTTCTGACTCAAAATAATCCTGCTCTTTGTGTTTGACAATTGAAAGACATTTATCAGGATTGTACTTCCAACTATCACAAATAAGAACCAGGCCTAGGTAGGCCAAATTGCTAGTCAACACATCCTATTCCTCCTACATCACAAGTGTTATCTAACTTTTGGCTATGGTAAGGGGAATTGCATAAATCACTTTCTTATGTCTCCCATTATTTTAAGCTTTTTTGGCAATGGATGCCTGGAAACATGCCTCCAAAGTGAGGGTTTTGTCTATTATAAATTTAGGAAGCCCAAAATTTTCCCCAATGAAAATATGAAATTTGATGAAAGAAAAATTTTCTTTTAAGAAATAATCTACGAGGGTCTTGTATATTTTCATCCATTCCAAAACTTAAGGAGAGAACCTACTCAGAGGGTGTGCAGATAGATCTAAGAGTACTAGTTGTTGGAAATAATCACAAAAGGAATAGTAATCCCATGTTCTGGATTTCACATGGGTCCAAGATGAGATTGGCTTGTATAGCCACATCGTATCAAACTTACTTGTAATAACAAAAAAATTATGCCTTTTCCTTGCTTGATTTAGGAATAATTAATGAAAAATTGGACTTAATATTGCCTTGATCTAGTGTTGTAATGTGTTTTACAAATTCACATTAGGTCTTGGGCCCTTTTTAAGCTAAATAAACCTAATTTTTCCTTAATTTAGTGTTGTAAAGTGTATTTATTTACACCTTCACATTAAATTTAGGAGGCCTATAAACTAAATGGACCTAATCTAGTGTTGTAGTGTGTTGTACACTTTCACATTGGGTTTAGGGCCCTTCTAAGCTAAAAGACCTATTTTTACCTTAATTTGATATTGTAAAGTATATTTATTTCCACTTTCACATTTAATTTTGAGACCTCTTGCATTTATGACCTTAATATCATCATTAAGAGGACCCTAAGACCCTATATTGTGCATCCCAAGGCATATTTCAATCAAAATCCTTACAATATCAGTAAATAAACTTAATTTCCTAACACCCCGACACTTTTACTAGTGCCTAAAAAGGCCCTATGAGACCCATACACCACCTTGGGTGTACAAGTCCCACCTAGGTGGGACCCATACACCAGGTGTGGCATATGAGTCCCATTTGACCTCTTTTTAGGGTTTTGACTAAGAAAATCTAGGTTTTAAATTTAAATTTCATGTATATCATTCTACGGGATCTAATTAATAGGATATTAGATGGATATCCTATATAAATGAGGTCTCAAATCATTATTTCATAGAAGCATTCACGATATCAAGTCAATCACTCAAGAGTTAAGCTTTCCAAGACTTTACAAGATCATCTAGAGAGCATTCAAGGGTAGAATTCTTATAAATTGTTGTATCAATTCAAGATCCATCATCATGTCAAGGATATCAAGCATCAAGCATGTGTATTGTTGTAGTGTTGTGATGTTGCATTCAAGATCCAAGGTAGAGCATTGTTCTACACTTATCCAAAGATCTAGATCTACATTGTTCATGGTCATTTCATGTTAGATTGTAGATTTACAAGACAACATTCAAGGTATCATTGTTCATGTTTCATGTCCTATGTTTCATTTTTCATATCCTTATTTCATTATCTCATGATTTTGTTTAATTACCTTAAAGGGGTTTGATTGAGTCAAACCCCCATTTACTAACAAATCAACAAGTTTTTCTCTCTCTACATGTGTGATTGTAGATCTAGGTGTCTTGGAGCTTGAAGATCCCATGAAGATTAGGTTACAAGCTTGGAGAACTTTTTTGGAGTTGTCCCTTCATTTCCAAGGTTGTTATCTTCACAAAAAGTCATCTACATGTCTAAAATTAGGGTTTCGGGTCTAAAAACAAAGTGTGGTGGAAATAGAAGAGATTGGAGGGAAGAATCAGACCTTAAATTTCATAAATATCACAATAAGACTAATATGCCACCTTGGGTTTACAATTCCCAGTACATCCAATTTTTAGGGTTTCTGGAGAATTAGAATTAGCACTGTCAGATTCCAGTTTTGATGCAGAAAACCCATCCTGGGACTAAGTTGCCCATACTAGCATATGAGTCCTAGTTAGCCTCATAATCAGTGTTTGTAGCATTTTAAGACTTCATTCAAGCCTCTATAGGTTTCCAGGTGCACACTTCTGATTTTACATCTTTCTATTCTAATTTATATGCATTTCTAGGTCATTTAATTAAGCCTTGCATATCATTAAGTTTCATAATTAGGTCTTGCATTGCATTAATCTTTCCAATCCCTAGCTTGGTGGTGAACCCCTCATTATTTTACAATCAAACCCTAGGACAACCCTATTGCAATATATCATTCTCCTTTACATACTTGAGGTTAAGATCTCTAGGGTTTGTCCTTGAATGAGAGTGTTTGGATTTTTTTATTCTATCTCCCTAGCATAAAATCCAAAAAAAAAATCTTCATTTCATTTTGGTGAACCTCCATTTAGAACATCATAATTCTCATTTTGGAGTGCATCATCCTAGATCTTTCTTGCATTAGCATTGCATTAGGGTTTGAATTAGTTAATTAGCATTCTAGGGTTTCTAATCTTGCATTAGTGAAAGTGCATATAGGTTGCATTTTTGCATCTTAAATCATTGAAAATCATATAAAATTTGAATTTTCACTTAATTTTTAGCTTATACAAACTAAAAAGCATAGAAAACACTTAAAATTTCTTTAAAAATTGTGAAAAAAACCCTAATTGGGACTCATACGTCCCTTTGGGCTATTTAGTCCCACCCCAGATTTTAAACTGCATTTTATAGCATTTAAAACCTTGTTTATGCACTTTTTTTTGCTACGATTAGTTATCTATTTCAATTTGTTTAGTTTCTATTACATGAATTTCATTAAATATAGCTTAAATGGGTTCATTTCATACACTGCTTAATTCCATATTCACATTTACAATATTTCATTTTCAGATTATTTCATTGTGTAATCAGTAAATTACCTTGTTTAAAATCTAAAAATTGCATTTAATTCTAGGTCTTTACATTTCATTTTAAGTTTGCATAGATTACTTTGCACAAATTTTAGTTCCTTTCTTTTCCAAGTTTGCAAAGGAAAAGTTAGTCAATAAGCATGTTAGTCATTATTTCAATACACTTCCTAGTTATGAGAGTCTCTTAGTGTAAGAAACTAAAAATGTTAATACTTTCCTTAAATATACACCCCCTCCTATCTCTCCTATTTGTGGGAATGATTTGATAGAAGAAGATACAAGCATGGACATTCATGACAATCATAGTTGTTCTTCTCTCAATACCTCTCCTTTTAGTGACAAAGGTATCTTGGTGAAAGAAGATGCAATCGTTGAGAATCATTAAGGTCTTTTTTTCCCTTCTCCTCCTTCCCCTTGGGAAGATAGTATAGCAACATAAGATGAAATCATTTCCACCACTGTACTTAGTTTACATTCCTCTCCCAACACTTCCCCTACTTGTTAGAATGCTACAATCATGAATGACCATGAAAATTACATTTCTGAGGAGGATGTTGGTGTTAAGAGATCTAATGATTGAGAACTATGACAATCCTACCTCTCCCACTTGGGAATACATTATAGAACATACATATGTAATTTTAGATAGCCATGATAATAGCATTGGTTCTTCTCCTAATATCATTCATAGTAATGAAGATGATGGTATTTTGTTAGAATATACCCTTGAAATTCAAGAAAATATCATTTCTCCCTTTCCTAGTGCTCCTACCATTCGGATAAATCTATTTGGAAAGCATGATTTTCCTTCTCCCAATGCCTCCCTTATTTTTAATGAAGCTACTTTATAAAATCTAACCATGGAATGTGATGAATATCTTGTTTGTTCCACCCTAAGAGCTCTCATACTAGGGAAAAATTTATGGCACAAGAGAATCAAACCCTAGAAAACAAGAATGAAATCATGAACAATCATGGTGATCATATTTTTTCTTCTCCTAGTACCTCTATTATTGCTAAATAAGATACTTTGATTTTAGAAAATGCAATCGATGAAAATAATGAAAATATAACTTTTCCTCTCTTCCCCTAGGGAAAATATTATTGAACAAGACAATAACAGCATGGATAAACAAGAGAATTTAACCATTGATCATTCCCCTATTTGTGATGAAGTCATTTTATAAGAACCAACCTTTAAATGTCATGAACATCTAGCTTGTAGTTCTCCTAAAAACTTTCCTCCTAGGGAGGATATCATGGTGCAAGAAAATGATAACATGGACAATAATGATATAGTTTCCTTAGGTGAAGATGATGAAGTAACGTTAGGCTCTCATTCACTAAGGGACGTTAATATTATTCAACCTCAACTCATCCTTAACAAGCCACCTTCACACAAACCTCCAACTCAAAATAAACCTAAACTTTTCCTTTACCCACCTAAGAATAATTTGTCATAGTATTCAAGTCATAATACTATTGCTCATACATATAACACTAGAAAAAATCCATAACTAAGACAAGCACCTTCAACATCCCTCCCATTGCCTAATCCTATCTTACTCAGTCCTCCTCATTTTCCTTTGCATAGTGGGAAGGAGTATGATCTTGTTGAAAAACTTAAGAATACTTTTGCAAAGATATCCCTATGGGACCTAACTTAGAATTCACCTAATTACCACACTATTCTTCAAAAATCATTGCAACAAGTTGTGGTCCCCTCTAGTGCAAACCTAAATGACATAGCAACCATGATTTAAGGAGTAAATGCTAACATTTTTTCCACTAAAGTGAGCTCCCTCCTTTGGAAGTGCAAAAATAAAATTATTCTTTCAAGATAATAGTTAGCCATAATAGGTTATGCATAAAGAGAACCCTCATTGCCAATGACTTAGCCCTTAATGTGTGTATTGTGACCATTTTGGATAGGCTTGGTGTAGATAAATCATAAATTCAACTTGACTCTTTATCTATTAGGGGATTCAACAATGTAGGAAAACAACCACTTGGTGTGATCAATTTACCTATTACAGCTAGAAAGGGCACATTAGAAACACCAATCCAAATTATACCTCATGATCTTTCATTTAACCTCTTTTTAGGAAGACCATGGATTCATGAAATTAATGGGATTCCTTCAACTCTTCATCGTAAAATAAAGTATATTTACAACAAAAAATTCTACACAGTCAAAGATGAACCTAACCCAAACAATTATTTGAACATTGAGAAAAGCTAGGAAATTCCTTTGAAAACATTAACACCAACTACACAAGGAAAACCCGTGAAAGAAAAAGAAAAAGAAAAACATATTGAGGAAGTCATGAAGCTATTAGAGGATGATTGAGGTTCATTAGACTTTGAACCAACATTCATGGGAGAATTCAAGATCATAAACAAAGACTCTGGAAAGGGAAAAGAAAAAATAGTAATGTCAACACAAAAGTCGAAAGACCCTTTGAAAGCATCCACCTCAACCACTTTAGAAGAAAAGAAAACATACACAACCAACTTTGATGAAACTAACTATCAACAACCTCTAAATCCTAAAGAAATGGAAAGGCTTTATAGAAGAGGTTATCAACTTATGAAACAATTGGGATATAGTGGAAAAGGATGTGGTATTAGAGAATAAGGTATTTGTGTCCCTATAGAGCCTCACACACAAGAAAAGACTAGTGGTCTTGGTTATTGTCCCTCAAAAGAAACAAAAAATCATTCACTCAATATCAAAACTCTTACAAAAGATTCTTCTAAGCCAACTTTAACAGTAGTGCATCCTAAATTGATAGACACTAGTGGTCTTGATTTTTATCCTGTGCAAGAAATCAAACAAACAAAAAATCATCACTTAATGTCAATGTCATCTCACAAAACACTAATGATTTGAATTCGTTAGATTTTACACCCTCCCATAAAGGAGAGAAAAAAATATCAGAATCTAAAGAGTTTTGTGTAAGTATAACATCTGGTACTAAGCAAGATATACCTTTTTCACAAAATAATGAAACATCCTCTACCTTTGATCAAGAGAGTATATTGACAAGACTCTTCCAAGATTGTTTGATATCTCTCCCTCCAAGAACATGAAATAAATTTGACTACAAGAATTCATTTTGCACATATCATAGAGTTCGTGGTCATTTTGCTAATGAATGTAAGGCTTTAAGTGATAAAATTCAACATCTTAACGATTGTGGTGCCCTTCATTTTATTGAGGCACCCAATTCCTCTAATCCATATTGATTTTCACTCTAACATGTTTCTCATCAATCATTTTGACTCATCCTTGTCTTGCACTAAGTGGGGGCAAGGGGTTAGGTAGCCTTTTCCTTGTATATCACTTGTCTCTTTTAGCTCGTTGTTTGCCTTTAATGTACACATAAGTGCAAGCTTGGGATGTGGATGCCATGCCTTAAGTTGACTTGCATGTGACATACCAAGTTATACATTTTTGGGGAAAACCCCTTCTCTTTCCATGATGTAGCTTATTGGAAACATATGACTTGGCATAGGCATTTTTGAATAATCTCTCATTTCTACTTCTACTTTAAAGCAATTTCTCATAGCAATAGTGTTAGAAACCACTTTAAAGTGGGGGCATACATCAACACTCATGTTTCATTGCATTATTTTCTTTCTTCCTACGATGTGTCTTTTTGTTGGTGGTGTCATTGGGTTTGATTTCCTATGAGAGTGTGATATTTCTTTGACTTTTCCTCTCTTGGAGACATTAGGCATGATGTTCCCTTAGAAGAGACCTTACATGAATTAAGAAAAATCCCTTTGAATGCACCTTACACTATTTGTTATATGGCCACCTTGCATAACAAACTTTGCATGCCTGTGGAGCCATCTTGTTTGTTCATGAGTTCCAAGCATACGAATCTTTGCTTGCCCCATGAAATTCTAAGTTTATTGTTTGTTCATGAGCTCCAAGCGTATGAAGCTTTTCTCGCCTCATGAAGCTCCAAGTTCATTGTTGGGTGGTGCTTTATCATAGTTATCATAAGGTATAACTCTGGTATGGTTTGACAGGAAGCCAATCCAAGGCATGACTTTCCCTTAGCCACTTGCATGTGTGTGTGAGCACATACTGTCCATGATTTTATGTGCATCACCTTCTTGGATTACTCACCCAATGGGTAGCCTGAAGTTTCATTGCCTCAAAGTGAGCGTGCATTTTCAGACAAGACAACCTAGATTTGATCCACATTGTGTTGGAAAAATAGTTGAAGCTTTATCTACCTTTTCTTTCTTTCCCTTTCTCCTTCATGTCTTTGGAATTATATATTCATGTATATTGTTTTTCTACAAATCTTACACCGTGTGTGTGTCTCTCTATGCTTATGTCAATTTCACATAGGATCCTGTATCCTAGGGGATTGGCCACCTCCTTCAATCTTTTTCATCCTATTTTTTCTGCATTGGTACACTTGGACCCATCTTGAATGTCTACTTTAGTGTGATTTTGAAGCAAGTTCATCCTCTCACTAAAGTGGGGGCTATATGCAATAACAGAAAAAAATTGTGCCTCTTCCTTGCTTGATTTGGGAATAACTAATGACAAATTGGACTTAACGTTGCCTTGATCTAGTGGTGTAATGTGTTTTACACATTCACATTAGGTCTTGGGCTAAGCTAAATAAACCTAACTTTTCCTTAATTTGGTGTTGAAAAGTGTATTTTTTTACACCTTCACATTAAATTTACGAGGCTTGTAAACTAAATAGACCTAATCTAGTGTTGTAATGTGTTGTAAACTTTCACATTGGGTTTAGGGCACTTCTAAGCTAAAAATACCTATTTTTTCCTTAATTTGATGTGGTAAAGTATATTTATTTACACTTTCACATTGAATTTTGAGCCCTCTTGCATTTATGACCTTAATATCATCATTAATAGGCCCCTAAAACCCTATATTGTGCATCCCAAGGCATATTTCAATCAAAACCCTTGCAATATCAACAAATAAGCTAAAATTTCTTAACACCCCAACACTTTTTCCACATAAAAATGCCTTGTAGGACCCATACACTACCCTAGGCATATGAGTCCTAAATAGGTGGGGACCATACACCAAGTGTGGCATATGAGTCCCATTTGGCCCCTTTTAGGGTTTTGGGCAAGAAAATCTAGGGTTTTAATTTCAAATTAAATGGATGTCAACCTGTGGAATATAATTAACAAGATATTAGATGGTTTCATATATAAATGAGGTATTAAATCATTATTTCATCAAAGTATTCTTGATATCAAGTCAAGCACTCAAGATTTGAGCATTCCAAGACTTCACAAGATCATCTAGAGAGCATTCAAGATCATTTCTAAGGAATTCGAGGGAAAAATTCTTCATCAATTTTTGTAGTAATTCAAGATCCATCATCATTTCAAGGATATAAAGAATCAAGCATGTTATTGAGCTAGTGTTGTGATGTTGCATTCAAGATCCAAGGTCAAGCATTGTTCTACACTTATTCCAAGATCTAGATCTGCATCCTTCATGGTCATTTCATGTTAGATTGTAGATTTACAAGACATCATTCAAGGTATCATTATTCATGTTTCATGTACTATGTTTCATTTTTCATATCCTTATTTCATTATCTCATCATTTGGTTTAATTACCTTAAAGGGGTTTGACCAAGGAAAATCCCCATTTACTAATAAATTAACAATTTTTTTCTCTCTACATGTTTGATTGTAGATCTAGGTGTCTTGGAGCTTGAAGATCCCATGAAGAAGAGGTCACAAGTTTGGAGAAAATTATTGGATTTGTCCCCTTATTTCTAAGGTTTTTATCTTCACAAAAAGTCATCTATAGGTCTGAAATCAGGGTTTCAAGTCCAGAAACAAAGTATGGTGGAAAGAGAAGATATTAGATGGTAGAATCACGCCTTAACCTTTAGAAAAAGAACACTAGGAATGATATGCCACCTTGGGAATATGAGTCCTAGTACAACCAATTTTCAAGGTTTTTGGATATTCAAAATTAGCACTGTTAGATCCCAGTTTTGGTGCAGAAAACCCAATCAGGGACTAAATCACCCAGACTAGGACTAAATCACCTAGACTGGCGTATGAGTCCCAGTGAGCCTCAAAATCATTTTTTATAGAATTTTAGGACTTCATTCAAGCCTCTATAGGTTTCCAGGTGCACACTTCTAATTATACATCTTTCTGTTTTGATTTATATGCATTTGTAAGTCATTTAATGAAGCCTTGCATATCATTAAGTTTCATAATCAAGTCTTTCATTGCATTAGTCTTTCCAAGCCCTAGATTGGTGGTGAACCCATCATTAGTTTACAATAAAACCCTAGGAAAACCATATTACAAGATCTCTTTCTCCTTTGTATACTTGAGGTTTAGATCTCTAGGGTTTGTCCTTGAATGAGAGTGTTTAGATTTTGTTATTCTTCTCCATAGCATAAAATCCAAAAAAAAAATCCTTTCATTACTGAGTGGAAAAGATCCACTAAGCTTTTTAGGGTTTTGATGTAAATGTAAGTGTACCAGAAAAGAGGAATACCTGAACTCAAGGTAGTGCTATAATCTATTAATTGTTCCATCATTCCATTGGTGATTGCATCAACAAAGTCAAGATACTTTTGGCTCCTATCCTTCTTGAATGGAAGGAAAAATCAATCTAGTACTTGTAGACCTCATCATCACTATCCTAGCCATAAATGAAAGCTATCATTGAGAAGATGGTCTGCACACCTGACTTGAACTCTCTATGTGCTAAAGGGAAAACCAATTGCTTATTATCCAACCCTTTAGTCATTTCTTCTCTATAGAATTTTAAATTTTTGTCCCTGGCTCTCTAGAAATCTTTGATTCTTCTACTTTGGAAATGCTTGACCTCCCAATTTATAGGGATGCACAACATATCATGGATGGCTATCACATTGATGGTAACCTTGATCATGTTGCTAGTAATAGCCCCAATTTCTTTGTCCATTTTTTTGCACATGCATTAACCAACTCTGGGCATGGATACATATAGGGTTTTATGAATTGTGGAAAACCACATTGCCAGAGATGAGTTTTGAAGCCATCCATTCACCCATGGGTAAAAATTCTTTGCATTGCTCCTTCCCTAAGGCTCTTAGGGTTTACACACAGCTTTGGGTCATAAATGTTTCCTATGAAATCTCTGACCATCTCATCCCTAATGGGGTTTCCTATTTGTATGACTCTGGTATGCATAAAGCTCCGGTCCTCTGGCACTGAGGCATTAGCATATGACACTTCTCCAAAGATGTTGGTGTAACCTAGCCTTTGGAATGAGACTCTAGTCTCTTGACCAGAGGATGATGCTTCCACCATTGTTGCTTTCTTGGAAGGATTCAAAGAAATCTCTTTTAGAGTGATAGTTGCTTTAGACAACCCAACACTTAAGAAAAAAATATATTTTTAGGTTCATTCAATCCTCACACGTACATGTAGTAAATGTTTTTCCATTATCAATAGCTTGCTAAGTGCCACCAACAAGGAAATACGTGCGTAGTAGGGTCTCGTACTCCTCATAAATTCCAATTTCGCTATGAGAATGTATTTAGTGCACTCCTTACACCACCCTTTTCAAAAATAAGCCTTGATCGATGGGAAGCATGCATTTAGTAATGGAAAGCATGCTTTGAGTGATGGATGTGTACTTTGAAAAGACATTTGAATTTAATTTAGCATAGTTTAGCTCTTTAAGAAATGTCTTTTCGCATAAGTGAGTAGGTTGGCATTGGTAATTATGACAAACACATGGCAAAAAATTATTCATGTGATTATTTACTCTCATTGCCTAAATTAATTTCTCAAAGCTTGGTATGAGATCCTCCATATGATTTATCCCTTTCCTCTCATCACCTTGATATATTTTCCATTATTTTCTGATGGGAGATAGATTTTACGTTTCCAACCTCGCCAACACATATTTTCTATAAATAGTAACATCCGCTTAGCCAAAATACTTTCTAAGTTAGTATTGAGATTGTGAGCTCCTTCTGTTGTGCTTTTTCCTTTGCTAGTCTATAGCTTGCTTGCTACCATCATATCTAGCCTAGGTATTCCAATCGACTCTTGAGTCCAAAGCTATAGAACTATTTTGTAGAAGTCAGTAGTGAGATAATTAAACACCTAGTAAGGAGGAATGACTGCCTCATCATTATGGCGTTCAAGTGGGTTCTTGGGAAGGATTATGTGAAGGATGAGAACCAACCACATTGTAAGTTGAGTGTCATTTCCCAGTTCATGGCTTCCCTACTGGATTTGGAAATTCCAAAGCCCTATATTATTGAACTCTGCCACACCATGTTTGATTTGGCATACTTAGATGGGCTCAAAAAAATTGTGCAAGTAGCTATCCCTGATCCTGGCATTCCATATTACATGAATATTCGAAGGAATGTTAACTATGAAGAAGTAATTCCTTGGCTACCCTTTCTTATAGACTTCCAGACCATGGACCTAGAAAGGAATCACATATTGTCCCGAACTAAAACCTATTTCATGTTGACGACATATGGTGTGGAGCGCTACCCTAGTTGAGTGGAAAACCCACTTTAAATTCCTGGTCTACAGTCCTAGCATTGAGGATTGAAGGTCCAGGTTGTGTTCATGTGCCCTATGTGTTGTGTGTTGATAACCCCATTGCTGCCTTGCTAGAGAAACCTTGGAAACAAATATTTTTTATTGTTGTGACTGAAAGAGGTTTTAATTTCTATTTCCATTTTTGTGTCACCTCCTCTTTTTCTCTTTGAAGATGTAATTTTGGGTTTGAACGAGAAGGCTTCAAACTTCTATTGGAGCCTTACGCTTGACACATGTATTATATTGTAAATATTTTCAATGAATACAAAATATAATACCTTTTTCTATTCTTGTGTTTATCCCATGGGTTTATTCACAAAAAATGCATTTTACAAAAAATTACATATGGTACATAATTGTAAATTTTTAATGAACTTGCGTGCACTTTAATTGAATAGCTTTAGATGAATGTTGTTTACTGATATATATAATACATTTCCATTCATATCCTCTATATCATATGCATTTCTTTCCTTGCATGCATGGATTTGGAAAGGACCCCTCCATAGTGAGTCAAAATTAGCATGCTACCCTGGTTTTATAGCGTGTTTGTCATACTTTAGCACAAGACTCCCTCCCAAAAATTTGGGTTGGAGGAATTTTTATCAAACCATCATTTTACCACCTACTAACACTCGATCATGGCATCATATGCCTTTTCTCTTTTTTCTTCGAGGCTTAAGAGCTCCGCCAATCTTACTTATATTGTGTTGTCTTCCTTGACTTCCAAAGCTTTTAACAATTGTAGTTCTGGAATTTCTATGGAAATGGGTAAAACTACCTCCTTTCCATACACTAATTCGTAAGGGGAGGTTTTCAGGATCTTCTTAGGTGTAATTCTATCAACCCATAAAGATTCTCACAAATGCTTATGCCATTCTTTTTGGTGTTCCAACCCGATGTTCTTTATTAACCTAATCATGTTCATGTTAGTTGATTATACTAGCCTATGTCCTTGTGGGTAATAATTGGATGAAGTCTTGAGGTACACCCCATGCACGAGAGTGAAGTCCAACATCCTAGATCCTATGAAGGTTCATGCATTGTCAAAAATGCTGGTTTTTGGTAAACTAAAACTTGCTACCAACTCTTTGAGAAAATTTACAATTTCTACTTTTGTAGCATTCTTCAAGGAAATAGCCTACATCCATCTTGCGACATTATTAGTGGCCATGAGTATCCACTAATGGTCTTAATTGGATATTGGATTGATCATCCCAACAAAATTTAGACCCCATTGTGCAAAAGGTTCCTCGGTCACGATCAAGCTTAATGGAATGGAAAAGTTCTTTCATTTGCCAACGAAATACTAGCACTGAATACACTTCACACAAGATAATGGGACTTGGAAAACATTGAAGGCTAGTAATAGCCTACCAACATTATTTTCAAAGTGGTTGTATTGGTGGAAAAGTGTCCACCCTCAGGGCTACTATGGAATTCACCTAGAATCCTTTATGCCTATGGCTTGTCTATGCAATGGAGAAGGAATCCATCATAATTTATTTTAAATAAAATTGTCTCAATTAGTACATACATGGTACCTTGTAGTTGGTAGTAGCAACTTTTGTGAGGTAGGATGTTGGTTGAATATTGCCTAGTTTGCATAAATCACATCCGATCAGCCATGCATGACTCATTAGATTCAAACTGGTTTGTATAGACTTGGTCAGTCTCTTCTTCCATTTGGGAGCCTAATTCCTATGTGAGGTATTCACAAAGACCTCTCCCATAAACTAGCTTGGTTAGTCTGATGCCCATATCATATTCCAGGAACTTGGTGATCTAGTTGGCCCTCTTCTTGGTTATGTTTCCTTTAGTGATATATTCCCTGACAATGGGATGGGCGACGAGGATGGTAATCCTGTTGGCCGATACTAGGTGCCAAAATTTATTTAGGCTCTTGACAATAGAAAAGGCCTATTTTTCAATAAAGTTATACTCGGTTTCGTATCCTTTGAATGTCCTAGAAAAATCGCTATGAGGTGTTCTCCACCTCCTTCCTCATCCTTTTGAGTGAGCACTGAAGCTATGCTATGTTGGCCACTATAGACATAGAGCAAGAAATATTTGGAGAAGTTCAGGTTGGCTAACATCAGAGCTGCAAAGATAGCTACCTTTATTTGCTCAAAAGCAAGCTTACCTTTGGGATTCCACTTAAATGTTAAGTCATTCTTCAACATTAGCATGATAGGTCTTGTGATGTGTGTGAAGTTCGAGATGAACTAGCTGATGAAGTTAATTTTTCCTACAAAGGATTGTAGCCCCTTCTAGTTGACTAGTAGTGGTAGCTCCATTATAGCTTTCACCCTTTCAGGGTCTATAGCTATTCCTTCATTTGATACCACAAAGCCTAGTAGCTTTCCTTGGAGTACTCTACAAACATATTTTTTGGGATTTAAAGAAATCCCAAACTGTTGAAATTTCTGGAAGACCATATCCAGATGATCAAAGTGATCATCTTTCGATTTGGAGAAAATAGTCAGGTCATATAGATATATTAAGATGATCTTATTGATCAATCCTTTGTAGGCAATATCCATCGCTCTTTGAAAGGTGTCACCTGCATCGAAGAGTACAAAGGTAATCCTTGCATATGGGAACTTTCCCCAATTTGTGGTGAATGTTGTTTTGTGTTGGTCCTCCTCCTTCACTTAAACTTGTATATAACTTGAAAAACTGTCGAGCAGTGAGAACATTTCCAATCTAGCCATGGTATGCAGAATTTTCTCCATGGAGGGCAAGGGATAGTGATCTTTTAATGAAGCCTTGTTCAAGTCACAAAAATCCATGGAAATATGAATGTCTCCATTCTTCTTTTGGATTGGGACTAGATTGGATAGCCAAGGGAAATGTTTGATCGAATATACAATTCTTGATTCTATCAATTTTTTAAGCTCTCGTGCCATTAATGCCTCGACCTTCAGATTCATCATCTTTTGTTTCTATCGAACGATATTTAACCCTTCAGCTAAGTTGATAGTGTGTTGAATGATGCTTGGATCATATCCTTTGAGATCATTGTAAGTCTAGGCCACGACCTCGTCGTATTTAGCACACAAGCCTTTTAATATTTCCTTGTCCGCCTGTGAGATGTCTCTTCTAGCTTTTAGCTTTCTACCTTTCCCAACATCAAGGTCTTCATAGTCTCCCTCAACAATGGTGAATCTTCACTTGCTATTTCTCGCATCCTCGCAGCCAAAGATATTTTTGAGAGAAATCAAGCCTCGTGGGAGTTTATTAATTTTTAATTGAATTACTTGTCCTTCAGTAGTCCTTCTAACTTTGGCCTATGAATGATTGGAAGCTTTCCCTAACTTTTGTAGAAAAGTGATAATTTGATTATTGTACTTAGAGACCTATCAATTCTGATCATTGTTAGGTAATAACAGCTGGACTATGGTATGTACCAAATTCTAGTTTTTTGTTGATTCAAGGGTTGGCTCAAACTATGAGCCAATCAAAGCCATCTAACATGCGACTGCATTTTGAGACTGTGGGATAACCTGTATGTTAAAAGCTTCGAAGCTCATGATAAAATCCCATATTTTGTGTCTATAAGACCTCGTTCTTGTATTTTTTGTAGTTTCTTGTCCATGGACTTGGTTTATGACTAACTTTGAATCTATGAATTCCTGTATTCTCTTTTTTCCCATCCACTCCGCGAGAATCAAACCATGGACCAAAGCTTCATAGTCTGCATTGTTATTTGTGCATGGCAACTTGGAGCATAAAGATTTGAGGGTATCCGATCCATCTAGAGATACTAGTTGGATGCCCGCTCCAGAACCAATTTTGTATTTGGCACCATCAAAATATAGTGTCCATAGATTCTTGTCACCTAGCCCAGCAAGTTCCTCCTACTCCTTTACTAATTTCAAGAAGAATTGGTCATTGTCGAAGATCACATAGGTACCTAACATGGTAGCATGAAAGTTCCTGAATGGGTCAGAATCAATAATATAATTGAGTAGGACCTCTTCCTCAGAGGTCCAATCACTTGTGTCCTACTCATCTTCTAACATCTCTACATAATACATCTCCCATTTTGAGAAGGAGGTATGTGTTGCTTCAAAGCATAGAACTATGTTGTTTACTATATGTTTAGGATACAAGGATTTAGATAGAATATTCATATTTTCTTTTTGCTTTCTTCGTAGTATCAAATGAGACCAATCAAGCACAAAATATTCACCAAGATTTGTTGCAAATTCTTTTGAAAGGCATATCCAAAAAATTGGGGGATATCTATTATGACTACTTCTTGTGTGAGGCTTTGGCTTGGACATGAGAAAAGGGTTAAAGAAAAATCCTTGATGTGGCTGATGGTTAGGAATTTATTCCCATATTATTGCATTATCCCTTTCTCAAGAGGCTTGTACTTAAGTTTCAAAGTATCAACCACTTGCATGACCATGGTACTAGCTCCTGAATAAATCATGCTATTGTGTAAAAGCTTATCTCCCACAATAAGTGTTAAAAAGAAAGAGGTAGGCTTTGGTTTGCTTACCTCTTTTATTTTTGTATTGTCCATGATGTTCACATATGTCCTGGCTCCTGAAGGTTGGGGATCTAATGCGTGCCCTTCTCCTCTATCTTGATTGCATGGTGAGATTGTATTCATCTATGACATTTTTTCATCCTTCTTTAATTCCTCTTGGAGAAACCTTTTCTATTCTAGAATTGATATAACATCCCATAGAGACACATTAGCGAGAAATTTCTTTAGTTTCTCCACCACATTAAGCATTCTGACTGGTGGGCCTTAGGTTTGAATGGTGGTATTTCTTTTGTCTTAGGAAGAGGCCAATCCAATGTGGATGGGCTCAGTTCTTTTTCCATATCTTTCTTTGGTAATGGCAGAGCTTTTGACTATTGAGTGGATTGGATCTATGAGGCTTTCTCTACTTATGGTTATGGTTGTTGTGGCTATAGACGTTGTGGAGCTCATTGTACGTATTCTCTAGTGAGTCTTCTCTTGGATCATGTGTTGTAGTCTAATTGTACTCATGGGGTACTAGTCATCATCTAGCATCATTTGCAAATACTACGTCTTATTCTTCCATCCAAGAAAATAATTCTTGGTCTGGTGAGATATCCAGCTCTTTCTCTAAGGACATCCATTACATTTGCAATCTAAAGTGGGAATTATTCATTATGGGAGACATATATTCTTCTATGTTTAAAAACACACCTTGGATTTTCTACTTTGCTATCTTTTGTTAGAGATTTTCCCTTGGATAATTATGGGGCATATGGCTTTCATTACATAGCAAACACTATGCATTCTCATCTTCCACTGGGTTATTCTGACTTGGGACCAAATCCTTGCTTAGACTATTCTTGATAGCCTAAAGTGGCATGGTGACTTGGACTATCTAGTTCATAGACACCTATTGGTGGTTACTTCCCTTCGAAGCTCCTTGATATGTGTTTTTCTGATAAGAGGAACTTCCTCCTTGATAGGTTTGCATGGGAGGCTTTGTTGGTGCCACTTGTTGATGTCTAATATGGACTAGCTCATTCACAAAATAACGTATAAGGTTCTTCATATCATTGACGTCTACCACTACTGAAGAGGAATCTGAAATGCTTGGTTGTGCACTTGGGTACACATACATAGATGGAAGTGGTGTGGACAATGAGTTGGAGAGTGGGGTAGAAGTGTTAGGATCCATCTCCACCCGGGGGCCACCAGAGATTTCAGCTAACATGAGCATTGATGACCATGGTGGAAGCTTCTCGACATTAATTAGATTGTTCTCTACATGCACAACCAAATTGTATGCATCAGGAAAGGTATCTCCTCCCATTGATTGTACCATGGTTGCGATGTATGAATTAAAATCCTTTAGATAGAACATGAATTCCATAGCTACTAGAGGCCTACCTATCACATGAATCCTCTACTAGGTTTTGTGAAACCTGGTGTTGAAGTCATTCATGGCTTCTTGTGGGGCCCTCCTGATAGTGATTATTTTTTGCAACAAAGAGGAGTGATCTCCTTTCTCCAAGAAGCACTAAAAAAATTTCTCCCTGAGTTGATCCCAAGAGCGGATGAAACTAGTAGCTAAGGACCTATACCAGTCTTGATAATTTCCTTTGAAAGATGTGGCCAATAATATGAGGGCCACATTTTCTTCTATAATTTTATGGACTTTGCAACCTCTACATTATCCTAGAGATGTTTATGAAGGGTTTTTAAAACTCTCCCTAGAAAAATTTTGGATCACCTTGAGAGCATTGGTGGGTATGGTGAGCCATACATCTAGGATCGTAGGTGGTTGTAGTGAGCTACCACTATCTCAGGTTACAAAATTTTGAGGAGTGGGAGCAACTAAGTGGGCCATTGCAAATAGATTCCTATGAGCAGGGTAGACAAGTATTTTGATTTGGAAGGTTTGACCTCCTGGTGGAGTGGATAAAGCTCTAAATTATGGGTTAACACTTCTCACTCTATTGTTCCTGATAGGTGATATGGAACCTATAAGACATCTCTTCCCAGGTGCTAAGGAAAGTAGCTGGGAGTATTGGAAATTACCTTTGGAAGATGCTCTTGTTTGAACTTTGGGCATGAGATTACCATCCTATCTTCTTAGTTTGATTTATGAAATATTTTTGACTTCCAATCAGATGTCTGAAAAAAATTGTGTCCCACTGGGCGTGTAAAAAAAGAACTATTGATCATAAAATCTTGCTCCTCTATGAACAACCTTATGATATATTCAATGAGTGGGGGACCAATTTTCACCTCACTAAATGGCCTTCATTATTTTTAAACAAAGTCGACTCTTCTTTGGGGCTTTTAAGCAAAGGGGAGAGAAATACAAAGAAAATAAAAAGATGGTGATACACCAAAGCTTTTATAATATTTCAAATATTAGCAATCTCCTACTTCTGATAAAATAGACAAAAAATGCCACTGACCCTTCATTTTTGGGAAGAGAATGAAACAACAAAGGCTAAGAAATCATAGTGTAGTCATTCAAATCTCCCCATGGGAAGTGTCCATTAAGGTTTGACAAAAGTAAGAAACCCCAAAGATTATCAAGGTATTTAGATATTCACATAACTGCTCTTGCTCTTATAGCATAATATGTCTTTCAACATAATATTCTATAGAAAAAGGAAAGAATTCAACAACATGATTCAGTTTTCGAGAAGATAACTTAAAAAATATAGAATCTAATAACATGTAGAACAATTATTTAGACTATCTAGGAAAAAATTTACATAGAGCTTTTAGAATGAATGATATAAGAAAGAGGAATTCATGATAAATTCCATAAAATGCACAATTTCAAAATTTTCTCCTTAATAATATATGTGGGTAAGTGCACCAAGATGGTTCCCAAAAAGGGTGCTTAAGTGACTACTTTTTTTTTTTGAAATTAGGAAATACTGACCTTGGATGTGAAATTGAGGATAGTTACACTCAAGATTTTGAGATGGAACAAAAACAAGGATAGAAGTGCTCCTAGTCTACTTTCTAAAATACTAATTTATTTTGAAAATGGTTGAGATTAAGGGGTTCAAAAGAGGTATTTACAAAAAATGGTGTTGTTTTAGTTAGAAAAACATAACATAGCAACTCTTGTACGACCCTAGCATGATGAACTTTTTGTAGTATTTTTAAAATTGGTATAGTCAAAAGTTAGCTAATAGTATCTAGTTGATGCATGATTTTTCTGATAATTTTTTAATGAATATTTTATTTTTTACTAATTTTCTAAGTGGGCACTTCCTAAAAAGTAAAATTTTGGCCATGCTCCCCCTACAAATTTTGGAAAGTAATTAATTTTTCTTTTTTAACTTGTAGAATGGAGTCTAGTTTCTAAAAATGTAATTTATTTGAAATTTCAATGAACAATTAATTTATAATGAAAAAAACACCAAACACTTCTTTTTGGAAAAAAAAAAGACATACAAACAAAAGAAATTATGGATGAAAGGCTTAACATTTTCAAAAAGTGAAAAAAATTACATTGTTGGATAGCTAAGAGAGAACCTAACATTACCCATCTGTTCAACTTTGTCGATATTGAACCGGATGCAATCGTGATGGTGAGCATGAACCCAATTATGTGAAAAATTGTAAAATTTGCAAAAACACATATTTGGTCACTAGGAATTCCCTCCAAGCCTTTGGGTTGGTATTCCAAGGAAAATACCAATGCTAAGGCTCAAGGATTCCCAAAGCAAGATATAATGCGAGAACGTTATAACACACTCACATTATTTCTAGTTTTGACATTTTTTTGCTTATTTGGGATACATGTCAAGCAAGAAATAATGTGAGTGCATTGTAACACACTCACATTATGTATTCCTTTATGTTAAATGACATTCTATTGAATGTTTTTTGATATATTTGTTTTTATGTACATGTATGTTGGTGTGTCATGTATGTACATATGTATGTATGTATGCCTATATGTGTCAGTGCATGTGTATTGTATGGATGTAGGATTGTATGTATTTATGTAACTCTTTAGGGGGATGGAGAATTTTAAGAGAGAGAGAGAGAGTTTTCTAGATAAGGTGGGATAGGGAGAGGGGGAAAGAGAGTCTGGAGAGAGGGAGAGGGGGTGGAAGTGAGAGTTTAAGAGAGGGAGTGGGAGAGAATGGGTTGGAGTGGGGAGGAATTAGCTAGGTAGGGTGAGAGGGAGTGTGAGTGAGAGGCTTGAGAGAGGGAGAGGGTGTGGGAGGGAGTTCAACCTAAAAGAGGGAGAGAAAGAGGGGGGTAAAGTGAGAGGGACTTATCTAGGTAGGGTGGGAGGGATAGAGAGAGACAGGGGAGAGAGAGAGAGAGAGATAGAGAGAGAGAGAGAGAGAGTTACCTAGATAGGTTGCCAGAGGGAATGACATGAGAGAGAGAGGGGGTGGGAGGGAGACCTGAGAGAGAGGGAGAGAGAGAGTCTGGAGAGAGGGAGAGGGGGTGAAAGTGAGAGTTTAAGAGAGAGGGAGTGGGAGAGAAGGGGTTGGAGTGAGAGGGAATAGCTAGGTAGGGTGAGAGGTATAGAGAGAGGGAGAGAGAGAGAGGGGGGAGATGTGAGAGAGAGAATTAAGAGTGTGTAGGAGAGGGTGGGAGAGAGTTAGAGAGAGTGGGAGAGAGGGTGGGAGAGAGAGGGAGAGAGTGGGAAAGAGTGTGGGAGAGTGGGAGAGAGTGGGAGAGAGTGGGAGAGAGTGGGAGAGAGTGTGGGAGAGTGGGAGAGTG
>VDFB02000363.1:52677524-52736892 GCA_007258455.2 Sequoia sempervirens | reverse complement strand
GTATAGAAAAAGAGAGAAAATAAATGTATTAAAAAAACCAACTTTATGATAATGCGAACTTGTTTTTAAGAAGTAGAGAAATAACCATTCTAGGAAGAGATAACGCGCTCGTGTTATAACGCGAGCTCATTATATCTTGCACTAAAAATGGTAAAAAGCACAATATACTCATGATGTCGGCCCACATTCTGCATATTCTCCTGGTTTTGCATGTGCTCTGACAAAAAGTAGCTTTTTGATGATTGAGTGAAGTGTCCATGCATGATTTTTAGATTCCACCACCTTTTTCATGATCTTTCCACCACCTTTGCATGAAATATCATAGTTTTCACATTGAAAGGCATATAATATCAATTCAATTTTGAATTCTAGTGATAATTGATATACAATTGAAGTTTGGAGGGGAACAAGCTTTTGAAAAAGTCAAATTGTTGAGTTTGAGGAAAGAAGAGCCAAAGGCTACATAATTGGGTAGAAATTGGCTACATAATTGGGTAGAAATCCTCCATTTGAAACTCTGGTTTTTTAGGTATGTGAAGTCTTTGCACATATTTTTTCATTCTATTATGGCTTGCTTTCATTTTTGTTGTTTTGCATATTCCATGTTGATCATTGTTTGTTTGTCATGTTACAACCTTAGGTTTTCAATGGAAATTTTAAATTACACAATTCTATACACTTTCCAATTACATTTTTAAACCACATCTCTTTGAGGCATTTTGTTATTTAACAATTGACTTACTTTGTGTATGCTTCGAAAGCTTTCATTGAGGTATTATGTCAAACAGTTATACAAACTAGTTGATTTCCTTGTCTATGCCACCAAATTTTCCATAAAAGTCTCTAAAAAACTGGAATATACTCCTAATGCAGTAGGGGGAGGCCTGCAACACACAAACACACAACTCCAATATGCAAACACGGTTTTCAATTTTCATTTTCATCAGGACCTCTTCATTCAGCGTATTCACACTGTTCCTTGTAGCATATCAAAGTCACTCAATCGGGTATAATTCCACTCACACAACCTTTCAAATCACAACACAACACACATCAAGGACCCATTATAGATCCTTTCAACATATCTAACAATCACCAATGCTTGTTTTGTACCAAACTACACAAATCAAGTTTTCTACACTTTTAAGGGCCCAAATTAGGCCACTTTTACAAAGGGGCCACCTTCAAAACTTGTCCAAATCTCCTGAAATATTGGGGAAGCACTTTATATCTATCATAGCTTCAAATTACAATGTTAGATTGTAGACATTCAATCATTTACCACCCAAACCATAAAACCCTCTCCCTAGGCTTAGAAACCCTAGGTTTTATTGAAAGTAGCACTTTCCAAACACTCAAAAACTTGACAACTATTCAAACAAGTCTAAAATACCCTACTCATGTTCAATCTAACATAAATTAATGCTGCCCAACTCAGAAACTTAATTTCACTCACCAAAACCTCATTTTTTTTAATGAAATCTCAACATTTCCTCATTTGGTTTGATGCCCAATCCAAAGATCATCCTCCATTCAAGTTTCTCATGGCCCTTGATTATGTTTCCCTCCTAAAAAAAACCACTCCAACTTCCAAAACTAACATTTGAAAGAGGTGACCATTGGTCTCCCTCTTTAATACACTTTTACAACCTTGGTGCAGGAGCACCTACACCTCATCCTCCTTATTTGATCATTTGATGGTAATTAGGAGGTCAATAGGTAGGTGGATTCATCTTTGAGCATGTTTTGTTTTGAATAAGGTCAATCAAGACCACTAAGCATGTATTAGGTTGATTTTTTGAGTTTAGGTGTTAAAATGTGAAAAATGGCGATCTTGCACTAAAGTATCTTTGTAGCCTTTCAAGGATTTTTTTTGAATTTACATGTAAAGTGTGCAAGATTAGTGTTTTTTGGATGTAATAAGGCTCATTTCAAGTGATTGGTGTGGTTTTAGTGAATTATAGGTGCTAGGGGTGCAAACTTACAATATGAGTAATATTGTTGTTATATCATGTGTAAATGATGTAAACTTGGCCTTCAACAGTCATTAAGGGTTTGAAATTAAGTTGCAAGGTAGTTGGTCAGTGGGATGTGAAGAAGAAGCCTTTAAATGGCATGTAGACATGGAATGTAAGTTTTATTTGGAGGTTTTGAGAAGAAAATACATTGAAATCTCAAGTTTAGCAGCAATTTTCTATGCTTTCATGTTTTTTCCTAACTTGTAACTCATGTAAGGATCCTATGATGTTTGATTTAAGTGTAGGATGCATGATTTGAGTGCTAGGAAAGAAATAGGAGTAATAAACCTGTTGCTATAGTGAGTTTTGTGAACATGATTTAAGTAGTAATGTCACTTGACGTATCATTCCATCAACTTTGGTAAGCTATCAAACAAAGAGATCTTGTCTCATTAAAAAGACAAGTGAACACATGGGAATTAGTAGAAATTTTTTATCAAAAGCCATTCAAAGGCAACAAAGAATTGAGGGAACTAATTCAAATAAATTATGGGAATTTTCGGGAAGACTGCCACATAAAGATAAAAAAGTCGTTGAATCATTGAGAACACTAATTGAAGAGTATTGGAAGAATAATACAAGGCCATCTCTGAATCAAAGGGATGTTGTAAGAAGGAGAATCGATAGTCGGAACCGTGAGCCACATCAAAATCATTTTTTGGATACGATTCAAACCCATATTTTTCGTAAATTTCAAAATGATTATCCTCAAATTAGTATTTCTCAAATATTTTTTGAAATTATTAAACCTTTTTATGTCAAGATAAATCAAGCATGCACTACTTCTTGTTGTAGACTACATATTGAATTCTCTAACCATTATGATGTTTATTGTTCTATATGTTTAGATTTGCATACTAATGATGTTTTGTAGGATTGTGGCATATAAGCCCCACCAAAATCTTCAAGAGAGTTCTTGTCAAAAAATTTATGCCATATAGAGGATGGCCAAATATTCTATAGGACATGCTTGGATGGTTCATGTAAGCATTGCAGTGGCTTGCAACGAATTCCAATATGTCAACATATGGAAAGCACATATGAGGTGGGACAAAAACTAGTAGATTTCGGGAAATATAAAATAGTAGCATACACTACAAAAGATGGATCTCAAGTAAAAAGGTGTGATTTGGTTATTGAGAAGATTCCAGTGTATCAGTTTATGTCCATGTTTCGTGAGAATCTAGTGTATGAGTATGCAAGGAATACCCATAGAGCCCGATGGTTGGACACACAATTCAAGCTATGCAAGGGCACCTTTCCAGTTGGCAGCATAGTATCAATGGTTGAATTTGTAGAGAACTACACTCTACAACCACAGTGTGAGGTGTAGTCACAGTATTACAACTCCACATAGGTTTTGATATTTGTGCACAACATTCATTCTTGCAACTGATAGTATAGAGGACCAAAGGAAGGTATTGAGGGAGTATCAATTTTATATTAGTGATGATCACACACATTCTTCAGAGTTTATGCAAGGTTGCTTCCAGATGTTCTACAATGATTTGAATCAGAGGGGCATAGCATATGGTCGACATATAATATGGTCAGATAATTGTGCAACACAATTCAAGAATGTGCACATGTTCTATTGGTTGTGCAATATGCATCTCACTATAGGTCTTAAGCATATGTGGAACTTTTGTGAGGCTGGGCATGGAAAGGGGGAGCATGATGGTGCAAAATCATGCTGAAAAGAGCACTAGCATGAGAAGAGTTAAAGTATAAAGACAGTGCAAAGTTGACAACTGCAAGATCAATTGTCAAGTAGTGTAATGCTTCGATGGGTCTAGGTAATGAAGGTACATCTTCAGTTCATAGATTTTTTTGGTTGATGGATGATACTAACATTGCACCATATGAGGATTGTTGTACACTAACAAGATCGAGTGAGCTACACTCTTTCCTTAGCTCAAATGCAGGTTCATGGAGTATCAATACACATAAGATGGCATGCTTTTTTTCTTCATGTACAATGCAATCCTAGAATGATTGTGAGTCAAGGGAGTGGGTTGACAAATGGTTGATAAGTTATCTTATCCCACTTCACACGTATCACCCTCTGATGGCATTGTAACTAACACAGATGGAATCATCGGTCGACTTTGACCATGTATCAGATCTAGTTCAACTAGGTAATATATCTACTTGCTTAGTTTTTGAAATTCCATATTCTTATCTTACTTTGTACTATATTCGTAATGTTGAGTAATTTCAAGAGATATGCCACACATATCAATGTAGGGCATGTTTATGCAGTTATTGCAGATGAAGAGAATGAAGAGGGAACAAACTATTACTTGTGTCATTGTGTTGAGGCCAAAAAAAAATTGGAAGGCCCATTTATAGATGGAGAAAACATCGAATACCCTATAGGTTTAGTTGTTGTTACTGGAACATGGCTTAGAAGGTACCCACATAAGAGTGTTAAAGATTGGTTGTTTCAGGACTTTGACAAGCATTGTAAGATTCTTCATTACTCAAACCTTGTTGTGGCATCCAATGTTCATTTGACCAAATATGGGGGTAGACCTTTGAACAAGACCTTGTGGAAGGTCTGTGAGTTTGACCATGAGGCAATACTTGACACAATAAAGAGTAGAGAAGACCCAAATGGTTCATTGGATTAATTTGTAAGTATATGCACAATGGTTTTTATTAATTTATATTTGTATCCACATTAATTTTTTTGATGCCAATGTTATCATATTATTTTACTTTGTGTATCTATAAGTAACCTGGTAAACATTGATTGGTGTCCCCTTACAAAAAATGCAGATTTATGAACCATCTAAGAGAATCTCAGGCATAAAAGCAATGTAACATCCCTATTTTGATGATCTTGACAAATCTCAATTATGATTAAATAATCCATTACAAAAGTGTGTGTGAAGCTTGGTGAGGGAATTTCAAGTTACTCACTTGAAGTTAACCTTATCATGAGCACCTATCATGTAGACATTATAAGAGCATCTCAAATTTCAAGATATTCTATTCATGAGAGGTGCTGTGTGCAATAGGTATCTTGGAACTCCCAGTGAAGATGTATGGCCAAGAGTGAATAAGTTGAGAGACTACCATGCCTATCTATAAGTGCCTTCCATCTATTTTCATTTCATTTCCAGTTTGGATGAGTTATTTCTTTTTATTCTTTTACTTTGCATATCTGTAACTAAACTAATAAAATTTGATTGGTCTCTCTTTGCAAAAAATGCTACTTTTTGAGCCATCGAAGATAATCTTAGCCAAAAATTAAATGAAACATCCTTATTTTGATGATCTTGACAAATCTCAATTCTAATTTGAAGCCATTATAAAATAGTGTGTGAAGCTTTGCGAGGGAATCTCAAGTTACTCATTTGAAGTTAACCTCTAAATGAGAACCTATGATGCAGACATTGTAAAATACCTATGAGAACAAAGTACCTAAGGCATTGTAATGAGATTTAATTGTAATGACATTTACTGAAATATTGAAATTTGGTGTAGGGGCACCAAGGTTATTGAGCAAATTTGGTTTATGGAAGTCTTTTAAGTTAGTTTTGTGTTTTGGGTTTTGTCAATTGAATAAGGTAATAACACATCCACAATTGATTTATAATGCAATAAGTCATGTTATTTACAAAAACAATAGTTAGGCATGATTGGAAAGATGTAGAATCATTTGTAAAGGCTATTTAAAGCCTCTTGAAGGCTATTTAAGTCAATATTTGAATTTGTAGCCGTTTGAAGGAAAATATTTGAATATGGTTGTAAATGTGCAAGAATGAAGTCTAATAGTTTGATATACCATTTAAAGAGCTTGGTTTTCATGGGGTTCCTTTCAAAGCCTCCACTTTTATTGTTCCTATGGTAAACTATTTGATAGAGTTGGTGGAATTACCTTTATTAGTAATCACTATTAGTCAGATTGAGATTGTTAACCTTCAAAGAGTAGGACTTGGGAAAAAGGAACTTGATATGGTTATTGTTTTCAAAGACTTCAAGTGGGATGTACTCAGCATTGACACCATTCCTTAATCTTCACTTGATGGCATCAAGGACTGGCTGAACTCCATGGTTATAAAGTATTATGAAAGAAAAATGAAATTGTACTAGCGGCCAATTTTGAAGACTATTACTGATGATCCAAATAAATTTATTGAAGATGTTGGTTGGGAATTTTTGAATATGGAAGCTAGTGATTATAATTTTGATAATTCAGAAGAGTCAGATCAAGGATATGAACCCTATGATGTAGAAGAGGAATCAAAATCAGATTTCATGTAGCCACCATCAAGAGTATTACAAGCCAACAAGATGGAGGGAATTCTTATATAAGGATAATTTTCAATGTTGCAGGTGTCAAATTTAATACCAACTACAATGGAAACATTGAAATTCCCTAGCAGTATTTATCTTGATGAAATTTCCTTTAGATGCAAGGATTCAAAGAACATCAACCATGTGGTACAAATCATTAAATCCTAGAGACGATCTGTAGTAATGAAAGATTTTGGAAAGGTAGAGAGAGCTACACTGGCGACTTAGGAGAAACTTCAACTTTCAAAAACAAAGTCAATTAGGTTGGAAGACGTGTGGATCAGGCCAACATTTGGTGGAAGAGGAAGAAAGATGACTGGAACTCTGGAGGCCCACCATACTAGACTTCAATATTCAACCATGAGAGTAGAAGAGAGAGCTGATATCATGTATCAAAACATTAAGCATGCAATCTTCCAACCAGTGGAGAAGCAGATGATTACTTTGCTTCATTTTCATTTGCATAACCATATCAAGGCGTGGGAACCAAGAAGACCAAGGATGTCCAGTTTTATGTGGAGATAATGGATGTGGTCCAAAATTTAGGAGAGGAAAGAAGGTCAATGTATGAACTTGATGAAATTGAGGAAGAAGAACAAGAGAGGGACAGGAAAATAAAATCAATACAGAGTTTCAAGGATTTTTCAAGTGAGTAAGAGAGCTATGGGAGCAGCCTCATCTAAAATATTTTGAAATAGAGTTTGATATACCATTTAGAAAGCTTGGTTTTCATGGAGTTTCTTTCAAAGCCTCCGCTTTTATTGTTCCTATGGTAAATTGTTTGGTAGAGTTGGTGGAATTACCTTTCTTAGTAATCACTATTAGTGAGATTGAGATTGTTAACCTTGAGAGAGTAGGACTTGGGAAAAAGGAATTTGATATGGCTATTTATTTCAAAGACTTCAAACAAGATGTACTCTGCATTGACGTTGAGTCCCTTTATTACTATTCAAAAATTCATGATAGCAAATGGTTATTATTAGACTATGTTTCAAAGTCTTATCTTGTTGGAACTCTATGGAATTTTGGAGATTGAATTAAAACTTGGATTGTTAGTTGGAGTGCAGCTATTGTAAATTGAAGTTGGACAAAGGTAACACTTTGGTTAATGCAACATCAATGGTGGATCACGTAGGTGAATGTGGAGATCATCTTGGAGGGGATCATTATAGTAGTGATCAAGGATATGAACCCTATAATGTAGAAGAGGAATCATAATCACTCTTCATGTTACAGGTATTAACTTTAATACCAACTACAATGGCAACATTGAAATTCCCTAGTAGTATTTATGTAAAGATAATTTCCTTTAGATGCAAGGATTTAAAGCACATCAACCATGTGGTACAAATGATTAAATACCAGAGATGATTTGTAGCAATGAAATATTTTGAAAATGTAGAAAAGGATACATTGGCAACTCAAGAGAAACTTCAGCTTTCAAAAACAAAGCCAATTAGGCTAGTAGATGTGTGGATCAGGGCAACATTTGGTGGAAGAGGAAGAAAGATGAATGAAACTCTGGAGGCCCACTATACTGTATTTCTATATTCAACCATGAGAGCAGAAGAGAGAGTTGATACCATGTATCAAAACATTAAGCTTGCATTCTTCCAGCCAGTGGAGAAGGAGATGATTACTTTGCTTCATTTTCATTTGCATAACCATATCAAGGCATGGGAACCAAAAAGACCAAGGATGTCGAGTTTTATGTGGAGGTAATGGATGTGGTCCAAAATTTAGGAGAGGCAAGAAGGTCAATGTATGATCTTGATGAAATTGAGGAAGAACAACAAGAGAGGGATAGGACAAATAAAATCAATTCAAATTTTCAAGGATTTGTCAAGTGAGTAAGAGAGCTATGGGAGCAACCTCATCTAAAAGATTTTGAACTAGAGTTTGATATACCATTTAGAGAGCTTGGTTTTCATGGAGTTCCTTTCAAAGCCTCTTATTTTATTGTTCCTATGGTAAACATGTATAATAACCTTCAATGCCTCAAAGGAGAGGTTGTTAGTTGATTTGTAACCCATTTTTTATCAAGAACATTATTTTCTAGAAATTTACTGGTTTTTCTCACTTTTCTTATTGTTGTACAACCTCTATGAACACTAAGATGATCTAAAACCTATTGGATGTTGTATATTGATGAATTAAATTTCATTTGCACCTATTTAGAGGTTCTAACTCTTTTTATAGTGAAATTTATCTTGTTTTAACTATTGCTACCTACTTTCACAGTGTTCTTGGATTGAAGGGTTTCATGATGTAATTCAACCCATTCCACTTTTTGTGCCTACTATAACTTATGGAATGGGTCCTTTAACTTGTAAAATACATGCCTAACCTATTTAAAATGTTGTGAAGTCAAGGTTGGGTGTTTGGGATGATGTTTTAGGGTTATAGCGGGGTATTTTCATGATGAAAATGAGGGTTTCAAGTGGTTTTTTTGACAAAATGTGGGAAGGACTGTCCATGTAATGTATTATTCACCATGTGTAGGGTTTGGTAAGTGTGCTTGGTGCTTTGTTTGGGTATGGCAGGTATGGGAGATAGGAGTTTCATTAAAACCCCAAGTATTTTGCTTGAAATAGAGGGTTTGGTGTAATAGGGGTCTAGAGGTCTTGGACCTGGAAACAAATCATGGAATTGGAGGTTTTGACACATAACATACTATTGTTTAAGGAGTTTGAGTGAAGATATAGTGTTTAAAAGGTCGTCTCTTTATAAATAGGGCTAATTTAGTAGCCTTTATGCAAGGTGGTCTATTGGATCTTAATGATGGTACAAAGAAACATGGTATGATCTCTTGAGAATTTGTCTTAGGGTCTATGTTAAAGTTTTATTGATGTTTGGTTGGAAATTGGATGACCTTCTCTAAAAGATAAGCCCATTTGATGAGATTTGGAGACTATAAGTTAGGAAATGGTTTATTGAAAACCCATAATCAAAACCTTCCCATAGCCAACCAAATCCTAAAATACCTTCAAAAAGGTCTTCACAAATTTAAAAGTTCAAGAGATATCACTTCCCCCAAAGTTTTCTTCAAACCCTAGCAGTAAACCACCATTTTCCACTAAAAAATGCACCATTTGACATCTAGGGCATCACCTAAAAACCCTCTATTCACCTCCCTTGAACAAAAAAGTTTGCACACATGTTTTACAACCATAACTAATCATTTCCATCAATTTATAGAAGTATATAGTGGGTGAAAGGCTTAATATGACATTTTAATGCACTCAAAACCTTTAAAACAAGGTATACAAACTAACCCTCAGTAATTGGCTTCTAAAATGCACAAAATAACTTGAAATCCAACCAAACCAAAACTAAAGCAGAGTTAAGTCTACTTCCCACTGAATTCCATCAAAATGAGGGCACAATCACCTTGTACGAAACCATACAGTTCAATGAAACATCAAATCTCAAAGTGCAAAAGGGTAGCAATTTTTGACGGGGTATTACTCAGATACCATGGTGCTTATGAAATCTCCACCTAAACCAATGGGATCATGTTGGGGCCATATACAATAATGTCTCTTGGTTTTTGTTATCTTAGAGTGGTTTTCCCGTGGTTTCCAGTTTTCAGTTGATGGAAAAAGTGTCAAATGCAAGTAGTAAAAAGTTGTAAAGTGGTGCAACTTTCGTTTTGCAACTCGTGTGACCAACGGACTGTTCCAATGTGTCTAAATATGTATGTTTACACTAGGCATGGTCCTCTTTCACACCCAAACACATAGAATCACTCCAAGCTATGTTCAACCAAATCAATCCCTTAAGGGTCCAAAGTGCAAAATGGTTGCAAACTTCAACATGCTACTACTCGGATACCATAATTCTTAGAGACTCATAATTTGATCCTATGGGATTGTGTTGCACCCCTCTACAATAACCTCTCTTGGTTTTTGTTATCTCAGAATTTTTTTCTATGGTGTCCATTTTTTAGTTGATGGAAAAAGTGTCAAATGGAAGTAGTGGAAAGTTACAAACTGGTGCAACTTTCGTTCTGCAACTCATGTGACCAAAAAAAATATTCTAACATGTTTGACTAGGTATATTTATGCTAGGCATGGTCCTCTTTCACACCCAAACACACAAAATCACTCTATGCTACGTTCAACTAGATCAATCCCTTAAGGGTCCAAAGTGCAAAATGGCTACAAACTTTAGCATGTTGTTACTCGATACCATGCTTCTTATAAACTTTTTGTCTGATACTATGAGATTGTGTTGGGCCCCTCTACAATAATCTCTCAGTTTTTGTTATCTTGGAGTGGTTTTCTTATGGTGTCTAGTTTTCAGATGATGGAAAAAGTGTCAAATGCAAGTAGTGGAAAGTTGTAAAGTGGTACAAATTTCTATCTGCAACTCGTGTGACCAAATGAATTGTTCCAACACATCTGAATATGTATGTTTACACTAGACACAGTCCTCTTTCACACCCAAACAAGCGTAATCGCTGTCAGTTATGTTCAATTGGATCGATTCCTTAAGGGTCCAAAGTGCAAAATGGCTGCAAATTTTAGTATATTGTTACTCGGATACCGTGACACTTAGAAACTTATCGTTTAATATTATGTGATTATGTTGGACCCCCATGCAATAACCTCTCTCAGTTTTTGTTATCTTATAGTGGTTTTCCCATGGTGTCCATTTTTTAGTTGATGGAAAAAGTGTCAAATGCAAGTAGTGGAAAGTTGCAAAGTGGTGTAACTTTCGTTCTGCAACTCGTGTGACCAAATGAATTGTTCCAACATGTCCAAATAGGTATTTTTATGCTAGGAATGGTCGTATTTCACACCCAAACATGTGAAATTATTTTGAGCTACGTTCAACCAGATCGATTCCTTAAGGGTCCAAAGTGTAAAATGGTTGCAAACTTCAGCATGGTGTTCCTCAGATACTGTGACACTTAGAAACTTCACATATGATCCTATGGGATTGTTTTGCACCCCTCTACAATAATCTCTCTCAATTTTTTTTATTTCAGAGTGGTTTTCCCATGGTGTCCAATTTTCAGTTGATGGAAAAAGTGTCAAATGCAAGTAGTGGAAAGTTGCAAAGTGGTGCAACTTTCATTCTACAACTCAGGTGACCAAAAAAATATTCCAACATGTTCCAATAGGTATGTTTACGCTAGGAATGGTCCTCTTTTGCACCCAAACACGTGGAATCACTCCAAGCTATGTTCAACTAGATCAATCTCTTAAGGGTCCAAAGTGCAAAATGGTTGCAAACTTCAACATGTTACTCAAATACCGCGATGCTTAGAAATTTTTTGTTTGATCATATGGGATTAATTTGAGCCCCTTTACAATAACCTCTCTCATTTTTTGTAATCTTGGAGTGGTTTTCCAGAGGTGTCTAGTTTTCAGTTGATGAAAAAAGTGTCAAATGGAAGCAGTGGAAAGTTACAAAGTAGTGCAACTTTCATTCTGCAAGTCATGTGACCAAAAAAATTGTTCCAATGTATCCGAATATGTATGTTTACACTAGACATGGTCCTATTTCACACCCAAATACATGGAATCGCTCTGAGCTATGTTCAACCGGATCGATCCCTTAAGGGTCCAAAGTGCAAAATGATTGCAAACTTCAGCATGTTGTTACTTGGATACCATGACACTTAGAAATTTCTCGTCTGATCCTATGGGATCATGTTGGGACTCTCTACAATAATATCTCTTTATTTTTGTTATCTCAGAGTGGTTTTCCTATGGTGTCCAATTTTTAGTTGATGCAAAAAGTGTCAAATGCACATAGTGGAAAGTTGCAAAGTGGCGCAACTTTTATTTTGTAATTCGTGTGACCAAAAAAACTATTCCAACATGTACAAATAGGTATGTTTACGCTAGGAATGGTCCTCTTTCACACCCAAACACGCGGAATCACTTTGAGCTATGTTCAACCGAATCGATCCCTTAAGGGTCCAAAGTGCAAAATGGCTGCAAACTTCAACATGTTGTTACTCAGATACTATGACACTTAACTTCTCATCTAATACTATGGGATTGTGTTGGACCCCTATACAATAACCTCTCTTAGTTTTTTTTATCTTGAAGTGTTTTTCCTATGGTGTCCATTTTTCAGTTGATAGAAAAAGTGTCAAATGCAGGCAGTGGAAAGTTGCAAACTGGTGCAACTTTCATTCTACAACTCATGTGACCAAATAGACTATTCCAACGTGTCCGAATAGGTATGTTTATGCTAGGCATGGTCCTTTCTCACATACAAACACACGAAATCACTCTAAGCATAGGCATATTTTTCTTTCAAAGAACCAAAGGGTGAGTGCACAATTGAAGTGTATAAACACATATCTTTTTGTAATATCAAGGATACTTTTTGAAACTTCCATGCATTGCTAATCTAAAAGGAAAAGTCTTATGTATCCCTTACTTAATTGAGTTGTTCCAATCAAAGGATTAAATATATTGGAATTTTTTTATCAATCATTTCATAGAATACCAATTGAAAATGTGTTTTTTTCTTTTAGATAAAGTTGTTTACCATCAATCAATTAATTTATTCAAGACAAACCATGAAGGACAAAAATGATCAATGCTATGGCTAACCAATTAATAAGTATACATGTGAATAATTCAAGCATGTATATGTGAATAAGGGAAGCACAAGTAGTCACAAACACGTATGCCTTGAAGTATACACACAAATACATAGTATACACAAATTAATATAAATTATATGCACAAATACAAGAAATATGCATGAAAATGCATAAGTCGTAAAATATACATTGGAACACACATAAGTCACAAAGTACACATGTACATTGTAAAGTATACAATTGAATACACGTAACTCATATATATTGAACCATGAATTTATAACATGCAAATATGGACACCATCGATAAAAAAGATTTGTATTAACCAAATAGCCATGTACGCATACATCAATATATGTCGATATAAGTACAAAATATAGGTACAAAATAGCCATATAGGCATACAATGTCAAATATATCCAATACAAAATATGTACAAAAATTCCATGTAGGCATACAACAAAGGGCTCTGGAATCAAAAGTCATTGCTCTCCAGGCTCTCAAAATAAACTCTTGCCCTTTGCTAGTCGATCAGATGGCGATAAGTTTGTCACTTGTTTCTTCTACACTCGAGGAGTGCTCCTGCTACTCCTCCTACTACTATTAAGTTCTTGGTGTAGTTTTAACTATTACAATAAGAAGTAAAGACATTAATATATAGAAATTACATTATAAAAAATGATATATTTAAAACAAAATCACTTACAACCATCTCACGATCACTCTCCATGAGGGAAATATTTGTACACCAATGCTGAGGCATGCTCAAGCCCTGTATAAACCATCCAAATAGAAATTAGACTATGAATCAATAATTTTGTTTTATTTTTCACTCGAACTAACATCTATAACAATGAATGTAAATTGAAATTTAGTAATTTGCCTCATACCTCCCCTATTAGAGTCATCAAGGATTGTATAGCATATGAAACACTGATATCCATTGCCCTCGTAACATTTAGAGGTGTTTCCACAACCAACATCTGAAAATAAAACAACAAATTATTTAATCACAAAAAAGTTACAGTAGCAATCCACGTCATGACTTATAACACATATTAGATCTAATGAACAAAATTTTGAGTATTTATTAAACTATCTATTTATGATTATCATGCTTACTATTTTCCCTATCCATATCTTGTTTGAAAGGATGTGTTTTTAGGCTTTTACCCCTAGCAGCAAGCCGCTAAATCATTTGATTAAATACTTTCGTAGACATGTACGATAACTATGGTGGCATAGAGAAGGTAGTGAATTGTTTGAAAAAATGCCTCAAAAGAAATGGGGTCTCATGGTGAAGGAATTCCATTACAAACAAATGCACGTCATGGCATTCCATCACCATAAGAATGCATTTCTTTTAGGCATTTTTTCAAAAAGTTCATTGCCTTCTCTATGGTATTATTGCTTACTATTATGCTTTGATAGATATTTTTCCAAGCATCCATAGTTTGTTGGAAAGCACCTATTTTAGGCTTTTAGCCATAGCAACAAGGAAGCACAAGTGGTTTGATAAAATGATTTGGTGCACATGTATGAAAAATGTGGTATCATAGAAAAAATGGTGAACATTTTGAAGAAATTCCTTGAAGAAATGTGGTCTCATGGTGATGGAATGGAATTCCATCACCATGAGACTGCATTTCTTCGAGGCATTTTTTGAAACTACTAACTACCTTGTCTATGTTATTGCTTACTATTATGGTTTTATAGATTTTTTACAAGAATTCATAGTTTGTTATGCAGGTGCACCTTTGCAAGCACATGTCTCCATGTGAAGAAATTGCATCACTTCTTATGTTGACTTTCTAAACAACTATATTGTAGTTGAAATTTTGTCATCTATCAACATCTAGTTATTAGTTATGGAATGTGAAGTAATGCTTTTAGTTTGATTGATGTGCAATGCAACATAACCAAAAATATGAATATAAACTACACAAATCTATTAAGTACAATTCATTAGTTAAACTCTTTATTCTATTACCTGCGTGAAGGTTTGAGTAAATCCATTGGCACCGGGAGGTGTTCTGTCAAAACCTCCAATATTACCCTGTTCAACATCCAAAATCACATATTAAAATACCATTCATAAACAAAGCTATTAACATGTAATAAATTTATAATTTTTTACTATTTACATACCCTGACGATAGGTGTATTATAGAAATAAGTAGCTGGAGGGATAGTGTATCCAGTCTCAACACTATGACCCTACAATTTTATTAAAATCATAAAACTAAATTAGTTAATCTTTCATTTCAAAATCAAAATTTAATAAATTAAATTCAATGAACATGCTAAATATTACCTAAGTATCAATGCCATACGCATCATGCAAAATTTCAGCCACCCTCTCCATCTTCGTAGCTACATATGGATCCTCCGCAGTAGCCTCCTGAGTGTTGGTGGGGTCATATGAACAAGTCACCATGCAAGATTGACACACATGGGTTCGAAGGACACCACTTGAAGACTCCCCTAGATGACACTATAGAATAGGGCTAGTATGATGAATGACACTCTGGGTAAAAGTGTTGATTTCTTGCAATGTCTCTACATCGACACCCTCCTTTACGATGGCAGGCATAACAACATGCTCATGAGGTGGCCTAGTGAGAGTTCATCTCCCTTGCTACATAGAATCTAGCTATGCACTGAGCCTATCTTGAGCCGACCCCCCACCTCTCCCTTGGAAGTCCCTCATATCAAAATAATTTGGGATTTTGTTCAATATGAACTCACTGTATAGTTTTCTAAGAAAATACTAGGGGACTTCACAATTTTTGCATGGTTGATCATCAAAGACCATGTACCACCTATCATAAAAATAGTTCCTAATCTCTTGGTGGTGGCACCAATGAATAGGAAACCTCTTCGCATTGAGGCTAAGATTTTGATTTGTGCATGGGTCAGTGAATAATAAACACAAATAACCTTTTGTAATTTTTAAATCCTTTACTTGTTTATATGATGGTTTATCTACATAATATGCCCTAGCCGTTTGCCTCCTATCTTTCCATCCAGTTATTTGTTTGCTAATTGAATCTACACTTTTTAACAAATCTTTCAATAAATTTGTGAGGGCCATTCTTTCTATGGTTGAACCATTTGGATCACTCAACCTACTAATAAAATCCTCAATTTTTTTTGTTGTTGTTCTCAATCTCACTCATTAAATTTTGTTGAGTGTCAGGAGGGTGTTGAGGGATTGGTGGGAGGAGGTTGATTTTCTTGTTGAGGATTTTGTTCTTCAAGATTTGGTTGCACTTCTTGGTGAGGATTTTGTGGGTTTGTGGGTTCATTTTCATCTCCTACAAATTCAAAAATTTATATATCAAATATAACCTAAAACTAACCAAATCAACCTAAAACTAAGAAATTCAAAACAAACAACAAACAATACTTACCTCTCCCACCTCTTCTTCATCATGGCACCATCCTTACAAAGAAATAACAAATCTTGTTGAATATTTGTGCCCAATACCTCCTAGAATGCAAGCTCGAAAGTTGGGGGTTTTGGCCGTGGGTAGAAGAAAATAGTGAAAGTAAAAATGATTTCACTTTTTTTTTTACTTTTAATGTGCTATAACGCGAGTACGTTATAATGCGCTTGCATTATAGCATTTTCAAACTTTTTTTGGAAAGTGGCCACAAAATTGCTACCCAACTTCATGCGCCCGCCCATGTTTTGCAATAAATCAACTAAAAAAAAAGGTTGAATTCCAATCTAATTAATAGTCTTTGATAAATAATACATGTCATAGAGAAAAAAAATGCTCTGTGAAAATATATCTTCAAACAATCTTTTTAAAAACTTCAAAAAAATAAAACTCATTTTTACTATTGCAAACCCTTCATTTTTAGCCAAAAGAAAGAACCACTACAACAACTAGAAGAGATGAAAAACTGCTAGATGTCCACACCTAATTGACCACAATATGATTTAGGGCTTGATTAGATCGCATTGATTTTTGCTGATAAATTCTTGGGATTCCTTATTAATGGCTCTAGATTTTATAGAATTTCCATGAAGATATGTTGCTAGAAGACAATAAGATCTCAACATAGCCTGTCTAGAACATAATCCAATTAGCTACGAGGAATGATGACACCGACTCTAAGGTTCAACCCCAAAAGTAAGATCTTTTTCATGCTCTCTGACAAACTCTGCCCAAGAAGAAAATACATCTGCAGATGATATGATCTACTTGGCGAAATGGGTGATGTGGTAAGTGAGCGGGCAATTTTATATTTTATGAGAACAATTTTGAGGAAATCCTTGTCGAGTCGACATGTGTCTTGATTCAAGCCTAAAAGGACAATGATATATGGAAAAACCACACAGCCACAATGTGGCACATTGTGTTCCTTTATGTGAGAGTAATCTTCTTCCTTCAGGGGCGGTGCCAGCATAAAGTAAAAAGAAAGTAAAGGTCGAAAGCCAAAAATTTTTAAGGACAAATTTTCTCCACAAAAACTTAACCTCACACCTCTTTGATCAAATTTGCATAAAAAAGTACATGTCACAGTCATTGTATTTTCTATCAAGGTATGTGCAAGATCATGATGGGCTAAAAAGTGGCAATATGATGGGTATATATAGGGTATGTGGCTAATGACTTTTTTTTACCCAAAATTGATGAAACGAAAAAGTGTTTTTAAAGGAGATTCTTAGTTTTCCACCAATATAAATTATGCTTTATTTTAAATTTAATAAATAGTTATTATTTATTTTCTATTTGAATTACGACTAAAGTCTTGATTGATAGGTTGATTGAAAAACATCTATAGCTTTCAACGGTATCACATTTTTTGAATCCAAAACATGCATCACATTCTATGCATTGCATAATATAGGATTGAAAAAGGAAAATTTAATTTTGTGAAGTTTTGACCAAGTTAAGGTGGTCAGACATATGAGTTTTTATATTTTTTAAAAGTTGTAATAAAAAAATCATAATTAATTATTTACTTGGAAAAAAATTACAAAAATATGCATCACATCAGGACATGATTCCTCTACCTATATCTAAAATCTTATAAAAAAATAATTATCATTTTATTGTGGTTAGGGTGGTCAAACAGACACCTACTTCTTATTTTTTTCCCTAAAATTTAAGTATATGCATTGAAATTTTAAATTTTCACCAAATAGATTATCTTTTAAAAAAAATAAACTTAGTATTTTAGAAACTACATTCAATTTTCTACATATTCTATTCTTACACATTTTGAAATAATATAGATAACTTATTCAAATTTTTACGTCAAGTTGCCTAACTCTGATTTTTCTAATTTTTTTGCCACTTAAGGGCCTATTTTTTCCATGTTGATCCTACACTTTCCCATCGCCAAAATACTAAAAATAATCCAACATATATATTCTAATTAATTGTAACATCAAGTAGGTTCTAGCCTAATTAGATGTAACACCAAAATTGTAACTTGTTGGCTCCAAATATTATCATCCAAAACACATGCCACAATCCAAATCTCAAAACACATTAAGATAGGTTGGAAAGGACCTATAATAGATACCACATAAGATAGAAATACTTATTCATCCTTCACACAACATCAAACATGTTAGGTCATCTCTAAATAAGACCTAAAATAAAAAACCTTCATCTATGTATCCAAATCTTGACATGTGGACCCCAAAACTTGATACCATCTAGAATTCATGCTCAACTAACATCTAGAATCTTATATTCAACACTATAAAGAAAAAACATCATTGGTGGAGAATTCTGGAATCTCCCACACTAACACATTGTACAAAAAATGACTGTAATATGCTAGGTTAAACTCTGTTATTCATATCTCTCAAACCTCTTGACCAAACAAGATGAAATATTGGATTTAGTTGTATTTAAAATCCACCAAATTAATGTTAAAATCATAGAGTGATATCATCATTTGTGAAGCGATGCATACCCAAAAATGGATGCACTGAACCACTAAACTGTTAGATTTGAAAATTAGTCAAATTTCTGTGCAACTAAACTTTTTGGACCAAATCAACTTGCAAAAATGTCTTCCTGAACACCTCATTTTTTTTTTAGGATTAATCAAAATGATCCACAAATTTTTTGAAATCAATTAAAACATTGCATCCATGTCATTATGCTTGTGTTTCCACACAACATCATCAATGACAATCTCCTCAAACTTCTAATAGAGTGTACTTGGATAATGGTATATTATTTGGTACAAAATAGTTATAAAATAAAGCATTTAATCCACAATACCTTTCTTTTTTTATATTTAACTTTTTCGTTTATGAGATAGACCTTCTTTATATTTGTATCTTTTAGTTTTATATCTAAAGCCTTCTTAATTTTATTCTCATTTGTTGCAACAATTTTTTCCTTCATCTTATTACTTTTACTTGGTTGGAAATTTGGTAATTTGTTCTTGTTTTTGATGAAAATTCTTTTATCATTTCCTAGAAGAGGAGGTCCCATTTTTATTCCCTTACTCCTCAAATTATAATTGATCTTGACTTGAATAATTGTTGTTATATTTAAGTTTCTAATTTCTTCATCAAATGGTCTTATTAACTATATTTTGAGCAAGTTTCCACATAAGGGACATAAAATTCATCCTCTACTTCATAATCAATGAAATAAATTTATGGTGGAAGAATTTAGCATATCTTGGTCCTTTATGTTTTTTTTTATATGCCCCTAACACTATAGTGTGTATTAGCTCATGAGTAATTGGCTTATGGTTACCTTAAATCTTAAGTAAATTAAAAGATCACCTTAAATATTAAGTAAATTAAATGATCATTATTAAAATCTTATATAGGTACTTAGATCAGACTGTGTGTTACAATTAAGTATCTATGTTAGCTTAGGTGATTTCCTTAATGGTCAAAGCCTAATTACTTTAACCTTTTTGATTTGAAAAGATCTTGATGTCCATCTAATTTTTCACTTTTAAAAATATCTCTTTCTTCTATCAATATTTGATTTAATTATATATTCCTCTCTCAATGTATTGGATCCTTTATCTCTCAATAGGTACCTCATTTTTGTATCACATGCATTGCAATATATGACCAATTACATGGATTCATTTATAGATAATATGATATGGGCTTGAGATGAGATATTTTCCTATAAATGCAAAAAAAACGTAGCCCATTATAATGAATATCATTCCTTAAAAATCATATATCTAAAACTAGGTCATTAAAATGTAATTGAATAGCTTGCATCCTTTGACCTCAAAAATACAATTCTATGGTTGAAGAACATGAATAGTTATATAAAACTAATACCATAGATCTACAATTAAATTTCCCAATAATAGGCATCCAAACTATGTGTAGAAAGTTCAAATAATATGAAACTCACTAAAAAATAAAAAAAACATAAAAGAAAATTTCCTATGAGAAAAAATTAAATACACTAAACATGGTCATGGCATCCAAATTTATTGAATCCAAGCCTTTTTCTATGAATAATAATTTTTTTGAGTTGTTTTCTATTATATGCAAAGCTAAATTAAGTAAAAAATTTAAACCCTAACCCCTTACAATGATTTTCTAGTAAAAAATACTCAAATCATGTGCCAAAAACGTGCTCAAATATTCTTAAGAAATTAAAAACATGGCATCATCAATAGTTAGTACCTCCACTTACATGTTAAGTCCCTTTTCAGTGACCATGTGACTTTCTAATATATTTTAGTGACGTACAAAGGAAATTAACAAGAAATAGGTAGGATCATTAGGCATTAAATTTTAGAAGGAACTCATGTCAAGAAACTTTTGTTAGGCTTCTAGAATTTAAAGTTGGTATTTAGGTCATCAAAATATAGGATATTGGAAGGGGGAAGTTTAAAGGGGAAACCCAATAAATAATTTTTTTTGGGTTGTTAGGGTTAGGGTATCATGATGACCTTATGGTAGGTACTAAATAAAATTGGAAACTTTTGTGGTGTGAGTGATGCCATTAGCATGATTTCATGATGATGTTAATAAGGAATTCTATAAAATGGATGAAACAAATAGTATACAAAGTGTAGCATCATAAATTTTCCCCCTTGACAATTTTACACAATGTTTTGCTCCCCTTTAATTTATTGGACCCAATGAAGCTCCTAGTTTCTAAAATTATGCATTCCAAAACTTATTTTAAATATTTTCCAATAATTTTCAAGCATAAAAAAAATCTCATTTAATACTTTGTCCCCAACACTTTTAAACTCCAAAAATAGGGTTGGGACACTAGTTCCTAGGGTGCCTATGTCCCCTTATTTTGGATCTAAATTTAAATATGTCAAAGGTGAAATTTTATTATTTAAATTTAAAATGTCTACAATTGGCCATTGAGATCTAACTTTTAGGAGATTAAAACAGTAGTTGATAAATACCTAGTTATTGCATCATTTCAACACTAAGTAAAAAAGAGGTGAAAATCAAGAGTAAGTGTTATGATTAAGAGCATTATTCAACAAGTCAAGAGTAGCCATTAGAGGATTTATTGTAGAAATTCAAGATCCAAGATTTAGGTCAAAGTGTATGTGAGTATTTTCATGTTTATGTTTTCATGCTTTTTGTGAAGGCTAGCCCTTGTAGGTCTCCAAGAAATCCAAATCCATTCAAACATTCAAGAAACTAAAGCAAGCAAGATCCAAGACCTTGAGATGATGTGTATGACTCTAGTCCTTCAAGGAAGCTATTGAAGGGTGGTGAATTGCAACACTTTATGATTTCATCATTCCTTCCTATCTATTATTATTTTATCATTGATATTGCCATTGTGGAAGTGGAAAAAATTACTTGAGGTTTCACTGAGGAAATCCCCTAAACACCCTACACCTTGACAACTCACAAAAAGCTAACTATAGAAATATCCCACATTGATGTGAAAATTTTGCAAATGGGAAATATAATTATAGATCTAACACTTGAGGACTACAAAAATAGATCTAAAAAATACCAAGCAAGATAGTGGCACCTTGGGGACCAACGTCTTGAAAAATTCAGCTAAAATTTATATCATAGGTGCGCAATGTCCTTCTCAATCTAGATCTGGTGTCATTTCTATTACAGTTTCTTAATTTTTATAATCTAGCATTTTCTATCTAGGGCATATTGTTCAATAGGTTTATTTGGATCAATTCAATTTCAATCTATTTTCAAGAATCAAAAGTACTAGATCAGAGCCTATTTGAATCACCTTCATGTTATAGTTCACTATGGAGATACCCAAGATCTAGAGGCCAAATGGAAATTATAAAGAGATCAATATGCAATGCTCAAGATTGCAATGGAACTGACTAGATCCAACAAATGATTTAAAAATGAGAAACCCTTGGTTATAAAGCCAAGGTGAGACATAGGATTAGACAAGCTCATGAAAAGTGTCTTAATCTTATGATATGAGACAACTTATCATAACTACCCAAGAAATGATAATATATAGATATGAAAACTAAGTCTTATAGAAATAATTTTAGGACATAAGTAAACTTAACATGTGAATATGTCCCCTAAGTCCCTAGTAAGTGAATTAACTAGGTACAAGAAATTTATTAACACCAACACCCCCCTTAAGTGCAACTTAGGGATTAGATTATTATGCAAAGGATGCAAGGATGCAAGGATGGGTCTCATCTAATAGGCCATGTTAGGTACCCATGTACAAATGAAACCTCAATCTCTCACAATTAGAGAAAAGGAGAAAACCCAGTGGGACAAAAATCCTCCCCAAAAGAGAGATAAAATACAAAATTATCTCAATGAAAAATGAGAGTGATAAAACCCCATGTGAGGAAAAAGATCCCCCATAAGAGAGAATAAGAAGAGAGATACATTGCAACCCCCTCTCAATGGCGAGTCTCCTACAATGGTAGAATCTTGACATTGAATGTTGAAGATGATCCAATCTTGCCAAACAATGTTCCTCCCCTTAGGAAAAACAAAACCAAGATGATATGTAGGATGTCTTGTTGAACACCAAAAATACTAAGATGGGGGGAGGGGGTGAATTAGTATTCTATTAAACCATTAAAACATTACCCATCCAATTATAAAATCATGTATTAAACTATAATAATGAATGAAAGCGTGGAATACCCACATCACATGTAATACAAGAACACCAATATTTTTATGTGGAAAACCCAAAATGGGAAAAACCACGGTGAGGGTCAACTCACAATATATTATATATGAATATAGTATAATACAAAATGATCACTATAGGTGGACTCACTATCTAGTGGACTCATTTCCAAAAGACAATAAGATAGAAGAAAGAAGGGGTGGCTACATAGCCTATTTTAACTATTACACATGTATCTACAACATGTTGGATTACAACTCCAATGAAGTACAAAATTAATCTTTGCATTGATCTAGATCAATGCTTTGCTCTTCTTTGAATTCATGCAATTTGCACAAATTTGATCACATTCACATCATAAAAATGTAGGTGGTAGACCATACATGTCATATATCACTCCTCATTCACTCATCATCATCCCATAATACTGAAATCAACCCACTATATATATCCACATCAAGTGAAACATTAATTAGGTTAGCCTAATTGGATGTAAAACACAAAAGTGAACATGTCATCCTCAAAACATTTCATCCAAATCTCATACCTTAATTCAAACTAAAAATATCCTCATGAAAGGTTAGGATGGATCTAATATAGTTCCTACACAAGAAAAAATTACTTTCTCATTCTTTGCAAAACATCAAACGTGTTAGGTCAACCCCAAATAAGATCTAAACACAAAATACTTCATCTATAAACCCAATTTTCCATTAATGGAACTCACAAAATGATTCTATTTGGAATTCCTACTCAACCGACATCTAGAAGCTTATCTTCAACACTACAACACAAAATATTCATCCATAAAGGAATGTGGAATCTCCCACACTGACATAACGTTCATGAAATGACTAGGATGTACAAGACCAAAATTTGTCATTCATATCTTCCAAGATACTTCACCAAACAAAAAAAAAACTTGAATTTGGATGCTTCTAATGTCTACCAAGTTATTGTTCGAACCACATAGTGATATCTCTATTTACAGATGAGTGTAGACCTAAAAACTGATGCACTGAACCATTGTACTAGTAGGTTTGACACTTAGACAATTTTCTGTGTAGCTATAATTTTTGGAACAATTTATCGTGTATAAATGATTTCAATAACACTTCTAAATCATGCTAGGATTATCCCAAAAAAAATTAACATCAATGAAAACAATGGATCATGCAATATGTACATACTATGCTCATGTTGCCAAACAACATAATCAATGAGAATCTCCTCTATCTTCCAACATGTCTTTCCATTCCTGAAAGGAAGATGTGGGAAGAAGAATTATATGTGATGGCTCTGAAGAATTTTCAAGTGTCTCCATGTTAATGTTGAAAGATGACACACTCCAAACATGCATTCTAGGACACACAGTTGAAGATGTAGAAAGATGACACACTCCAAACATGCATTCTAGGCCACACAATTGAGGATTCCAATCTAGAATCTATTAGAGATTAATGTAGAACACAATCCAAAGACAAGAAGCATCTTCTAAGGATAAAGAAGCCTCCTCTAAATGTTGTCTAGAAGTATCCACACTCACATCAAACTATGAAAAATGATCATGTATATAATGAACAAGAGGTTCAGAGTATTCTGTCGCAACAACTAAAGAAATATCATCTCCATCAAAGAGAAAATGTATGCAATTAATGGTGTCTCCCAAATTTGAAATATGAGACTCAAAAAACAACCACCATTGTTTTTCAAGTATGCATTTGAAGTATATGTAGCTAGAAGATGATGAAGATCCTATTACACTAAATCACAAGAAGCTATATTTGTAGAAACAAAAGCATAATCCAATGCAACATTAGATGGAGGAGATGAAATACAAGGCTCAAGAATGAGATCATGTGAGAACTCCTAATTTCAAGTAGCCAAAAGTCTCCTCAAAGTCATGATCCACACTAGATGTGTGATCAACAGTTAAAGGAATAATGTCATCATAAAAAGAGAAATTTGCAAAGGTATATAGCCAACATGAATGATCAACCATACTAGCAGCAAGAATCTCTCTACTCTCCAAGTATCTAATGATTATTGAATTAGGAGTGAATTCCACAATCCTCCCATCTCTAGCATGTGTGTAATCTAATATATATAAAGAATATTATTTTAAAAATGAGGTACACACAAAACATCATTGAAACTTCCCTCCCTAATATCAATTGTTCTCTTCCCAATTACACTCATGTATGTATTGTTTTCCATTAAAATGGGAGACATATCACAGGGATCAAAAGAAGAGAATATAGATTATAAAGATGCCATATAATGAGATTCTCTTGAATATAGAAGTCATCTCCTTGATCTAAGACCTAAAGTACCACAAAAATCTTTCCCTTTATTTCTTGATGTAGAAGCCAAACCAACATGATCTTTGTCCTTATTGGATTGTTTTGAAGAAGAATAAGAAGGTGAATCAAACATTCTAGAAGGAAAATCAATAAAATTATTTTTGAAGATGTTTTAAATCATCAAAATCCTTCTTGTAACAAGAAAGTTCATCATGCCCAAGCTTCTTGCAATATGGACAAGTATAATTATTCTTCTTAGATGTTTTTTGTTTGGAAGAGAATTTATTCTTTGCTTGATCTAAATTTGGATCGTTCTTTTGTTTCTTTTGTTTCTTGTCTAATTCTTTCACTTGACTAGCCAACCATTCTTGAGATTTAGAAGTATTGATGAGACCCATTGAGATAAGATTTTATTTATCATGTATTAACATATTAGAAAATGATGCAAATGAAGGTGTAGTATATGCAAACCCCATATTCAACCTATGGGTATGAAATATAGAAACAAAAGCAACATAATTAGGACCAAGTTTTTTCAGCGTATTGTAGACCAATTGAATGCCCTTCTTATCTATTCCACATTATGTACATTACTCTCTTAGATTTTTAACCTTAGTGGTGTAGTCTTGGATTTTGTCAAAGTTCTTTGGATCAAGGCTTACCAACTTATTACCAATTTTATATCCTCTTACTTCATTTGTAGTACCATACAGTGTTTTCATTTTTCTCCAAGCCTCATGAGAATTCTTACATGAATCAATTTAAATCAATAAATCTTGAGAAACTAGGCTAAAAACACATCCAAGAGCTTTGGTATGTTTATTCAGCCATTTTATCTTTTTATCTACTTCTGTAGGTTTAGGTACCTTATTTTCAACATATAGAGAGTGACCTTGAGTCATTGCTGCACTCCATGTTGCATGTTGATTCTATGTTAAATAGATATATGATGTGAGCAAAGGAACCCTAGAATGATCCATGGAAAAGAAGAGCACAAGAAAATAGATAAAAAAACATTGCAACAAGAGACCCCCCAAAATCACTCAATCAAGAAACCCCCAACAATATGATTTTTAACACTTTATAATTAGTACCATTAAAGTTTCCAATTGCCAAAAACAATGAAGTGGACTTGATCTTAGTGCATACCAATTCCAAAATTTTCTTCAAGCTCAAAGTGAAATTTTTACATAAAATGAAATCAATTTGATCATAATACTAAAAATTACACAAAATATTATGCACTTTTAAAAAAAAATTCAGCCAAAAATGTTACCATAGCAATGAGAATGAAGCTTCAGAAGTTCTCAAAATGAGAATAACTCAACAACACTAGTGAAAATTTGCAATTTTTGGAAAAACCATGCACAAAAATAAAAACTAGATTGCAGTACTGCGAAGAGCATGAAAATTTTCCCTATATAAAAAAAAAATCTAAAAAAATGGAGGTTGGATGAATGAGTTATGAAGGTTTGAAAATTTCCCTTCAAAATGAGAATGCAAATGGTGACGGGGTAAAAAGTTTCAAAAGATTGCTAACATGGCATTAACGTCAACAATTGGTGATGTTAAATTTGATGGGTTTGGAGCCATCATGATAAAATATTCCACTTACTTCCAAAATATTATGTAAGTTGGAATATTTCCCTAGAATATGCTCTCACTGATGGAGTAACATAATATAGGTTGAATCTTAGAATTTTTGGTTTTTATTAGGAAAATCTAGAAAACTCTGTGAAATTAGGGCTAGTATATTCTACACCTGACAGGTTGTTGGTGGGGCCATGGGGATTGTGTGGCCTACCCTTTTTGCACCATGTGGAACCTACAGATGGGGTGGGTACCACATCCCTACAGATCTGTGTAGGGTATGACCTACCTGCACAATTCTTCATATTCTTTTTTATATTTTTTTAATTTTAAAATGATTGTTTTTTAAACTAATTTGAACTATATATTAAAAAAGGAAAATTAGAAAATTTTAAAATGAATAGATATTTTTTTGAAAAAATTGTGCCAACCAAGCAATTATGGCATCCATACAACCAAATAGTGGAAACTTTTTCCTCAAGCCTCAGGTGAAGCGCTTAGATTTTGAAAAATTGATAGTTGATCTTAGGGTTTTTGGGCCTTTTGGATGCAATTCCAGGGTTATATTTGACCCAAAATGCTCCAAAATTGTAGCTACCTTTTGGATCTAGAAACCACTCTTCAACTTCAAACCCTCATAGATATGGCCTCATATGTCTGATTTGGATGATACAAAAGGAAAAATAGACTTTCTCAAACAACTTGAACTCAATGGTGACCTTATATTTGTATGATCAAGGTTCAATTTCAACCTAAGTTATAAGGCCATAAAAAAGGAATTATCCAAAAATCTGGTATTTCTATCAAGTTTTTCTATTTCTCCATATCATCATACAATGTAAGAGAAGAGCATCCTCAACTTTTCAAGATTTACCAAGATCTCTCTAAAAATACTATCCAATTGTACCCAACCTTCTTTGATACCATGTTAGATTTGGCTATGAAGATACCCAAGATCTAGAGGCCAAATGGAAATCTCAAAGGGATCAATATGCAATGGTCAAGATTGCAATGGAATTGATTATCCAACAAATAATTTATAAATGAGAACCGCTTGGTTATATAGCCAAGGTGAGACATAGGATTAGAAAAGATCATGACAAGTGTCTTAATCTTATGATATGAGACAACTTTTCATAACTACCTATGAAAAGATAAAATCTATACATGATAGCTAAGTCTTCTAGAAAGAATCTTAGGAACTAAGTAAACTTAACATGTGAATATGTCCCCTAAGTCCCTAGTAATTGAATTAACTAGGCACAAGACATTTATTTACACTGAAACTTCATGGTTGAAAGTCAATCTATTTGCCTTGTATATTTCCATCATGGTCAAATCCTAGAAATGATGGAATTAACCCTAGGTTATGAACATTAAACTTAAGGTATCTAATTTTCTACATTTCATTTTGGTGAACTTGACATGATAACATTATATAACTTCTGAAATCTAAAGAATTATATCCTAGATCTAGGTTTTGCATTGCATTTTTTTGCAATTTTCATTTAGACATCTATTTTTGTGTCATGAAAGGATAAAAATACCAAAAAAATACACATATTGTACCATAGGTTGCAATAGGGTTCATTTTAGTCATTTTAGTTAAGATATACATTCAAATTGCATTCATAAATCTACATTGGTTCATTTAATATTTGAAAACAAAATAAAAAAGTGTCATTTGCATACATTTAGGTATTTTGCACTTTGCTAAAAAGTAAAATTTTGCATTAGTTTCTTTCAAAAAGCATATTTATATCACCGTTTTCAGATTTATCATATTAGAATAAGTTGTTGTGTCTCATATTTAGAAATTTTTATTTACAATTGTGATTTATTGTTCAAGCATTTTCAACATTCCTACACACTTGCATTTTGGGTTACATAATCATAAGTTGGATAAATCCTAGAAAAATATTCATTGTTAGCTGTGTTTGTACTTAGATATGAGAACTTTAGATAGCAATAAAGATAGTCAAACTTTGAATTCTCCAAATTTGTATCTAGGAAATAAGTACACTAGGTGCCTCTACCCTATTGTTTTTGGCTCCAATTTGGCTTAGACTTATGTTTTTGTGTTCTTAGTCTAGTTTTGTTGTTTGATTTTTTATTTGGATTTTTTCAATTGCACAAAGTAGTGTTATATTTGAAAAGGTGTTAATTTTCTTAGATTATTGCAAGTTTGTGAAAAAATATTGTATTTTAGCACTAGAATTTATCAAATCTATAGGTGTATTGCATGTATTCTAAAAATTATTACGTAATTGAGATAAATTACATTTCATTTTTGCAAAATTTGAAAACCTTAGGTTGTTACATTATATTGCAAAATTTAGAAAATCACAAAATAAAAAAAATCAATTCAAACCCAGGGTATGCATATTGTCACAAAGTCCTTTCCTATAACTTGTGCCTTTGAAACCCAAATTTTAGAAAAACCCTTTCTACAACATAGGCTCCCTAAACATTAGTTTCCTACCAAACTTGTCTGAAATTTTAGGTGTAGAAACATACCTATTATTAGATTGCAAATTTGGGGTCTAATTTCTAGATCTGTCTATTATAGGTCTATAAGTTTTTTTTTAGTCTTAGTTTTCTTTAATGCGAGTAAACCTAGGTTGCAATTGGAGTTAAGTAATTAATATTGGAGAAAGCATACTAATCTAATCATGTTAGATCTCTTTCCACAAGCACATTGTATATTTACCAAGCCCTTTAGTTATGATGACTTTGGCATGTTAGATGATGTCATTGGGGACTTCATCTCACTTAGATCATCCACTAAGGCTTCTTACATTCCAACAAACATAATCATTGATACGCATAATAAACATAGAAGCTATTGTCATAATATCCCTCCTAATTGTGAGAGTATCTTAAAGCAAGAGAATGAAATAATTGACACATTTATTAACATCAGTTTTCCTAATCTTCATTCACCTTCCAATACATTTCCAACTTGTGATAATACTTTGTTGAAAGAGGATGAAATCATAGTTATTCTTCTCCTGATACCTCACCCACTTGTGAAGAAGGTATCGTGGTGTTAAAGGATCTGATTGTTAAATGCCATGATAATATTTTTTGTTTCTCTCTGAATACTTCTACTTGGGAAGACATTGTGGCATAGGAGGTTAAAATCATTGGTAAATTTGTTTCAACAAATAGTAAAATAGATCATGGCATAAATAAAGATGCTAAGTTGACATTAGATCCCCCTTAATAGAAGTTCATCAACAAGTAGATGACCTAGTTGAGGTTATGAATGTGCAAGTAAAAATTTCTTGACCTCCCATTATAGGACCTTGTAAACTCATTAGCAATATCATGAACTTTTCAAGACAACTCACTAGCAATCATGTGTCAAAGCAACCAAGTTATCACATAGTTATAATATTTGTTAGTGTAGTTGTAAAGAGTATGATATTGTTGAGAAAATTCATCATAATCCAACAAACATCTCCCTTTGGGATTTGAGTCAAACATAACCTACATACAATAAGATGCTCCAAGAGGTTTTGCAGAAGGTTGATGGCCCATATTCTATTAGAATAAATGGTGTAGCAACTCCATTCAATTATATAAAGTGACAAAGTTGGATATTACATCCCCTTAACATGAATTACCCTTGCTTGAGATCCAAAATAGACATGAGAGATCCCTTAATGATAAATGAGTTTCATTAATGAAACTAGAGTTAGGAATACTCTCATATACAATGGAGAAGGTCTTAATGTTTATATAATTTACCTCCTAGATAAAATTGGTATGAACAAGAATCTTATAGAACCCAATGATGTTAATATGCACGGCTTTGAAAATTTTAAAAAGAAACCATTAGGAATCATCATATTACCCATTGATGTTGGACCCATGTTATTTTTCCTACTATTTTCCATATCATGGCAAAGCCTCTTTCATACAACCTTCTCCTAGGTAGATCATTGATTCACATAATGGAGTCCCCTCTACCCTTCACCATGATATGAAGTATGAATATAATAATAAGGTATACATGGTTAAAGTAGTTGAAGAGAGATAATTTACAACACAAAGAAAAAAAATACCTTGAACTATCTTAATACTTTGATTCTATCTTCAAAGTTATAGCATATACAATTTGATGGTAATCCTAATTGTCTTTCACCTATAACAAAACTCTTAGATGATAATTGGGGGTTGTAATTATATTTTACATCTTGTTTCAAAGGGAGTAAAAATTCTCACCCTCAAAGTCCAAAGATTCAAATAAAAATAATTCATCATCAAACAAATATTTTGTGGATGATTGAGGTTCATTAGGTTTTACACTCTCCTTTATGGGAGAGTATAAAATCTCACAATCTAGACAAAAATAGTCTTGTGTTTTATTTTCTCAACTTGGTTATATATCAAAAACATCACCCCATGGTGGTGATAGGGGTTCTTCAACTCCTTCCCCTCATGAGAGAAGATAGAAGACTTTAGAAAACTTAAAAATCATTTGAATTCTTGGAAAGAAGAAAATATTTCTCAAAAGCATGTGGATAAAATATCTTCATCTAATTTGGAAGCATGTTATGGTCTTGTATACAAAATTCTTTCTAAACATGGATGTAATGAAAACATAAAACAAATTGATAAGAATGAAGTGAAATCTACACAATACTTTTCCATGTAGGGTCTATGTTTCCAACATTCCTCCACATCTTCATCTAATGCTTTATCATCTAGTGTTTGTATGACATCTTGTGATAAGAAAGAAAGATTTTCTTCACAAGAGAATGAAATTTCCCCTACTATTGATCAAGAAAAAATATTATTGAGGTTTTTAAGGCCAACTTGATTACTCACCCTCCAAGAACATGAAATAAATTATACAACAAAAAATATTTTTGTGCATATAATTGAATGCATGGTCATTCTACCAATGAATATTGGGCCTTGAATAAGAAAATACATATTAATAGTTGTGGTGATCTTCCTTGTGTTGATGAACCTAATTCCTCTTATCAATAATGATCTTTAGCTACTTTCATTTTTCTCGTCACTATGTGGCATTTGTAGCTTTATGTGCTTTTCTCATTTCCATTCATGGTGTACAATATTAAGTGCAACCATATTTTTCATGGAAGAAACAAGAGAGTCCTTGGTGTGGTTGTCTTTGTCTCTATGCAAATAACTAGTTTTGGGAGGAATGCATTCTTTTCAAGGATCCCCTCTTCCCCTCTTTCTCCTTAAAATACTAACATAGCAAGTATGTTGACATTTTGAGGGGCTCATATGTTACCCCTATCCATTTCATCTTCTGATGTATAAACTATTGACATGCCCCCTTTGGTGGTGGTGTTAATTGTAATTCCCCCTGAGGTGTGGTTATCAATTCGTCCCCAAAGATGTTAAACTTTATGCACCCCATGAGGTGATTTTTGTTGCTCCCCATGAGGAGAGTTTTGTTGCACCCCCTGACGTGAGTTTTTTTACACCCCTTGAGGTGAGTTTTGTTGCACCCCCTAAGGTGAGTTTTCACAAAATAGTTAATGGGCTCCACATAATGGAGCTTGTTGTGTCATGAACTTCAGTACCCATATTTAACATGGTGACAGGTAGCATAACACAACTTACTTTCTAGAGGAGCCATGCGTTTGATAAGTGATTTTACATCCTTGTGAGAGTATCATTTTGTTAGACAACACATTCAATGGATGACATTTAGTATTTGAGACAATTTAAGACCAAGGTCTCCTTACCTTACTGACTCAAATCCTTTTAATACTAAATTTATGTTTATTTTTTGTCTTTTGTGTGTCTTCATGTTTACATTGTGTTTATTTTCATTTAATCATCATATTTATGTTATATTATGTCACATTGTGTTTTCATCGTGTATGCTTTGTGGTTTTTCCAATCTGTATGTTTTTGTACATTGTCTTGTTTAATATTATGTGTGTGTTCCTTTGTTCTTATGTTGGTTTGCCATAGTATCTTAGATCCTAGGGGCTTGTGCACCCCCCTAGATCCTTAGTCATCATATCTCTTAAAAATTTGTTTAATTATACCCCTCTTCACATATATTTCTCTACTTTTGTGTGAGTCTAAGTGTAAGCTCATACTCTCACTATTATCAAAGGTAAGAAAATCATACTACTAAAGTGAGAGCTAAATTTAGTGTCGTAAATTACCACCTTTGATAATTTCACACTATGATTTTCTCCCCTTTAAGTTATTGGACCTAATTAAGCTCCTAATTTTAAAAATATTCATTCCATAACTTATTTTAAATATTTTCCATTAATTTACAAGCATAAAAAATTCTCTCATTTAGTTCTTTGTCCTTGACACTTTAAACAATCGAAAATAGCGTTGGGACACTAGTGCTTAGGGTGCCTATGTCCCCCCTCTTTTGGCTCCAAATTAAATATGTCGGAGGTGGAATTTTATTATTTGAATTTCAAATGTCTAAATTTGGCCATCAGGATCTAATTTTTGGGGAATTAAAATAATAGCGTATAAATACCTAGTTATTGCATCATTTGAACATTAAGTTAAAAAGAGGTGAACATCAAGAGCAAGTATTATGATGAAGAACATTATTTAGCAAGTCAAGAGAATCCATTAGAGGATTTATTACATCAATTAAATATCCAAGCATCATGTGAAAGTGTACATGAGTATGTTCATGTTTATGTTTTCATGTTGTTTGTGAAGGCTAACCCTTGTAGGTCTCCAAGCAATTAAAATCCATTCAAGCATTCAAGAAAATAAAGCAAGAGAGATCCAAGACCTTGAGGTGATGTGTATGAATTTAGTCCTTCAAGGAATCCATTTAAGGGTAGTGAGTTGCAACACTTTGTGATTTCATCATTCTTTCCTATCCATTATGGTGTAGAGGGTACTCTACTCTCATAGAACCACAAAAATTCACACTTTATAGAAAATCATACATAATCACAAATTCACAAGTAGATACTCTCTACTCACCATATAAAATTCAAATTTTATAAAGATTGTACCTCTAATTTTAAATTTAATAAATATTTCACACCCAATGCTTACAAATTTATTGTTATTAAAATCATAATTACACTATTTTCATCAAAATACAATTAATATATCCACAATGAAAATTTTTCAATTACCATAATATTTGTTGGTCCCATTCTTTCTTCTTCTCTCTCAAGTCTACAACTCACATTCCAACTATAAAACCTATTTATTGCTCATTTATTCCTAGCATTTTAATATTCTCATGCAAGTTTGTATGGTGTGGCCTACCATTTATATTTTATCTGTCTCTGCTTTAGTTTTAAAACTTACTTGGCACCTCTTCTCTACATTTACCTCTATGTAGCCTATTGCCTACTTCTCTATGCATTTTTAGTTCAAAGTAAATTGAAACCACATGCACCATTTTCCTTCTATCTATTGGTTTTAAATTTTAAAATGTACTCAACATAGGAACAACAACCCCTTCCTTCTTGTTGGCCACTCAACTTCACCCTATTCACTCTCCTATGCTAGCTTTTATTCTATTTCTTCTTGTCCAAAAACCATTTTCCTCCTTTGAAATTGGTGTGGGGTCTCTCAATCGATGCCCCCTTAACTTTATCAAGTTTCCTTTTCACTTCCCCCTCATGACACCTTTAGCAATTTTTAATTTTTAATTTTTATATTTTTCCAAAATGGTGCGCCCTACCAAAATATTTCTTCTTGGCACCTCTATGCATGTCCTCCCTCACATTGATTTTCTCTTGTTTTTCTAATTTATTTTTACATCTACATTGTAGCGCTAAATATTAACCACTAAGTATTTACCCCTTTTGGCATCTTAATCCTTCTATATATCCTACTTTTGACATCATTTTCTCTAATTGGTGCCTTAAACACTACACATGTCTCAAATGAATCAATGACACTTTTTTTGTTGTAGATATTATTTAGTGAGACACAAACTTTAGTTGAATTCTCCAATGTATGTATTTTATTTGTATTTTATTCTAAAGATATCATTGGAAAAATGACACAATATTTTAACTTCTCAATCTATCATCTCTAGCTTCCTTAGGGTGAGCTACTACTTGTACTTATGATTACAATAATTATTTGATTTCATTGAAAAATATAATCAAATATAAATGAGTTTGAATTCAATATCAAAACTTGAAATTGTAAATTACAACTTGAAATTGTAAATTACCATTTGAAATTGTAAATTACCATTTGAAATTTTGTCAAATGTAATTGACAATAATGTCACTCAATTCTACTCCAAATGACCACCAAGACTGCATTCCAAGAGGAAATTCCAAAACTAAAATAAAACTCAAAATGACACATTTTTAGGTTGATGAGGATTACACCTGTACCTGGATGCTCTTGCATCAAATATTCCAGGTAGAAAGATTATGAGCATAGGCTCACAATGGTGGATTTGAGTAGTCAAAATACTCTTCTAGGTTACAACCAACCTATGACAAACTCCACACTATCCTAAGTGTTCAAGATCAATACTTCTTCCTCTTTTTCAAGTATCATACCAGAACACACCCCACCTTCCTCCAACAACACTAAATTATTCTCCTTCTCCCCTCTTGGACTCATGTTCACCATAGACCATCCTCCACTGAAAAAAATCTCCATTCTTCTCCTCTTTAATGGGATCCAACCCATCGTAGATCGACCACCTGCACCAAAACCCTACATTATCCTCTACTATTTCTACACACAACTATGAAACTACATCTTCTACTTCCATTTTTGTAAAAAAATTAAAATATTCATTTTCTTCTTTCTTCTCCATGGCTACAACTTCATCATTTTCTATGACATATCTTGAATCATCATCAGTTGCTACTTCGTGGCACTCCATCACTTCAACTACATCATCTACTATTGTAATCACTTCTTTATTTTATTTCATCTTGGTTTCTTCTTCATGTATCTCCATAGGGGGTTCTCTCCTCTTCCTTCTTCCATCTCAGGTTGTAACACTCTTTTCCTTTACTTGTCTCTATGTTGTCCTCTTCTTCTCACTTTTATCCACTAATATCCTCTCATCTTTTCCAATATTCTTCTCCAACTTATCTATCCTCATCTAAATATATCCCACTTTCTCATGGACCATCTATCCTATCTTCTCAAACTTCTCATTTTATACAGGTCTTCTCCCAATATTGTTCCCAAAATAATATTCTCATAGGTCTCCTGATGACCCACCCCCTCTTGTCTGAGGCAATCCCACCTCAACTCATATGCTCTACATTTTGATGGCTTGTCCCTCTTGGACCTCAATTGCTTAGAACTCCTTGCATGCCTGCAACAATTCTCTCAAGCTTTTTAGACCACTTCACACACTCTTTTACATGTGCAATCTGCCTCATGGTCAATGATCTATTCATACAATTCCACCTACAGGTTTTAGTGGATCCTCTTTGCTCTCAAAACTACCCACTTTGATACCATTTGGTGAATAGGGTACTCCCCTCTCATAGAACCATAACAATTCACAATTTTTTGAAAAACATACACAATCATATATTCATGAGTAGATACTCTCTACTAACCATCTAAAATTTGAATTTGATAGACATTGCACCTACATTTTCAAATTCAATAAATACTTCACACCTAAGCCTTACAGATTTATTGTTATTTAGATCATAATTATACTATTTTCATCAAACTATAATTAATACATTTGCAATGGTGATATTACAATTACCATAATCTTCATTGTTCCCATTCTTACTTCTTTGTATCTTAAATCTACAAATCACATTCTAACTCTAGCACCTCTATACTTCTCATTTCTTCCCATTTTAATATTCTCATGCAAGTTTGTATGGTGTGACCTTCCATTTATATTTTATTTGCCTCTCCTTTTGTTTTAAAAATCTTACAAAGCACCTCTTCTCTACATTTACCTCTGTGTAGCCTATTTCCTACTTCTCTATGTATTTTAATTCAAACTAAACTATAACCACACACAACCTTTTCCTTCTATTTATTGGTTTTAAATTTAAAATATACTTTAAAATAGGGAAAAAAAAATCCTTCCTTCTTGTTTTCCACTCAAATTCACCTTCTTCACTCTCCTATGTTGGCTTTTATTCTACTTGTTGTTGTCCAAAAAAATTTCTCCTCCTTTGGAATTTTCACAGGGTCTCTCAATTGGCACCCCCTTCACTTTCTCACATTGCATTTTCACTTCCCCCTTATCCCCCCTCAACAATTTTTTTATTCTAAATTTCTTATTGTTTTCCAAAATGGTGTGCCCGACCAAATTCTTCCTTCATAACACCTCTATAAGCCCTCCCTCACGTTGGTTTTCTTTTTTTCTTTTCTATTTTATTTTTACATCTGCATTATAGAAATGAATATGAAGTGGTTGGTCTTTACCCCTTTTGGCACGTAAATCCTTCTATATGTCCTATTTTGACATTGTTTCCTCTAATTGGTGCCTTAAACACTATGCGTGCCTCAAATGAATAATTGACACCTTGTTTACTATAGATATTAAATAGCGAGATACAAACTTTAGTCGACTCCTCTAATGTGTGCATTTTATTTATATTTTATTCTAAAGATATCGTAAAAAAATGGTAGAACCTTTTAACTTTTGAGTCTATTATCTCTAGCTTCCTTAATTCGAGCTACTACTTGTAATTATAATTACAATAATTATTTGATTTCATCAAAAATATAATCTACTATAAATGATTTTGAATTCAATATCAAGACTTCAAATTATAAATTGCAATATGCCATTTTTTCAAACGTAATTGACATAATGTCACTCAATTCTACTCCAAACGACCACCAAGACTGCATTCCAAGAGAAAATACCAAATCTAAAACAAAACTTAAAATGACATATTTTTTGGTTGATAAGGATTACACATGTACTCAAATGCTCTTACATCATAAATGTTGGGTAGAAATATTTTGAGCATAGGCTCACAATGGTGGAGTTGAGTTGTCAAACTACTCTTCTAGGTTGCAACTAACCAGCAATGAACTCTATCATTGTCTAAAGTTTTCAAGATCAATACTTCTTCCTCTTTTTCCAGCATCGTGGTAGAACACACACCACCTTTCTTCAACAACATTGCATTCTCTCCCTTCTCCCCCTCCTAGAATCATGTCCACCATAGACCGTCCTCCTTCACCAAACAAAATCTCCATTCTTCTCCTCTTTTATGGGATCCATTCCATCACAGATTGACCATCTCTACAATTTTTACACACAACTCTAAAACTACATATTCTACTTCAATTTTTGTAAACAAATTAAAATATACATTTCCCTCTTTCTTCTCTATGGCTACAACATCATCCTTTTCTACGACATCTCTTGCATCATCATCAACTCCAACTTCATGGTACTCCATCACTTTGACTACATCCTCTACTTTTGCAATCACTTCTTCATTTTATTTCATCACTGTTTCTTCTTTATGTACCTCCATAGGGGTTACTCTCACCTCTTATTTCTTCCATCTCAAGTTGCAACACTCTTTTCCTGTACTTGTCTCTTCATTTTCCTCATCTTCTCAAATTTTTCCACTAATATCCTCTCCTATTTTCCAATATTCTTTTGGAACTTATCTATCCTAGTCTGGATCTTTCCCACTTCCTCATGGACCATCTATTCCATATTCTTAAACTCCTCCTTTTCTATCTTCTCCCAATATTTTTCTCAAAATAATATTCTTGCGGTTCTCCTCATGACCCACCCCATCTTGTTTGCTCCAATCTCACCTCAACTCATATGCTCTACATTTGCATGGATTATCCCTCTCAGCTCTCAATTGCTTAGGACTCCTCACACACCTGCAACAATTCTCTCAAGCTTTTCAAACCACTCTACCACTTCACACACTCTTTTATGTGCAAACTATCTCATGGTCAGTGATTTGTTCACACAATTCCACTTGCAAGTCCTAGTAGATCCTATACACTCTTAGAACTACCCTCTTTGATACCATTTGGTTTAGATTGTACTCCCCTCTCCTAGAACCATAACAATTCACAATTTTTGGACAAACATACACAATCACAGATTCACAAGTAGATACTCTCTACTAACCATCTAAAATTCAAATTTGATAAACATTGCACCTCCAAGTTCAAGTTCAATAAAGATTTCATACCCAAGTCTTACAGATTTATTGTCATTCAGATTACAATTACATTATTTTCATCAAACTACAATTAATATATTTGTAATAGTGAAATTACAATTACCATAATCTTCATTGTTCTTGTTCTTGCTTCTTTCTATCTTAAATCTGCAACTCACATTGCGACTCTTGTGTCTCTTCTCATTTCTTCCCATTTTAAAGTTTGCATGCAAGTCTGTATGGCATGGTCTACCATTTATAATTTATCTACCTCTCCTTCTTTTTTAAAACTTACAAACCAATGCTTCTCTACATTTACATATGTGTAGACTATTGCCTACTTCTCTATGTATTTTAATTCAAACTAAACCGAAACCACACAACCTTTTCCTTCTATCTACTAGTTTTACTTTTAAAAATATACTCAACATAGGAACAACAACCCCTTCCTTCTTGTTGGCTACTCAAATTCACCTTATTCACTCTCCTACATTAGCATTTATTTTGCTTGTTATTGTCTAGATACTTTTCTCCTCCTTTGGAATTGGCATGGGGTCTCTCAATTTTCAACTCCTTCACTTTCTCAATTGCCTCAGCAAAATCTTCCTTCCTAGCACCTCTACACCCCCTCCCTCATGCTAATTTTCTCTTCTTCTCTTTTCTATTTCATTTTTACATCTACATTGTAGCAATGAATATGAAGTGCTTTTTCTTTACCCCTTTTGGCATCTACATCCTTCTATATGTCCTATTTTGACATCGCTACCTCTAATTGGTGCCTTGAACAATATGCATGCTTCAAATGAATTACTGACACTTTTTTTGTTGTAGATATTATATAGTGAGATGCAAACTTTAATCAAATCCTCCAATGTATGCATTTTATTTATATTTCATTCTTAAGATCACCTCAAAAAAATGGCGCAACATTTTAACTTCTCAATCTGTTATCTTTAGCTTCCTTATGTCGAGCTACTACCTATACCTATGATTACAATAATTATTTGATTTCATTGAAAAAATATAATCAATTTGAAATGAGTTTGAATTCACTATCAAGACTTGATAATACAAATTACAATATGACATTTTTTCTAATGCAGTTGATAATAATTCCACTCAATTCCGCTCCAAATGACCACCAAGATTGTATTCCAAGAGAAAACACCAAAACTATAACAAAACTCAAAATGAAATATTTTTGGGTTGATGAGGATTACACCTATACCTAGATGCTCCTACATCATAGTATCATTTTATCATTGAAATTTCCATTGTGGAAGTGGAAACAGTTACACGAGGTTTGATTGAGGGAAGATCCTAAATAGCTCAACATTTTCCCTCTCTTTGAATGTGTAGGTTTTAGGTTTGAAGAGGATTGAAAGAAGTTTGAAGATCCATCTTCATTGTTGTTGTGAAAACCCTACACCTTAACAACTCATGAAAAGACAATTATAGAAATATCTGACATTGATTCAACAAGTTTGTAGATAGGAAAAAAATTACAGATCCAACACTTGGGACTCTGAAAATAGATCTGAAAAATACCTAGTAGGACTGTGGAACTCTCGGCACCAACATCTTGACAAATTGACCTAAAATTTATATCACAGGTGCACAGTGTTCTTCTTAGTCCAGATTTGGTTTTGGAATTTCTATTACAGTTTCTTATTTTTCATAATCTTGCATTTTTTAGTCTAGGGCACATAGTTTAATTAGGTTAATACAAGAAATTCAATTCCAATTCATTTCCAAGATTCAAAAGGATCAAATCCAAGTCTAATTAAATCACCTTTATGGCTAAAACTTAATCTAATTTCCTTGTGGATTTGCATCCTAATGAAATCCTAAAAATGATTGAATTAACCCTAGGCTTTGTACATTAAACTTAAGGTATCCACTTTTCTACATTTCACAAAGATGACATTAGCATGATGTTAGCAAGGATGGACTAACCCACAAATCCATTGTTAGGGTGATATCAACATGAATTCACCATCATAGTTTCAAATTTGAATGAAAGGATATGCATGCAAGATAAAGTTTAGACATTCAAAATACATTGGTAATTCTCTCAGACTAGTAGAGGAGTGGAAAAGCAAGGCATGGAAGGAGTGGTAATTGAAGAATGAGATTTTAAAATTCCCAACACAAAGTATTTAAGGAAAATGAGAGGACCTTGAAGTTACAATGGACCAATGGATATGACATTAGTGTTGAGGGATGCCATAGACCTCAACACCAATAGCCTTAGAAATATTTGGGCTACAAAATACTACATTTTTAAGTTTGGAAGAAGAATTAGATGATGGGATGACCAAGTTCAAGATAATTGTAAAAAAAATTACTTCAAAAAGCTATTGGGGTCAAAGGTCTTGGATGTAATAGGATTGATATAAATAAGGGAAATATGACACTCTTCAATACAAAAACTATATATGGCATAAAAAATAGGAAATTTGACTAGACTAGTATAACAACCACAACAAGTTTGACAATTGATAAAATCTATGGCTAGGAAATTTTTTGAGGGCTTGGACTTGATTATCAATATTAGGTGGATGTATATGCTATAAGGATGAGTCCTAATAATGTAATAGACAAGCAGAAGAAGATATGGTGAAGATGGAATGATGGCAAGGAAACCTCCAAAGGTCCAAAACCCTCACAGCCAAAAAAACCTATGGGAAATATCTCTAAAACTACATACTTAAAAAATTAGAATTTTAATAGACATTGAAGCATGAAGAGCATGTTGGGGACATCACAAGACTAACTTGAACAAATTCTTGGCATAGAGAAAATGCTTGTATTTTCTTAGATCTATTATCAGAGCTAAGTGAACACCAAGCCAACACAATGTAAGAGCAAACAATGCTAGACTTACAACAAATTATGAATATACAATGTTGAGTCCAAATAACCTCCTTGTAAGTGGGTAATGTATTGTACTAATCAAATAATGATAATAATCAAGTATTTTTATTTTTTATTATATATTACACACATCTATAATTAATTACATATTTGACCTATTACCAATACCACATATATCAATATGCATATATATTGATAAATACTTTAAAAAACAAAAAACAAAAGACAAAAAAATTGATTAATAATATAGTAGCTAATAATGAAAACCTTGAAAAGACAAGCTCAACCTAAGTCATAATTTTGAATCTATTAGACACAACAATGTCTAAATTTAATAGAGAAAAAAATAAAAATTGATGTATTAATAAATGCAAACTAAACATAATCTTAATCTTCTATCTATTAGACAAAACAAAAATCTAAATTCCATAGCCTCATTACTATTTGCAAATCTTTATGTAATCTTTTCAAACGTCTATGATTAATATATTTTTATCCTTTTTACTCAAAAAATATCAAAATCTAAATTTCATATAAATGAAAAAGAAAGAAATTAGCTTCTTAATAAAAAATAAAAAATTATGTTTTAATAAATGCTACCTACATCTAAATGTTATGTCTATTAGACAAAAGAAAAATATAAATTCAATATAAAGAAAGGGCAAGAAATGAACTATTCGTAAAGAGTAATATCCTGATGACTGCAAAGTCCTGGACACTGCATCTTATTTTAATTTGACTCAAATTAAATAAAATAATTTTGGTGTCTCTTGATTAGAAATATTAGTGCTGATGCCAAAATTTCTCTACCAACTGGCAACGGCGGCCTGCTGGTGTACACGGTAAAGGCTTTAAAGTGAATTAAAAAACACAATATGTTACGATGTAATGGTGCCGCATGGTTTCATTTGCAGAGAAATATAATTTTCATTGTCCCATAAGGATAAACGATCTTGCTTGGAATAAGTCAGCGTGACTTTATTTTGACCAGTCTGGATTGAATGGATGTGAACCCCCTAACTGGAAAATGTCCAATAACAAAAATATGAGCAGTAGTTGGTATACCAACCTAAGATTTAAATGACAACGGGAAAATATGGTGTGTGTAACGGGCACAGGCTTTACTTGGTTGCCACTCCAGATAGAAATCCCCACCTTATCTCTGTAACAAACATATAACACGAAGAGTACATGTGAATAAAGAAAAGTCAAGAAAATGAAAGAATTAAATACAGATGGTAACAACAATGTTTTTATGGATTTATAAACGTTTTAAGATATTAGTATTGCTTACCAACCTACCTAACAAAAGTGAAAGGACCTCACAGCTGATTTCATCCTTGTATCTATATATACACACAGAGAGAAACAGGTTTTTACATCTCAGCTCACAAACAATTTGGGAAATACTTATTTAGTCTGTTTAAGTTCCGATCAGACTTTGAAAGCGGAAGCACTGTATGACTCTGGCAATGCAGACTTTTTATGGCCGACTCCTCATGCCGCTTTTGGCATTGTGTTTCACTGTTCATATTGTTTTATGCTGATATTGTTTTTAACAAAATTTGTTACTTTGATCTATTTGCCGCTGATATTAATATGCTGGTATTTGCTAACGATGTATTATTGAATTATTTGGATTTAGGAAATCATAAAATTAGATTACTATGTTGCCTGAAATTGTTCTTATTAAGTTGTGTTTTCTCTCATTCTCATTTTTGGGAAAATTGAATTATTTATTTATGTAAGATTTCCAGATATGTTTCCTTGAGATGGGGATTGCAACTTATGTTGGTTTAGCTTTGAAATAACTTGGGTAGTGCACATGGTATTTTATCAAGTATGGTCACCTAGTTCTATGAACAGGTTATGTTGTACATTGTTATTAAGTTGGTATTTTTAATTGGTTATGTGCACCTAGTTTACCCTATCTTAGTGTAATTGATCCGTTAGGTTGTTAATAGGGGAGTGGCTTTTTATGGGGGCTGACACACAAAGTAGTGTCTGGGTAACTCATGAAGAGTTAGATTAATCAGTGATAATTTAATAAATATGTTAAGGGAGAAAGGGTAGTTTAAACACTTAACTTTTGTTAATGCCTCGCTCATGGATTCAAGGGCTAGTAAAGACTTGGGATGAGATGAGAAGGCTTGGAATGGCAAGATCGATATCTTGTTTCTCTGAAAGATAATCGATTCTGTGTTGGATTGCATGTGGGGTCGGGTTTAGTAAGAGGTCACCAGGGTAACCCAAGATGGGGGTTGGATCCTAGGAAGGATCATAGTTGCAATTGTTGCTCTAAAGCTAGTCTTGCAGTTTCTAAGGGATGCTCAGGAATTGGATGAGAATGTTGGCCTGGTGGCTGACTAAACTCTACAAATTTATGCTCCTTGAGCCATAGAATCAAAGAAACTAATTTGAAAATTGTGCAAGGCCACTAAATAAGCTTTAGGAGATGCAAGAATTCCTAATCGAAGGGCCGCCTTAAGGAAATCAAGTGAATTCATCAATTACGACAAGGTCACATCAAAAAGAAAAGACTTGGCTAGAAAGTGTTGAATAGGAAGGTCAACGAGATCAAGAGGGAGTTCAATGTTCTACTTGATTCTAGATTACCCACCCTTCCTCACCAGATGGAGGAGTGCTATCAATCGAGCAAATGATGGATGCAATTAGGCACAAGGTCCAAGCTTCTGCAGTACTCCTAGGTCTAAGCCTGTCACCCACTATTGAAAAAATTGAGAAGGAGATCCTTCTCCTTTCTCGGCTCTATTACGAAATTGGTGATGTTTCATCAAGTTGGGGAGGTGTTTCTTTTAAGTAAGTCTTTGAGTTGGATCAAGCATACAAGATTCTTTGCACTCTCATCCGTCCCATTGATTTGGATTGGGAAGTACAACACTTTGCCTTCCTCAAACTCCAAGAATTATAAGAACTATAGGATCGTGCCTCTGCAAGTGAAGGCCCCTATGAGTCGCCAGAGCTATAAAGCAGTTTTGTCCTTAATCTTTTGGTTATTGGCCTTTACCTTTTTTAGCTTCAGGATAAGTCTACGCTTAAAGAAGAAAAGAATGCTCCTAAAAGCACGTAATGCGCCACATGGTGGTTGCGCACATTTTGTATATCATTTTCCTTTCAGGCATGAGCCAATGCATGTGTTAGCTTGGTGTGGATTTTCTTCAAAGCTATTCTCATAAATCTGAGATTTCACACCTACTCGACATGCCATCTATTCACTTTGGGTAGTTTGTAATTTTGTGGAGTGATCTCTTCAGGTAGAGTTTTTTAGAATGTGGTGGGTGTCTTGCTTTTGGGGTGGAACCTTTGATTCAGCACCATCAATCTGTATGGTTGATTGATTGTATTTTTTCCAAGCTATGTTAAAATTTGATTATTTTCTAATAGCTATCTTTGCTAAATATCTAAAGCCATTAATGAAGTAGTTGGGACTTAATGAGCAAAGATTGTTGTGATCTAATCAAGATATAAGTTCATATTATGGGCTATTAGGTTCAGGCATCTAGTAGTTTATGCTTCTAGAATGCTAGTGGAAAGGTTATCTTTTTCCAGTTATAAATAGGGGTTAGCAACATACACAAAAAAGTTTGAAAATTTGCTTCAAAAATATTTTCGAAGGAGATACATCTAGTAGGGTGTTTTATATTTTCAGAAGTAGAAGGTTTTATAGAATACCATTATTCTCTGGTATGTTATATTTTAACTCGAACTATCATCGAATTGGCATCCAACCTTTTTTTTCATTTCATATACTATTGAAGTTTGATCTATTTAGGGGAAATATTTGAAACTATGCATATTATAACCTTTGTGAAATTTCTTCTTTATGTTTTTTTTATATTAAAAACATTGTGTTAAGCTTATCTTGATAGTTCGGGTAGCTAATTTTCATGTTGTTAAGCTTCTATGTTGAAAGATAGATTTCAAAAATTAAATTATGTTTGTTGAATTTTTCCATTTTTTGTAAAAGTTATTATTTTCTATATTATGCCATAGAGGTAGAAAGGGTTCCGTAATTTTCTAGATATTTTTGTTAATCTATAGAGTTTCCTTATTTTTGATTGAACCTTAATGGGTGCTTCCATTAGGGAGATTTGAAAGACAACATTGTGCTTTCACTAAGCCTTTGTTGCTCGTTCTCTTCCCAACAATGAAGGGTCTATGGCATTTCGTGTCTATCATATTAGTTCAGTATGTGTAGGATCATCATGGAAAAAATAGGCCCTTAAGTGGCAAAAAATTCAAAAAAATCAGAGTTAGGCAACTTGACATTAAAATTTGAATAAGTTATTTATATTATTTCAAAAATATGTAAGAATAGAGTTTGTAGCAAATTGAATTTAGTTTCTAAACTACTAATTTTACTTAAAAAAAAAATCTATTTGGTGAAAGTTTGAAAATTCAATATAATAATACTTAAATTTCAGGGAAAAAATAAGAAGTAGGTGTTTGTTTGACCACCCTAACCACAATAAAATGATAATATTTTTTTATAATATTTTAGATATAAGTAGAGGACTCATGTCCTGATGTGATGCATATTTTTTTGTAATTTTTTTCTAGGTAAATAATTAATTATGAATTTTTTATTACAACTCTAAAAAAATATAAAACCTCGTATGTCTGACCACCTTAACTTAAAACTTCATGGAATTCTTTTTTTTTAATCTTATAGTATGTGACGCATAGAATGTGACGCATGTTTCAGATTAAAAAAATGTGATACTTTTTGAAAGATATAGATGTTTTTCAATCAACCTATTAATTAGGACTTTAGTCGTAATTCAAATAGAAAATGAATAATAATTATTTATTAAATTCAAAGTAAAGCATAAATTATATTGGTGGAAAGCTGAGAATCTCCTTTAAAAACCCTTTTCGTTTCATCAATTTTGGGTAAAAAAAGTCATCAGCCACATACCCTACACATACCTATCATATCGCCACTTTTTGGCCCATCATAATCCTACACATACCCAGTTATAAGGAATAAGTTAAGGTTGGAAATGTTGTAAAAGCTTTGGTGCATTTCAATTTTTATGTTTTATTTGCATTTCTTTCTACCTTTTCCCCTCAACACAAAGAAGAGTCAAATTTCTATAAAAATCCTAGAGGTTATTCAGTGAGGCACAAATTGGTCCCCCACTCGCTGAATTTCCTATAAGACCATCAAAGAGGTGCAAGCTTTAATGATCAACAGGTACCTTATTTTCAACATATAGAGAGTGACCTTGAGTCATTACTGCACTCCATGCATGTTGATTCTATGTTAAATAGTTATATGATGTGAGAAAAGGAACCCTAGAATGATCCATGGTAAAGAAGAGCACAAGAAAATAGATAAAAAACAATGCAACAAGAGACCCCCCAAAATCACTCAATCAAGAAACCCCCAAAAATATGATTTTTGCCACTTCATAACTAGTACCATTATAGTTTTCAATTTCCAAAAAAAATGAAGTGGACTTGATCTTATTGCATACCAATTCCAAAAAATTTCTCAAGCTCAAAGTGAAATTTTTACATAAAATGAAATCAATTTGATCATAATACTAAAAAGTACACAAAAAATTATGCACTTTTTAAAAAAACTTCACCCAAAAATGTTGTGGTAGCAATGAGAATGGAGCTTCAAAAGTTCACCAAATGAGAACAACTCAACAACACCAGTGAGAATTTACAATTTTTGGAAAAACCATGCACAAAAATGAAAACCATATTGCAGCAATGAGAATGAAGCTTCAGAAGGTCGGATGATTGAGTTATAAAGGTTTTAAACTTTCCCTTCAAAATAAAAATTCATATGGTGAGGGGGTAAAAAATTTCAAAAGAGCGCTGACATGGCATTGACGTCAATAATTGGTGATGTTAAATTTGATGGTTTTGGAGCCATCATGATAGAATATTCCACTTAGTTCCAGAATATTACGTAAATTGGAATATTTCCCTAGAATATGCTTTTGCTGATGGAGTAACATAATATAGGTTGAATTTCAGAATATTCAATTTTTATTAGGAAAATCTAGAAAACTCAGTGAAATAAGGGCTAGTATATTCTACACCTAATAGGTTGTTGGTGGGGCCATGGGGATTATGTGGCCCACCCTCTGTGCACCACATGGAACTTATAGATGGGGCAGGTACCATGTTCCAATAGATTTGTGTAGGGTATGACCTACCTGCACAACTTTTCATATTCCTTTTATTTTTTTTAATTTTTAAATAATTATTTTAAAATTATTTTGACTATATATAAAAAAATGATAGGAAATTTTAAATGGAATAACTTTTTTTTGAAAAAATTGTATCGACCAAGCAATTATGGCATCCATACAACCAAATAGGGGAAATGTTTTCCTCAAGCCCCTAGTGAAGTGCTCATATTTTGACAAATTGATAGTTGATCTTAGGGTTTTTGGGCCTTCTAAACATGATGCCAAGGTCAGATTTGACCAAAAATGCTCCAAAATTGTAGCTACCTTCTCAATCTAGAAACCACTCTTCAGCTTCAAACCCTCATAGATATCGCCTCATATGTCTGATTTGGATGATACGAAAGGAAAAATAGATTTTTTGAAACACCTTGAACTCAATGGTGACCTTATATTTGCACCATCAAGGTTCAATTTGAACCTAAATTATAAGGCCATAAAAAGGAATTCCCCCAAAATCTGATATTTCTATCAAGCTTTTCTGATTCTCCAGATAATCATACAATGCAAGAGAAGAGCATACTCAACTTTTCAAGATTTACCAAGATCTCTTTGGAAATACTATCCAATGGTACCAAACCTTCTTTGATACCATGTTAGAGTTGGCTATGAAGACACCCAAGATCTAGAGGCTAAATGGAAAGCACAAAGGGATCAATATGTAATGGTCAAGATTGCAATGGAATTTACTATCCAACAACTGATTTAAAAATGAGAACCCCTTGGTTATATAGCCAAGGTGAGACATAGGATTAGAAAAGATCATGACAAGTGTCTTAATCTTATGATATGAGACAACTTATCATAACTACCTATGAAAAGAAAAAATATAGACATGATAGCTAAGTCTTCTAGAAAGAATCTTAGGACTTAAGTAAACTTAACATGTGAATATGTCCCCTAAGTCCCTAGTAATTGAATTAACTAGGGTCAAGACATTTATTTACATTGAAACTTCATGGTTGAAAGTCAATCTAATTTCTATGTAGATTTCCATCATAAAGAAAACCTAGAAATGATGGAATTAACCCTAGTTTATGGACATTAAACTTAAGGTATCTAATTTTCTACATTTAATTTTGGTGAACTTGACATGATAACATTATATAAATTTTGAAATCTAAAGCATTATATCTTGGATCTAGGTTTTGCATTGCATTGTTTTGCAATTTTAATTTAGACATCTATTTTTGTGTCATGAAAAGGATAAAAATACAAAAAAAATACACATATTGTATCATAGGTTGCAATAGGGCTCATTTTAGTCATTTTAGTTGAAATATAAGTTCAAATTTCATTCATAAATCTACATTGGTTCATTTAATATTTGAAAGCAAAATAAAAAAGTGTCATTTGCATACATTTAGGTATTCACTTTGCTAAAAAGTAAAAATTTGCATTATTTTCTTTCAAAAAGCATATTTATATCATCATTTTCAGATTTAGCATATTAGAATAAGTTGTTGTGTCTTAGATTTAGAAATTTTTATTTACAATTGTGATTTATTGTTCAAGCATTTTCAACATTATTCACACACATGCATTTTGGGTTACATAATCATAAGTTGGATAAATCTTGGAAAAATATTCATTGTCATACATGGTTACACTTAGATATGAGAACTTTATATGGCAATAAATATAGACAAACTTTGAATTCTCCTCATCTGTATCTAGGAAATAGGTGCCCTAGGTGCCTCTGTCCTATTGTTTTTTGCTCCAATTTTCCTTAGACTTTTTTTTTTGTGTTCTTAGTCCATTTTTGTTGTTTTATTTTTTATTTGGCTTTTTCAATTGCATAAAGCAGTGTTATATTTGAAAATAAGGTGTTAATTTTCTTAGATTATTGCAAATTTGTGAAAATTATTATATTTTAGTATTGGAATTTATCAAATTTGTAGGTGCATTGCATGTATTCTAAAAAATATTACAAAATTGAGATAAATTGCATTTCATTTCTACAAAGTTTGAAAACCTTAGGTTGTTACATTATATTGCAAAATTTAGAAACTCATAAAATAAAAACAAAATCAATTCAAAACCAAGATCTTCATACCGTCAAAAAGTCCTTTCCTATAACTTGTGCCTTTTAAACTGAAATGTTAGAAAAACCCTATATGCAACATAGGTGCCTTAGGCATTAGTGTCCTGCCAAACCCGTCTGAAATTTTAGGTGTAGAAACACACCTATTGTCAAATTGCAAATTTGGGGTCTAATTTTTAGATCTATTTCTATATTAGGTCAATAAGTTTGTTTTTAGTCTTAGTTTTCTTTAACTCATGTAAACCTAAGTTGTAATTGGAGTTTAGTAATTAATATTGGAGAAAGCATAATAATCTAATTATGTTAGATCTCTTTCCACAAGCACATTGTATATTTTCCAAGCCCTTTATTTATGATGACTTTGGAATGTTAGATTATTTCATTGGGGACTTCATCTCACTTAGCTCATCCACTAAGGCTTCTTACATTCAAAAAAAAGTTAATCATTGATACTCATAATAAACATAGTAGTTATTCTCATAATATCCCTCCTAATTGTGAGAGTATCTTAAAGAAAGAGAATGCAATAATTGAAACATTTATTAATATCACTTTTCCTAATCTTCATTCATCTCCCAATACATTTCCAACTTGTGAGAATACTTTGGTGCAAGAGGATGCAATCATTGACTAACATGGCAATCATAGTTGTTCTTCTCTTGATACCTCACCCACTTGTGAAGAGGGTATCGTGGTGTTAGAGGATCCAATTGTTAAATTTCATGAGAATCTTGTTTGTTTCTCTCCCAATACTTCTCCTAATTGGGAAGACATTGTGGCATAGGAGGATAAAATCATTGATAAATTTCTTTCAACAAATAGTAAAATAGATAGCATAGATAAAGATGCTACGTTGACATTAGACCCCCCTTAATAGAAGGTCATCAACAACTAGATAACCTAGTTGAGGTTATGAATGTGCAAGTAAAAATTGGCTTACCTCCCATTATAGGACCTTGTAAACTCACTAGAAATATCTTGAACTTTGCAAGACACCTCACTAGCAATCATGTGTCATAGAAACCAAGTTATCACATAGTTGCAATATTTGTTAGTGTAGTGGTAAAGATTATGATATTGTTGAGAAAATTCATCATAATCCAACTAGAACATATCCCTTTTGGATTTGATTCAAACATCACCTACATACAAGAGGATGCTCCAAGAGGTTTTGTAGAAGGTTGATATCCCATATTCTGTTAGACTAAATGATGTAGCAACTCCATTCAATTATATGAAAGTGACAAAGCCAGATATTACATTCCCTTAACATGAATTACCCGTGCTTGAGATCCAAAATAGACATGAGACCTTAATGATAAATGTGATCATTAATGAAACTAGATTTAGGAATACTTTCATAGACAATGGAGCCAGTCTTAATGTTTATAGAATTTACCTCCTAGATAAAATTGGTTTGAACAATAATCTTATAGAACCCAATGATGTTAATATGCATGTCTTTGAAAATGTTAATACAATACCATTATGAATCATCATATTACCCATTGGCGTTGGACCCATTCTTGTTCCTACTATTGTCCATATCATGGTAGAACCTCGTTTATAAACCTTATCCTAGGTAGGTCATCGATTCACACAATGGATTCCCCTCTACCATTCATGATGAGATGAAGTATGAATATAATAATAAGGTATACATGGTTGAAGTAGTTGAAGAGAGTTATAATTTACAATACAAAGAAAAACATAATACCTTGAACTATCTTAATACTTTGATTCTAACTTCAAAGGTATAACGTACACAATTTGATGGTATTCTTAATTGTCTTTCACCTATAACAAAAATCTTAGATGATTATTGGGAGTCATTATGTTTTACACCTTATTTCAAAGGGAGTCAAAAATCTCACCGTCAAAGTACAAAGATTCAAATAAAAAGGATTCATCATCAAACACATGTTTTGGGGATGATTGAGGTTCATTAGGTTTTACACTCTCCTTTATGGGAGAGTACAAAATCCCACGATCTAAAAAATAATAGTCTTGTGCTTTATTTCATCAACTTGGTTATATATCAACAACATCATCCCATGGTGGTGATAAGGGTTCTTCAACTCCTACCCCTCATGAGAGGAAGATGTGTGACTTTAAAAAACTTAAAAATCATTTTCATGCTTGGAAAGAAGCCAATATTTCTCAAAAGAATGTGGATAAAATATCTTCATATAATTTGGAAGCATGTTATGGTCTTGTATAAAAAATTCTTTCTAAACATGGATGCAATGAAAACATAAAACAAATTGATAAGAATGAAGTGAAATCTATACAATACTTTTCCATGTAGGCTCTATGTTTCCAACATTCCTCCACATCTTCATCTAATGATTTTTCATCTAGTGTGTGTATGACATCTTATGATAAGAAAGAAAGATTTTCTTCACAAGAGAATGAAATATCAATATCCCCTACTATTGATCAAGAAAATTTATTATTGAGGCTTTTAAGGCCAACCTGATTACTCACCCTCCAAGAACATGAAATAAATTCTACAACATAAACTCATTTTGTGCATATCATTGAATGCATGGTCATTATACCAATGAATGTTAGGCCTTGAATAATAAAATACAACTTAAGGGTTGTGGTGCTCTTGCTTGTGTTGATGAACCTAATTCCTCTAATCAATAATGATCTTCAACCTAGGTATCATGTTTCTCATCACTATGTGGCATTTGTAGTTTTATGTTCTTTGCTCATTTCCATTCATGGTGTACAATATTAAGTGCAACCATATTTTTCATGGAAGCAACATGATATTCCTTCTTGTGGTTGTCCTTGTCTCTACATGGATAACTAGTTTTGGGAGGAACTCATTCTTTTCAAGGATCCTCTCTTCCCCTCTTTCTCCTTAAAATACCAACATAGGTATGTTGACATTTTGAGGGGGTCATATGTTACCCCTATTCATTTCAACTTTTGATGATTGACCTATTGACATACCCCCTTTGGTGGTGGTGTTATTTGCAATGCCCCTTGAGGTGTGGTTATCAATTCGTCCCCAAAGATGTTAAACTTTATACACCCCATGAGGTGAGTTTTGTTAGACCCCCTGAGGTGAGTTTTTAAGAAATAGTTCATTGATTCAACAGAATGGAGCTTTTTTGGTCATGAAATTCAGCACCCATATTTAACATGGTGACCTAGTATAAGGGTATGTGCAAGATCATGATGGACCAAAAAGTGACGATATGGTGGGTATTTTTAGGGTATGTGGCTGACGATTTTTTTTTACCCAAAATTGATGAAATGAAAAGGGTTTTTAAAGGATATTCTCAGCTTTCCACCAATATAAATTATTCTTTACTTTGAATTTAATAAACAATTATTATTCATTTTCTATTTGAATTATGACTAAAGTCCTGATTGATAGGATGATTGAAAAAAATCTATAGCTTTCAAATGGTATCACATTTTTTGTATTTCAAACATGTATCACATTCTATGCTTTACATACAATAGGATTAAAAATAATAATAATAAATTTCATGAAGTGTTGACCAAGTTAAGGTGGTCAGACATACGAGTTTTTATAGTTTTAAAAGTTGTAATAAAAAATTCATAATTAATTATTTACTTGGAAAAAAATTACATAAAAATATAAATCACATCGAGACATGAGTCCTCTACTTATATATAAAATTTTATAAAAAAATATTATCATTTTATTGTGGTTAGGGTGATTAGACAGACACCTACTTCTTTTTTTTTCCCTGAAATTTAAGTACTACTGCATTGAAATTTCAAATTTTCACCAACTAGATTTTTTATTTTTTTAAGTAAACCTAGTAGTTTAGAAACTACATTTAATTTTCTACAGATTCTATTCTTACATATTTTTAAAATAATATAGATAACTTATTCAAATTTTTACGTCAAGTTTCCTAACTCTGATTTTTCTAAATTTTTTGCCACTTAAGGGCCTATTTTTTCCATGATGATCCTGCACATACCCATAACACAACTTACTTTCTAGTGGAGCCATCTGTTTCATAAGTGATTTTACATCCTTGTGAGAGTATCATTGTGCCATCAAAAATTGTACCATTTTCTTGACATAGGATTAATTCATGATAATTGGACTTAATGAGGCCCTAATCTACTGTTGTGAGGCATTTTATGTGACGACACTAGGTCTTGAAACCTTGCAAATCAAAGAAACATGTTTTTAATGACGTCTTGTAAAGGTGTTGTAAAATATTGTAAATGACTTTCACGCTTTTCTTTAATTGGACCCCTCTATGACCACCAAGATCAATCCCAGGTGCACTCTGTTCAATCCCATTAAATTTTGTTTTCATTTGTCTAAGTTTCTAGTTTGTTGTTGCAATACACAATGTGTTTTCAATCAAGTCATAATTCTTTTATTTTACATGCATTTTTGATCAATTTCATAGTCTAGCAGCACTTAGATCACTCCATTTACATCATACAATATAACATACATCTTTTATTTGAATGAACTAGTTAGCATTTTTGGATCTAATCTCTCTCCTTTTGGGTGATAACCCTATAAGAGTGAGAGAGTCCATTAGGTCCAAAAATCTATGGTTCAATAATTTTTTTTATACAAAACATTAGATGGATAACATTTAGTATTTGAGACAATTTAAGACCAAGGCCTCATTACCTTACTGAATCAAATCCTTTTAGTACTAACTTTGTGTTTTTTGTTGTCTTTTATGTGTCTTCTTCATGTTTACATTGTGTTTACTTTCATTTCATCATCATATTTATGTTATAATATGTCATGTGTTTTCATCATATATGCTTTGTGGTTTCCAATCTGTATGTTTATGTACGTTGTCTTGTTGTATATCATATGTGTGTGTTCCTTTGTGCTTATGTTGGTTTGCCATTGTATCTTGGATCTTGGGGGCTTGTGCATCCCCCTAGATCCTTAGTCATCATATCTCTTAAAATTTTATTTAATTGGACCCCTCTTCACATATATTGCTTTACTTTTGTGTGATTCTAAGTGTAATTTCATACTCTAACTAAAGTGGGAGCTAAATGTAATGTCATAAATTACCACCCTTGATAATTTCACAGTATGTTTTGCTCCCCTTTAAGTTATTGGACCTAATTAAGCTCCTAATTTAAAAAATATGCATTCAACAACTTATTTTAAATATTTTCCATTAATTTTCAAGAATAAAAATTCTCTCACTTAATTCTTTGTCCTTGACACTTTAAACCGTCGAAAATAGGGTTGAGACACTGGTGCCTAGAGCGCCTATGTCCCCCTATTTTGGCTCCAAATTTAAATATGTTGGAGGTGGCATCTTATTATTTCAATTTCAAATGTCTAAATTTGGACATCAAGATCAATTTTTTGTGAAATTAAAATAACATATAAATACCTAGTTATTGCATCATTTGAACATTAATTAAAAAGGAAGTGAACATCAAGAGCACATATTATGATCAAGAACATTATTCATCAAGTCAAGAGAAGCCATTAGAGGATTTTTTACATCAAGTAAATATCCAAGAATCATGTCAAAGTGTATACAAAGTGTATATGAGTATGTTCATGTTTATTTTTTCATGTTGTTTGTGAAGGATAAGCCTTGTAGGTCTACTTGTAGCAATTCAAATCCATTCAAGCATTCAAGAAAATTAAGCAAGAGATATCAAAGACCCTGAGGTGATGTGTAGGAATTTATTCCTTCAAGGAAGCCATTGAAGGGTAGTGAGTTGTAGCACTTTACGATTTCATCATTTGTTCCTATCCATTATGGTGTAGAGGGTACTCTACTCTCATAGAACCATAAAAATTCACAATTTCTAGAAAAAACATACACAATCACAAATTCACAAGTAGATACTCTACTCACCATCTAAAATTCAAATTTGATAAAGATTGTACCTACAATTTTAAACTCAATAAATATTTCACACCCAATGGTTAAAAATTTATTGTTATTAAAGTCATAATTACACTATTTTCATCAAACTACAATTAATATATCCACAATGGAAAAATTGCAATTACCATAATCTTTGTTGGTCGCATTCTTGCTTCTTCTCTCTTAAGTTTGCAACTCACATTCCAACTATGACACCTCTTTATTGCTCATTTATCCCCATTTTAATATTCTCATGCAAGTTTGTATGGTGTGGCCTACCAATTATATTTTATCTTCCTCTCCTTTAGTTTTAAAACTTACATGGCACCTCTTCTCTACATTTACCTCTATGTAGCCTATTGCCTACTTCTCTGTGCATTTTTAGTTCAAAGTAAATTGAAACCACATGCACCGTTTTCCTTCTATCTACTAGTTTTAAATTTTAAAATGTACTCAACATCTAGGCACAACGACCCCTTCCTTCTTGTTGGCCACTCAACTTCACCCTATTCAGTCTTCTACACTAGATTTTATTCTATTTTTTGTTGTCCAAAATAAATTATCCTCCTTTGAAGTTGGTGTAGGGTCTCTTAATTGACGCCCCCTTAACATTCTCAAGATTCCTTTTCAATTCTCCCTGATGACCCCCTCCTTAGCATTTTTTTAATTTGAAATTTTTATATTTTTCCAAAATGGTGCACCCTACCAAAATATTCCTTCTTGGCATCTCTATACACCCTCCTTCACATTGATTTTCTCTTGGTTTTTTTAATTTTTTTTACATCTACATTGTAGTGCTAAATATTAACCACTTGGTCTTTACCCTTTTTGGCATCTAAATCCTTCTATATGTCCTACTTTTGTCATCACTATCTCTAATTGGTTCTTAAACACTACACATGCCTCAAATGAATCAATGACACTTTGTTTGTTGTAGATATTATTTAGTGAGATGCAAACTTTACTATACTCCTCTAATCTATGTAATTTATTATGAAGATATCATTGAAAAAATGGCACAATATTTTAACTTCTCAATCTGTCATCTCTTGCTTCCTTAGGGAAAGCTACTGCTTATACTTATGATTACAATAATTATTTGATTTCATTGAAAAATCTAATAAAATCTAAATGAGTTTGAATTCAATATAAAAAATTGAAATTGTAAATTACAATATGAAATTTTGTCAAATGTAATTGACAATAATGTCACTCAATTATGCTCCAAATGACCACCAAGACTGCATTCCAAGAGGAAATTCCAAAACTAAAATAAAACTCAAAATGACATAGTTTAGGTTGATGAGGATCACACTTGTACCTAGATTCTCTTTCATTGGACATTCCAAGTAGAAAGATTATGATCATAGGCTTACAATGGAAGATTTGAGTAGTTGAAATAATTTTCTAGGTTGCAACCAACCTATAGCGAACTCCACACTATCCAAAGTGTTCAAGATCAATACTTCTTCCTCTTTTTTTAAGTATCGTACCATAACACACACTACCTTCCTCCAACAACACTACATTCTCTTCCTTCTCCCCTCTTGGACTCATTTCCACCATAGACCATCCTCTTCCACTAAACGAACTCTCCATTCTTCTCCTCTTTTATGGGATATAGCCCATCATTAACTAACCACCTCCACCAAAACCCTACATTATCCTCTACTATTTCTACACACAACTATGAAACTACATCTTCTACTTCCATTTTTGTAAAAGAAATTAAATATGAATTTGATTCTTTCTTCTCCATGGCTACAACTTCATCCTTTTCTATGACATCTCTTGAATCATCATCAGTTGCAACTTCCTGGTACTCCATCACTTTGACTACATCATCTACTATTGTAATCACTTCTTTATTTTCTTTCATCTGAGTAATTCCTGACTTTTCCATTTATCTTGTTAACACGCGATGATCTTTATTGTCCTTTTCATTTTCCACTATCCTCGACGCCGACCCGACGACTTTGTTTATTTTACCTCTCATGGATCTTTATCTTAAATTTTATTTCCATTATCTTAATATTCCCAGGCCTCCTTTATGACCCTTCTTTGTCTACTTTAATCTCACCCCTAACTTTATGTTTCATTTTATATTTTGTCCTTTCGATCTCAGCTTGACTCCTCGCACACCTAAAACAATTCTCTCAATCTTTTTAGACCACTCTACCACAATCACACACTCTTTTATGTGCAAATTTCCTCACAATAGGTGATCTATTCACACAATTCCACCTACAAGTTTTGGTGGATCCTCTTCACTCTCAAAACTACCTGCTTTGATACCATTTGGTGAAGATGGTACTCCCCTCTCATAGAACCATAAAAATTCACAATTTTTGGAAAAGCATACACAATCACAGATTCACGAGGAGATACTCTCTACTAACCATCTAAAATTTGAATTTGATAGACATTGCACCTCCATGTTAAAATTCAATAAAGATTTCACACCCAAGTATTATAGATTTATCGTTATTCAGATAATAATTATACTATTTTCATCAAACTATAGTTAATATATTTGCAATGGTGAAATTACAATTACCATAATCTTCATTGTTCCCATTCTTACTTTCTATCTTAAATTTGAAACACACATTCCAACTTTAGCAACTCTTTACTTCTCATTTCTTCCCATTTTAATATTCTCATGCAAGTTTGTATGGTTTGGCCTACCATTTATATTTTATTTTCCTCTCCTTTTTTTTAAAGCTTACAAAGAACCTCTTCTCTACATTTAGCTTTTTTAGCCTATTTCCTACTTCTCTATGTATTTTAATTCAAACTAAATTGTAACCACACAAAACCTTTTCCTTCTATTTACTATTTTTAAATTTAAAATGTACTTAACATAGGCACAAAAAATCCTTCATTCTTGTTGGCCACTTAAATTCACCTTGCTGACTATCGTATATTAGCTTTTATTCTACTTGTTGTCCAAAAAATTTTCTCATCCATTGGAGTTTGCATGGGGTTTCTAAATTGGCACCCCCTTCACTTTCTCACTTTGCATTTTCACTTCCCCCTCATGCTCCCCTCCTTAACAATTTTTTTAATCTAAATTTCTTATTGTTTTCCAAACTGGTGTGCCCCACCAAATTCTTCCTTCCTAACACCTCTACAAGCCCTACCTCACGTTGATTTTCTCTTTTTCTTTCCTATTTTATTTTTACATCTACATTTTAGAAATGAATATGAAGTGGTTGGTCTTTACCCCTTTTGGCATGAAAATCCTTCTATATGTCCTTTTTTGACATCATTTCCTCTAATTGGCGCCTTAAACACTATGTGTGCCTCAAATGAATAATTAACACCTTGTTTACTATAGATATTAAATAGTGAGATACAAACTT
>VDFB02000363.1:52632436-52677504 GCA_007258455.2 Sequoia sempervirens | reverse complement strand
AGACCACTAAGCATGTATTAGGTTGATTTTTTGAGTTTAGGTGTTAAAATGTGAAAAATGGCGATCTTGCACTAAAGTATCTTTGTAGCCTTTCAAGGATTTTTTTTGAATTTACATGTAAAGTGTGCAAGATTAGTGTTTTTTTGGATGTAGTAAGGCTCATTTCAAGTGATTGGTGTGGTTTTAGTGAATTATAGGTGTTAGGGGTACAAACTTACAATATGAGTAATATTGTTGTTATATCATGTGTAAATGATGTAAACTTGGCCTTCAACAATCATTAAGGGTTTGAAATTAAGTTGCAAGGTAGTTGGTCAGTGGGATGTGAAGAAGAAGCCTTTAAATGGAATGTAGACACAAAATGTAAGTTTGATTTGGAGGTTTTGAGAAGAAAATACATTGAAATCTCAAGTTTAGCAGCAATTTTATATGCTTTCATGTTTTTTCCTGACTTGTAACTCATGTAAGGGACCCTATGATGTCTGATTTAAGTGTAGGATGCATGATTTGAGTGCTAGGAAAGAAATAGGAGTAATAAACCTGCTGCTATAGTGAGTTTTGTGAACATGATTTAGTTAGTGATGTCACTTGACGTGTCATTCCATCGACTTTGGTAAGCTATCAAACAAAGAGATCTCATCTCATTAAAAAGACAAGTGAACAAATGGGAATTAGTAGAAAAACTTTATCAAAAGCTGTTCAAAGGCGACAAAGAATTGAGGGAACTAATTCAAATGAATTATGGGAATTCTCGGGAATACTGTCACATAAAGATAAAAAAAGTTGTTGAAGCATTGAGAACACTAATTGAAGAGTATTGGAAGAATAATACAAGGCCATCTCCAAATCAAAGGGATGTTGTAAGAAGGAGAATCGGTAATCGAAACCGTGAGCCACATCCAATTCATTTTTTGGATATGATTCAAACCCAAATTTTTCATAAATTTCAAAATGATAATATCAAATATTTTTTGAAATTATTAAACCTTTTTATGTCAAGATAAATCAAGCACACACTACTTGTTGTTGTAGACTACATATTGAATTCTCTAACCATTATGATGTTTATCGTTCTATATGTTTAGATTTGCATACTAATGATGTTTTGCAGGATTGTGGCATATAAGCCCCACCAAAATCTTCAAGAGAGTTCTTGTCAAAAAATTTATGCCAAATAGAGGATGGCCAAATATTCTATAGGACAACATGCTTGGATGGTTCATGTAAGCGTTGCGATGGCTTGCAATGAATTCCAATATGTCAACATATGGAAAGCACATATGAGGTGGGACAAAACTAGTAGATTTTGGGGAAATATAAATAGTAGCATACACTACAAAAGATGGGTCTCAAGCAAAAAAGGTGTGATTTGGTTATTGAGAAGTTATCTCCAGCAGACGCTTTGTCCATGTTTCAGAGAATCTAGTGTATGAGTATGCAAGGCACACCCATGGGAGCTCGGATGGCTGGGACACACAATTCAAGATATGCAAGGACACCTTTCTAGTTGGTAGCATAGTATCAATGGTTGAATTTGTAGAGAACTACACTCACAAACATAGTTTGAGGTGTAGTCACAAGATAACTCAATACTGTGTTTCGAGAGCATTTGTGCACAACATTTGCCCATGCAACTCGATAGTATAGAGGACCAAAGGAAGGTATTGAGGGAGTATCAATTTTATATTAGTGATTACCACACATTCTTTAAATTTATGCAAGGTTTCTTCTATATTTTTGCCAATGATTTGAATTAGAGGGCTGTGAGTATATGGTCGCTGACATAATATGGTCAACACCGGCAAATGGCCAACAAGAATGCGCCATTATTGCCCATCGGTTGTGCAATACGCACCCCACCACAAACGTCGGCGGAACCTTTGAGCCAAAGGCCAAGTGTGGTTACGATGGCTGCATTACAAAATATGCTGGTGCCATGCAAAACGACCAACCCCTACTGCGTAATGCTTTGATGGTTTAGGTAATGCGCCCGCCTCATAGATTTTGCGCCGGATGGATACCAACATTGCAACTTTGCCATGAGGATTGTTGTACACTAACAAGATTGAGTGAGATACACTCTTTCCTTAGCTCAAATGCAGGTTCATGAAGTATCAATACACGAAAGATGGTATGCTTTTGTTCTTCATGTACAATGTAAGCCTTGAATGATTGTGAGTCAGGGGAGTGGGTTGACAAATGGTTGACAAGTTATCTTATCCACTTCACACATATCGCCCTCCAATGACATTGGAACTAACACAAATGGAATCATCGGTTGATGTTGACCATGTATTAGATCTAGTTCAACTAGGTAATATATCTACTTTCTTAGTTTTTGAAATTCCATATTGTTATCTTACTTTGTACTATATTCGTAATGTTGACTAATTTGAAAAGATATGCCACACATATCGATGTAGGGCATGTTTATGCAGTTATTACAGATGAAGAGAATGAAGAGGGAATGGAATATTACTTGTTTCATTGTGTTGAGGCCAAAATAAATTGAAGCTCCATTTAGAGATGGAGAAACATCAAATACCCCTGGCTGTGTTTAGTTGTTGTTACTGGAACATGGCTTAGAAGGTACCCACATAAGAGTGTTAAAGATTGGTTGTTTCAGGACTTTGACAAGCATTGTAAGATTCTTCATTACTCAAACCTTGTTGTGGCATCCAATGTTCATTTGACCAAATATGGGGGTAGACCTTTGAACAAGACCTTGTGGAAGGTCTGTGAGTTTGACCATGAGGCAATACTTAACACAATAAAGAGTAGAGCAGACCCAAATGGTTCATTGGATTAATTTGTAAGTATATGCACAATGGTTTTTATTAATTTATATTTGTATCCACATTAATTTTTTTGATGCCAATGTTATCATATTATTTTACTTTGTGTATCTATAAGTAACCTGGTAAACATTGATTGGTGTCCCCTTGCAGAAAATGCAGATTTATGAACCATCTAAGAGAATCTCAAGCATAAAAGCAATGTAACATCCCTATTTTGATGATCTTGAAAAATATCAATTATGATTAAATAATCCATTACAAAAGTGTGTGTGAAGCTTGGTAAGGGAATTTCAAGTTACTCACTTGAAGTTAACCTTATCATGAGCACCTATCATGTAGATATTATAAGAGCATCTCAAATTTCAAGATATTCTATTCATGAGGGGTGTTGTGTGCAATAGGTATCTTGGAACTCCCAGTGAAGATGTATGGCCAAGAGTGAATAAGTTGAGAGACTACCATGCCAAGAGTGAATAAGTTGAGAGACTACCATGCCTATCTATAAGTGCCTTCCATCTATTTTCATTTCATTTCCATTTTGGATGAGTTATTTCTTTTTATTGTTTTACTTTGCATATCTGTAACTAAACTAATAAAATTTGATTGGTCTATCTTTGCAAAAAATTCTACTTTTTGAGCCATCAAAGATAATCTTAGCCAAAAATGAAATGAAACATCCTTATTTTGATGATCTTGACAAATCTCAATTCTGATTTGAAGCCATTATAAAAGAGTGTGTGAAGCTTTGCGAGGGAATCTCAAGTTACTCATTTGAAGTTAATCTCTAAATCATAACCTATGATGTAGACATTGTAAAATATCTATGAGAACAAAGTACCTAAGGCATTGTAATGAGATTTAATTGTAATGACATTTACTGAAATATTGAAATTTGGTGTAGGGGCACCAAAGTTATTGAGCAAATTTGGTTTATGGAAGTATTTTAAGTTAGTTTTGTGTTTTGAATTTTGTCAATTGAATAAGGTAATAACACATCCACAATTGATTTATAATGCAATAAGTCATGTTATTTACAAAAAAAATAGTTAGGCATGATTGGAAAGATGTAGAATCATTTGTAAAGGCTATTTAAAGCCTCTTGAAGGCTATTTAAGTCAATATTTGAATTTGTAGCCGTTTGAAGGAAAATATTTGAATATGGTTGTAAATGTGCAAGAATGAGGTCTAATAGTTTGATATACCATTTAGAGAGCTTGGTTTTCATGGGGTTCCTTTCAAAGCCTCTACTTTTATTGTTCCTACGGTAAACTATTTGATAGAGTTGGTGGAATTACCTTTCTTAGTAATCACTATTAGTGAGATTGAGATTTTTAACCTTTAGAGAGTAGGACTTGGGAAAAAGGAACTTGATATGGCTATTGTTTTCAAAGACTTCAAGTGGGATGTACTCCGCATTGACACCATTCCTCAATCTTCACTTGATGGTATCAAGGAATGGCTGAACTCCATGGTTATAAAGTATTATGAAAGAAAAATGAAATTGTAATAGCGGCCAATTTTGAAGACTATTACTAATGATCCAAATAAATTTATTGAAGATGTTGGTTGGGAGTTTTTGAATATGGAAGCTAGTGATTCTAATTTTGATAATTCAAAAGAGTTAGATCAAGGATATGAACTCTCTAATGTAGAAGAGGAATCAAAATCAGATTTCATGTAGCCATCATCAAGAGTGTTACAAGCCAACAAGATGGAGGGAATTCTTATATAAGGATAATTTTCAATGTTCCAGGTATCGACTTTAATACCAACTACAATGGAAACATTGAAATTACCTAGTGGTATTTATCTTGATGAAATTTCCTTTAGATGCAAGGATTCAAAGAACATCAACCATGTGGTACAAATCATTAAATACTAGAGACAATTTGTAGTAATGAAAGAGTCTGTAAAGGTAGAGAGAGCTACACTGGTGACTCAGGAGAAACTTCAACTTTCAAAAACAAAGTCAATTAGGTTGGCAGATGTGTGGATCAGGCCAACATTTGGTGGAAGAGGAAGAAAGATGACTGGAACTCTGGAGGCCCACCATACTAGACTTCGATATTCAACCATGAGAGTAGAAGAGAGAGCTGATATCATGTATCAAAACATTAAACATGCATTCTTCCAACTAGTGGAGAAGGAGATGATTAATTTGCTTCATTTTCATTTGCATAACCATATCAAGGCGTGGGAACCAAGAAGACCAAGGATGTCCAGTTTTATGTGGAGATAATGGATGTGGTCCAAAATTTAGGAGGGGCAAGAAGGTCAATGTATGATCTTGATGAAATTGAGGAAGAAGAACAAGAGAGGGACAGGAAAAATAAAATCAATATAGAGTTTCAAGGATTTTTCAAGTGAGTTCGAGAGCTATGGGAGCAACCTCATCTAAAATATTTTGAAATAGAGTTTGATATACCATTTAGAAATCTTGGTTTTCATGGAGTTTCTTTCAAAGCCTCCGCTTTTATTGTTCCTATGGTAAATTGTTTGGTAGAGTTGGTGGAATTACCTTTCTTAGTAATCACTATTAGTGAGATTGAGATTGTTAACCTTGAGAGAGTAGGACTTGGGAAAAAGGAATTGATATGGCTATTTATTTCAAAGACTTCAAGCGAGATGTACTCCGCATTGACATTGAGTCCCTTTATTACTATTCAAAAATTCATGATAGCGAATGGTTATTATCAGATTATGTTTCAAAGTCTTATATTGTTGGAACTCTGTGGAATTTTGGAGATTGAATTAAAACATGGATTGTTAGTTGGAGTGCAACTATTGTAAATTGAAGTTGGACAAAGGTAGCACTTTGGTTAACACAACATCAATGGTGGATCATGTAGGTGAACGTGGAGATCATCTTGGAGGGGATCATTATAGTAGTAATCATGGATATGAACCCTATAATGTAGAAGAGGAATCATAATCACTATTCATGTTGCAGGTATCAACTTTAATACCGACTACAATGGCAACATTGAAATTCCCTAGTAGTATTTATGTAAAGATAATTTCCTTTAGATGCAAGGATTTAAAGCACATCAACCATGTGGTACATATGATTAAATACCAGAGATGATTTGTAGCAATGAAAGATTCCGAAAAGGCAGAGAGAGCTACATTGGTGACTCAAGAGAAACTTCAGCTTTCAAAAACAAAGCCAATTAGGCTAGTAGATGTGTGGATCAGGCCAACATTTGGTGGAAGAGGAAGAAAGATGAATGGAACTCTGGAGGCCCACCATACTGTATTTCTATATTCAACCATGAGAGTAGAAGAGAGATTTGATATCATGTATCAAAACATTAAGCATGCATTCTTCTAGCCAGTGGAGAAGGAGATGATTACTTTGCTTCATTTTCATTTGCATAACCATATCAAGGCATGGGAACCAAAAAGACCAAGGATGTCGAGTTTTATGTGGAGGTAATGGATGTGGTCCAAAATTTAGGAGGGGCAAGAAGGTCAATGTATGATATTGATGAAATTGAGGAAGAACAACAAGAGAGGGATAGGACAAATAAAATCAATTCAAATTTTCAAGGATTTGTCAAATGAGTAAGAGAGCTATGGGAGCAGTCTCATCTAAAAGATTTTGAACTAGAGTTTGATATACCATTTAGAGAGCTTGGTTTTCATGGAGTTCCTTTCAAAGCCTCTTTTTTTATTGTTCCTATGGTAAACATGTTTAATAACCTTCAATGCCTCAAAGGGGAGGTTGTTAGTTGATTTGTAACCCATTTTTGATCAAGAACATTATTTTCTAGAAATTTATTGGTTTTTCTCACTTTTCTTATTATTGTATGACCTCTATGAACACTAAGATGATCTAAAACCTATTGGATGTTTTAGATTAATGAATTAAATTTCATTTGCACCTATTTAGAGGTTCTAACTCTTTTTATAGTGAAAGTTATCTTGTTTTAAATATTGCTACCTACTTTCATAGTGTTCTTGGATTGAAGGGTTTCATGATGTAATTCAACCCATTCCACTTTTTGTGCCTACTGTAACTTATGGAATGGGTCATTTAACTTGTAAAATACATGCCTAACCTATCTAAAATGTTGTGAAGTCAAAGTTGGGTGTTTGGGATGATGTTTTAGGGTTATAGCGGGGTATTTTCATGATGAAAATGAGGGTTTCAAGTGGTTTTTTGACAAAATGTGGGAAGGACTGTCCATGTAATGTATTATTCACCATGTGTAGGGTTTGGTAAGTGTGTTTGGTGCTTTTTTTGGGTATGGCAGGTATGGGAGATAGGAATTTCATTAAAACCCCAAGTATTTTGCTTGAAATAGAGGGTTTGGTGTATTAGGGGTCTAGAGGTCTTGGACCTAGAAACAAATCATGGAATTGGAGGTTTTGACACATAACATACTATTTTTTTAAGGAGTTTGAGTGAATATATAGTGTTTAAAAGGTCATCTCTTTGTAAATAGGGCTAATTTAGTAGCCTTTATGCAAGGTGGTCTATTGGATCTTAATGATGGTACAAAGAAACATGGTATGATCTCTTGGGAATTTGTCTTAGGGTCTATGTTAAAGTTTTATTGATGTTTGGTTGGAAATTGGATGACCTTCTCTAAAAGATAAGCCCATTTGATGAGATTTGGAGACTATAAGTTAGGAAATGGTTTATTGAAAACCCATACTCGAAACCTTCCCATAGCCAACCAAATCCTAAAACAACTTCAAAAAGGTCTTCACAAATTTAAAATTTTTAGAGATATCACTTCCCCCAAAAATTTCTTCAAACCCTAGCAGTAAACCACCATTTTCCACTAAAAAATGCACCATTTGACATCTAGGGCATCACCTAAAAGCCCTCTATTCACCTCCCTTGCACAAAAAAGTTTTAACACATGTTTTATAACCATAACTAAGCCTTTCCATCAATTTATAGAAGCATATAGTGGGTGAAAGGCTTAATATGACATTTTAATGCACTCAAAACCCTTAAAAAAAGGTATACAAACTAACCCTTAGTAATTGGCTTCTAAAATGCAAAAAATAACTTAAAATCCAACCAAACCAAAACTAAAGTAGAGTTAATTCTACTTCCCACCGAATTCCATCAAAACGAGGGCACAATCACCTTGTATGGAACCATACAGTTTAATGAAACATCAAATCTCAAAGTGCAAAAGGGTAGCAATCTTTGACAGGGTATTACTCAGATACCATGGTGCTTATGAAATCTCCAACTAAACCAATGGGATCATGTTGGGGCCATATACAATAACCTCTCTCGGTTTTTGTTATCTTAGAGTGGTTTTCCTGTAGTTTCCAGTTTTCAGTTGATGGAAAAAGTGTCAAATGCAAGTAGTAAAAAGTTGTAAAGTGGTGCAACTTTCATTCTGCAACTCGTGTGACCAACAGACTGTTCCAATGTGTCTGAATAGGTATTTTTACACTAGGCATGGTCCTCTTTCACACCCAAACACACGGAATCGCTCCGAGCTACGTTCAACCAAATCAATCCCTTAAGGGTCCAAAGTGCAAAATGGTTGCAAACTTCAGCTTGCTACTACTTGGATACTATAATTCTTAGACTTATCATTTGATCCTATGGAATTGTGTTGAACCCCTCTACAATAACCTCTCTTTGTTTTTGTTATCTCAACATTTTTTCTATGGTGTCCATTTTTTAGTTGATGGAAAAGTGCCAAATGGAAGTAGTGGAAAGTTACAAACTAGTGCAACTTTCATTCTGCAACTTATGTGACCAAAAAAACTATTCTAACATGTCTGAATAGGTATATTTATGCTAGGAATGGTCCTCTTTCACACCCAAACACAAAATCACTCTACGCTACATTCAACTAGATCGATCCCTTAAGGGTCCAAAGTGCAAAATGGCTACAAACTTTAGCATGTTGTTACCATACCATGCCGCTTATAAAATTCTCATATCTGATACTATGGGATTGTGTTGGGCCCCTCTACAATAATCTCACTTTTTGTTATCTTTGGAGTGGTTTTCTTGTGGTGTCTAGTTTTCAGATGATGGAAAAAGTGTCAAATGCAAGTAGTGGAAAGTTGCAAAGCGGTGCAACTTTCATTCTGCAACTCGTGTGACCAAATGAATTGTTTCAACACATCTAATAGGTATGTTTACACTAGGAATAGTCCTCTTTCACATCCAAACAAGCTTAATCACTCTTAGTTATGTTCAATTGGATCGATTTAGGGTCCAAAGTGCAAAATGGCTACAAATTTCAGCATGTTGTTACTCGAAGTTACGACACTTAGAAACTTATCATTTGATCCTATGGGATCATGTTGGAACCCTATGCAATTAACTCTCTCAGCTTTTGTTATCTTATAGTGGTTTTCCCGTGTTGTCCATTTTAGTTGATGGAAAAAGTGTCAAATGCAAGTAGTGGAAAGTTGCAAAGTGGTGTAACTTTCGTTCTGCAACTCGTGTGACCAAATGATTGTTCCAACATGTCCAAATAGGTATTTTTATACTAGGAATGGTCGTATTTCACACCCAAACACGTGAAATTTTGAGCCTACGTTCAACCAGATCGATTCCTTAAGGGTCCAAAGTGTAAAATGGTTGCAAACCGTTAGTGTTCCTGATACCATGATACTTAGAAACTTCACATATGATCCTATGGAATGCTACACCCTCTACAATAACCTCTCTCAATTTTTTATTTCAAAGTGATTTTCCCATGGTGTTCAGCTTTCATTGATGGAAAAAGTGTCAAATGCAAGTAGTGGAAAGTTGCAAAGTGGTGCACTTTCACAACTTCGGGTGACCAAAAAAACTATTCCAACATGTTTGAATAGGTATATTTACGCTAGGCATGGTCCTCTTTGTACCCAAACATGAATCACTCCAAGCTATGTTCAACCGGATCGATCCCTTAAAGCCCAAAGTGCAAAATGGCGCAAACCAACATGTTACTCAAATATGATGCTTAGAAAATTTGTTTGATCATATATTAAGTTGAGCCTTTACAATAACCTCTCGATTTTTGTTATCCTGAGTGGTTTTTCGAGGTGTCTAGTTTTAGTTGATGAAAAAGCGTCAAATAGAAGGCAGTGGAAAGTTACAAAGTAGTGCAACTTTCATTCTGCAACTCATGTGACCAAAAAAATTTTCTAATGTATCCTAATAGGTATGTTTTACACCAGACATGGTCCTATTTCACCCAAATACATGGAATCACTTGAGCTACGTTCAATCAGATCGATCCCTGGTCCAAAGTGCAAAATGACTGCAAACTCAAGATGTTGTTACTTGGATACCGCGACACTTAGAAATCCTTCGCCCGATCCTATGGGATCATGTTGGGACTCTCTTCAATAATATCTCTTTATTTTTGTTATCTTAGAGTGGTTTTCCTATGGTGTCCAATTTTTAGTTGATGCAAAAAGTGTCAAATGCACATAGTGGAAAGTTGCAAAGTGGCGCAACTTTCATTCTGTAATTTGTGTGACCAAACAAACTGTTCCAACATGTCCAAATAGGTATGTTTATGCTAGGAATGGTCCTCTTTCACACCCAAACACGGGGAATCACTCTGAGCTATGCTCAACCGAATCGATCCCTTAAGGGTCCAAAGTGCAAAATGGCTACAAACTTCAACATGTTGTTACTCAGATACTATGACACTTAACTTCTCATCTGATACTATGGGATTGTGTTGGACCCCTATACAATAACCTCTCTTGGTTTTTGTTATCTCGAAGTGTTTTTCCTATGGTGTCCAGTTTTCAGTTGATAGAAAAAGTGTCAAATACAGGCAGTAGAAAGTTGCAAACTAGTGCAACTTTCATTTTGCAACTCATGTGACCAAATAGACTGTTCCAACATGTCCGAATAAGTATGTTTATGGTAGGAATGGTCCTCTTTCAAACGCAAACACACGAAATCACTCCGAGCATAGGCATATTTTTCTTTCAAAGAACCAAAGGGTGAGTGCACAATTGAAGTGTATAAACACATATCTTTTTGTAATATCAAGGATACTTTTTTAAACTTCCATGCATTGCTAATATAAAAGGAAAAGTCTTGTGTATCCCTTGCTTAATTGAGTTGTTCCAATCAAAGGATTAAATATATTGGAATTTTTTTATCAATCATTTCATAGAATACCAATTGAAAATGTGTTTTTCTCTTTTAGATAAAGTTGTTTACCATCAATCAATTAATTTATTCAAGACAAACCATGAAGGACAACAATGATCAATGCTATGGCTAACCAATTAATAAGTATACACATGAATAAGTCAAGCATGTACATGTGAATAAGGGAAGCACAAGTAGTCACAAAGATGTATACCTTGAAGTATACACACAAATACATAGTATACACAATTTAATACAAATTATATGCACGAATACAAGATATACGCATGAAAATGCATAAGTCATAAAATATACATTGGAACACACATAAGTCACAAAGTCAACATGTACATTGTAAAGAATACAATTGAATACATGTAACTCATATATATTGAACCATGAATTTATAACATGCAAATATGGAAACCATCGATAAAAAAGATTTGTATTAACCAAATAGCCATGTACGCATACATCAATATATGTCGATATAAGTATAAAATATAGGTACAAAATAGCCATATAGGTTTATGAGAATGCCATATAGGCATACAATGTCAAATATATCCAATACAAAATATGTACAAAAATTCCATGTAGGCATACAACAAAGGGCTCTGGAATTAAAAGTCATTGCTCTCCAGGCTCTCAAAATAAACTCTTTCCCTTTGCTAGTCAATTAGATGGCGATAGGTTTGTCACTTGTTTCTGCTACACTTGAGCAGTGCTCCTGCTACTCCTCCTACTACTATTAAGTTCTTGGTGCAATTTTAACTATTACAATAAGAAGTAAAGACATTAATATATAGAAATTACATTATAAAAAATGATATATTTAAAACAAAATCACTTACGGCCATCTCACGATCACTCTCCATGAGGGAAATATTCTGCACACCAATGTCGTAGGCATGCTCAAGCCCTGTATAAATCATCCAAATAGAAATTAGACTATGAATCAATAATTTGGTTTTATTTTTCACTCGAACTAACATCTATAACAATGAATGTAAATTGAAATTTAGTAATTTTCCTCATACCTCCCCTATAGAGCCATCAAGGATTGTATAGCAGATGAAACACCGATATCCATTGCCCTCGTGAACATTTGAGGTGTTTCCACAACCAACATCTGAAAATAAAACAACAATTATTTAATCACAAAAAGTTACAGAGGCGATCCACATCATGACTTATAGCACGTATTAGATCTAATGAACAAAATTTTGAGTACTTATTAAACTATATATTTATGATTATCATGCTTACTATTTTCCCTATCCATATCTTGTTTGAAAGGATGTGTTTTTAGGCTTTTACCCCTAGCAGCAAACCGCTAAATCATTTGATTAAATACTTTCGTAGACATGTAATGATAACTGTGGTGGGCAAAGAAGGTAGTGAATTGTTTGAAAAAATGCCTCAAAAGAAATGGGGTCTTCATGGTGATGGAATTCCATTACAAACAAATGCACGTCATGGCATTCCATCACCATAAGAATGCATTTCTTTTAGGCATTTTTTCAAAAAGTTCATTCCTTCTCTATGGTATTATTGCTTACTATTCTGCTTTGATAGATATTTTTCCAAGCATCCATAGTTTGTTGGAAAGCACCTATTTTAGGCTTTTAGCCATAGCAACAAGGAAGCACAAGTAGTTTGATAAAATGATTTGGTACACATGTATGGAAAATGTGGTATCATAGAAAAAGTGGTGAGCATTTTGAAACTACTAACCACCTTGTCTATGTTATTGCTTACTATTATGGTTTCATATATTTTTACAAGCATTCATAGTTTGTCAAAACCTTTGCAAGCACATGCCTCCATGTGAAGAAATTGCATCGTTCTTCGTTGGATTTCTAAAACAACTATATTGTAGTTGAAATTTTGGCATCTATCAATGTTCATCTAGTTATTAGTTATGGAATGTGAAGTAATACTTTGAGTTTGGATTGATGTGCAATGCAACGTAACAAATAATATGAATATAAACTACACAAATCTATTAAGTACAATTCATTAGTTAAACTCTTTATTCTATTATCCGTGTGAAGGTTTGAGTAAATCCATTAGTACTGGAGGTGTTCCTTAAACCTCCAATATTACCCTATTCAACATCCAAAATCACATATTAAAATACCATTCATAAAACAATGCTATTAACATGTAATAAATTTATAATTTTTACTTGTTACATACCCGACAATAGGTGTACCGCAAAATAAGTAGCGGAGAGATAGTGTATCCAGTCTCAACACTATGACCCTACAATTTTATTAAAATCATAAAACTAAATTATTTAATCTTGCATTTCAAAATCAAAATTTAATAAATTAAATTCAATGAACATGCTAAATTTTACCCTGGTATCAATCTGTGAGCGATCATGCAAAATGTCAACCACCTCTCCATCTTCATAGCTACATATGGATCCTCCGCAATAGCCTCCCAGTGCTGGTGGGTCATATGAACAAGTCACCGCACAAGATTGACACACATGGCTCGAAGGCCACCACTGAAGGCTCCCTAGATGACAAAATAGAATAGGGCTAGTATGATGGATGACACTCTGGGTAAAAGTGTTGATTTCCTGCAATGTCTCTACATCGGCACCCTCCTTTATAATGGCAGGCATAACAACATGCTCATGAGGTGGCCTAGTGAGAGCTCATCTCCCTTGCTGCATAGGATCTAGCTATGCATTGAGCTATCTTGAGCCGATCCCCCACCTCTCACTTGGAAGTCCCTCATATCAAAATAATTTGGGATTTTGTTCAATATGAACTCACTGTATAGTTTTCTAAGAAAATACTAGGGGACTTCACAATTTTTGCATGGTTGATCATCAAAGACCATGTACCACCTATCATAAAAATGGTTCCTAATCTCTTGGTGGTGGCACCAATGAATAGGAAACCTCTTCACATTGAGGCTAATATTTTGATTTGTGCATGGGTCAGTGAATAATGAACACAAATAACCTTTTGTAATTTTTAAATCCTTTACTTGTTTATATGATGGTTTATCTACATAATATGCCCTAGTCGTCTGCCTCCTATCTTTCCATCCAGTTATTTGTTTGCTAATTGAATCTACATTTTTTAACAAATCTTTCAATAAATTTGTGAGGGCCATTCTTTCTGTGGTTGAACCATTTGGATCACTCAACCTACTAATAAAATCCTCAATTTTTTTTGTTGTTGTTCTCAATGTCACTCATTAAATTTTGTTGAGTGTCAGAAGGGTGTTGAGGGATTGGTGGAGGAGGTTGATTTTCTTGTTGAGGATTTTGTTCTTCAAGATTTGGTTGCTCTTCTTGGTGAGGATTTTGTGCGTTTGCAGGTTCATTTGCATCTCCTACAAATTCAAAAAATTATATATCAAATATAACCTAAAACTAATAAATTCAAAACAAACAACAAACAATACTTACCTCTCCCACCTCTTCTTTGTCATGGCACCATCCTTGCAAAGAAATAACAAATCTTGTTGAAGATTTGTGCCCAATACCTCCTCCTAGAATGCAAGCTCGAAATTTGGGGGTTTTGGCCGTGGGTAGAAGGAAACAGTGAAAGTAAAAATGATTTCACTCTTTTTTTTACTTTTAACATGCTATAATGCGAGTACATTATAATGCACTTGTGTTATAGCATTTTCAAACTTTTTTTGGAAAGTGGCCACACAATTGCTACCCAACTTCATGCGCCTGCCCATGTTTTGCAATAAACCAACTAAAAAAAAGGTTGAATTCCAATCTAATTAATAGTCTTTGATAAATAATACATGTCATAGAGAAAAAAAATTGCTCTGTGAAAATCTATCTTCAAACAATCTTTTTTAAAACTTCAAAAAATAAAAAACTCATTTTCACTATTGCAAACCCTTCATTTATAGCCAAAAGAAAGAACCACTACAACAACTAGAAGAGATGAATAACTGCTAGATGTCCACACCTGATTGACCACAATATGATTTAGGGCTTGATTAGATTGCATCAATTTTTGCTCATAAATTCTTGGGATTCCTTATTAACGGCTCTAGATTTTGTAGAATTTCTATGAAGATATGTTGCTAGAAGACAATAAGATCTCAACACAGCCTGTCTAGAACATAATCCAATTAGCTACGAGGAATGATGACACCAACTCAAAGGTTCAACCCCAAAAGTAAGATCTTTTTCATGCTCTCTGATAAACTCTGCCCAAGAAGAAAATACATTTGTAGATGATATGATCTGCTTGGCGAAATGGGTGATGTGGCAAGTGAGCGGGCAATTTTATATTTTATGAGAACAATTTTGAGGAAATCCTTGTCGAGTCGACATGTGTCTTGATTCAAGCCTAAAAGGACAATGATATATGGAAAAGCCACACAGCCACAATGTGTCACATTGTGTTCCTTTATGTGAGAGTAATCTTTTTCCTTCGGGCATGGTGCCAGCATAAAGCAGAAAGAAAGTAAAGGTCGAAAACCAAAAATTTTTAAGGAAAAATTTTCTCCACAAAAACTTAACCTCACACTTCTTTGATCAAATTTGCATAAAAAAATACATGTCACAGTCATTGTATTTTCTATCAGGGTATGTGCAGGATCATGATGGCCTAAAAAGTGGCAATATGATGGGTATATATAGGGTATGTGGCTAATGAATTTTTTTTACCCAAAATTGATCAAACAAAAAAGTATTTTTAAAGGAGATTCTTAGTTTTCCACTAATATAAATTATGCTTTATTTTGAATTTAATAAATAGTTATTATTTATTTTCTATTTGAATTACGACTAAAGTCTTGATTGATAGGTTGATTGAAAAACATCTATAGCTTTCAATGGTATCACATTTTTGAATCCAAAACATGCATCACATTCTATGCATTGCATAATATAGGATTAAAAAAGGAAAAATTGAATTTTGTGAAGTTTTGACCAAGTTAAGATGGTCATATGAGTTTTTATATTTTTAAAAAGTTGTAATAAAAAGTCATAATTAATTATTTACTTGGAAAAAAATTAAAAAAAAAATGCATCACATCAAGACATGATTCCTCTACCTACATCTAAAATCTTATAAAAAATAATTATCATTTTATTGTGGTTAGGGTGGTCGACAAACACCTACTTATTTTTCCCTAAAATTTAAGTACTCAATTGAAATTTTAAATTTTCACCAAATAGATTATCTTTTTAAAAATAAACCTATTAGTTTAGAAACTACATTCAATTTTCTACATATTCTATTCTTACACATTTTTGAAATAATATAGATAACTTATTCAAATTTTTACGTCAAGTTGCCTAACTCTGATTTTTCTTATTTTTTTGCCACTTAAGGGCCTATTTTTTCCATGATGATCCTACACTTTCCCATCACCAAAATATTGAAAATAATCCAACATATATATTCTAATTAATTTTAACATCAAGTAGGTTCTAGCCTAATTAGATGTAACACCAAAATTGTAACTTGTTGGCTCCAAAAATTATCATCCAAAACACACACCAAAATCCAAATCTCAAAACACATTAAGATAGGTTGGAAAGGACCTATAATAGATACCACATAAGATAGAAATACTTATTCATCCTTCACACAACATCAAACATGTTAGGTCATCTCTAAATAAGACCTAAAATAAAAAAACCTTCATCTATGTATCCAAATCTTGACATGTGGACCCCAAAACTTGATACCATCTAGAATTCACGCTCAACTAACATCTAGAATCTTATATTCAACACCGTAAAGAAAAAACATCATTCGTGGAGAATTCTGGAATCACCCACACTAACACATTGTACAAAAAATGACTGTAATATGCTAGGTTGAACTCTGTTATTCATATCTCTCAAACCTCTTGACCAAACAAGATGAAATACTGGATTTAGTTGTATTTAAATTCCACCAAATTAATGTTAAAATGATAGAGTGATATCATCATTTGTGAAGCGGTGCATACCCAAAAATGCATGCACTAAACCACTAAACTAATAGATTTGAAAATTAGTCAAATTTCTATGCAACTAGACTCTTTGGACCAAATCAACTTGTAAAAATGTCTTCCTGAACACCTCAATTTTTTATAGGATTAATCAAAATGATCCAAATTTTTTTTGAAATCAATTAAAACATTGCATCCATGTCATTATGCTCATGTTTCCACACAACATCATCAATGACAATCTCCTCAAACTTCTAATAGAGTGTACTTGGATAATGGTATATTATTTGGTACAAAATAGTTATAAAATAAAGCATTTAATCCACAATACCTTTCTTTTTTTATATTTAAATTTTTCTTTTATGAGATAGACCTTCTTTATATTTGTATCTTTTAGTTTTATATCTAAAGCCTTCTTAATTTTATTCTCATTTGTTGCAACAATTTTTTCCTTCATATTATTACTTTTACTTGGTTGGGAATTTGGTAATTTGTTCTTGTTCTTGATGAAAATTCTTTTATCATTTCCTAGAAAAGGAGGTCCCATTTTTATTCCCTTACTCCTCAAATTATAATTGATCTTGACTTGAATAATTGTTGTTATATTTAAGTTTCTAATTTCTTCATCAAATGGTCTTATTAACTATTTTTTGAGCAAGTTTCCACATAAGGGACATAAAATTCATCCTCTACTTCATAATCAATGAAATAAATTTATGGTGGAAGAATTTAGCATATCTTTGTCCTTTATGTTTTTTTTATATGCCCCTAACGTTATAATGTGTATTAGTTCATGAGTAATTGGCTTATGGTTACCTTAAATCTTAAGTAAATTAAAAGATCACCTTAAATCTTAAGTAAATTAAATGATCATTATTAAAATCTTATATAGGTACTTAGGTCAGACTATGTGTTACAATTAAGTATCTATGTCAGCTTAGGTGATTTCCTTAATGGTAAAAGCCTGATTACTTTAACCTTTTTGATTTGAAAAGATCTTGATGTCCATCTAATTTTCACTTTTGAAAATATCTCTTTCTTCTATCAATATTTGATTTAATTATATATTCCTCTCTCAATGTATTGGGTCCTTTATCTCTCAATAGGTACCTCATTTTTGTATCACATGCATTGCAATATATGACCAATTACATGGATTCATTTATAGATAATATGATATGGGCTTGAGATGAGATATTTTCCTATAAATGCAAAAAAACGTAGCCCATTATAATGAATATCATTCCTTAAAAATACATATATCTAAAACTAGGTCATTAAAATGTAATTGGATAACTTGCATCCTTTGACCTCAAAAATACAATTCTATGGTTGAAGAACATGAATAGTTATATAAAACTAATCCCATAGATCTATAATTAAATTTCCCAATAATAGGCATCCAAACTATGTGTAGAAAGTTCAAATAATATGAAACTCACTAAAAGTAAAAAAAAACATAAAAGAAAATTTCCTATGAGAAAAAATTAAATACACTAAACATGGTCATGGCATCCAAATTTATTGAATCCAAGCCTTTTTCTATGAATAGTAATTTTTTTTGAGTTGTTTTCTATTATATGCAAAGCTAAATTAAGTAAAAAATTTAAACCCTAACCCCTTACAATGATTTTGTAGTAAAAAATACTCAAATCATGTGCCAAAAACATGCTCAAATATTCTTAAGAAATTAAAAACATGGCATCATCAATAGTTAGTACCTCCACTTACATGTTAAGTCCCTTTTCAGTGACCATGTGACTTTCTAATCTATTTTAGTGAGGTACAAAGGAAATTAACAAGAAATAGGTAGGATCATTAGGTATTAAATTTTAGAAGGAACTCATGTCAAGAACCTTTTGTTAGGCTACTAGAATTTAAAGTTGGTATTTAGGTCATCAAAATATAGGATATTGGAAGGGGGAAGTTTAAAGGGGAAACCCCAATAAATATTTTTTTTTGGGTTGTTAGGGTTAGGATATCATGATGACCTTATGGTAGGTACTAAATAAAATTGGAAACTTTTGTGGTGTGAGTGATGCCATTAGCATGATTTCATGATGATGTTAATAGGGAACTCTATAAAATGGATGAAACAAATAGTATACAAAGTGTAGCATCATAAATTTCCCCTTGACAATTTTACACAATGTTTTGCTCCCCTTTAATTTATTGGACCCAATGAAGCTCCTAGTTTCTAAAATTATGCATTCCACAACTTATTTTAAATATTTTCCAATAACTTTCAAGCATAAAAAAATTCTCATTTAATACTTTGTCCCCAACACTTTTAAACTCCAAAAATAGGGTTGGGACACTAGTTCCTAGGGTGCCTATGTCCCCTTATTTTGGATCTAAATTTAAATATGTCAAAGGTGACATTTTATTATTTAAATTTAAAATGTCTACAATTGGCCATTGAGCTTTAATTTTTAGGAGATTAAAACAGTAGTTGACAAATACCTAGTTATTGCATCATTTCAACACTAAGTAAAAAAGAGGTGAAAATCAAGAGTAAGTGTTATGATTAAGAGCATTATTCAACAAGTCAAGAGTAGCCATTAGAGGATTTATTGTAGAAATTCAAGATCCAAGATTTAGGTCAAAGTGTATGTGAGTATTTTCATGTTTATGTTTTCATGTTTTTGTGAAGTCTAGCCCTTGTAGGTCTCCAAGAAATCCAAATCCATTCAAACATTCAAGAAACTAAAGCAAGCAAGATCCAAGACCTTGAGATGATGTGTATGACTCTAGTCCTTCAAGGAAGCTATTGAAGGGTGGTGAATTGCAACACTTTATGATTTCATCATTCCTTCCTATTTATTATTATTTTATCATTGATATTGCCATTGTGGAAGTAGAAAAACTTACTTGAGGTTTCACTGAGGAAATCCCCTAAACACCCTACACCTTGACAACTCACAAAAAGCTAACTATAGAAATATCCCACATTGATGTGAAATTTTGCAAATGGGAAATATAATTATAGATCTAACACTTGAGGACTACAAAAATAGATCTAAAAAATACCAAGCAAGACAGTGGCACCTTGGGGACCAACGTCTTGAAAAATCCAACTAAAATTTATATCATAGGTGCACAATGTCCTTCTCAATCTAGATCTAGTGTCATTTCTATTACAGTTTCTTAATTTTTATAATCTAGCATTTTCTATCTAGGGCATATTGTTCAATAGGTTTATTTGGGTCAATTCAATTTCAATCTATTTTAAAGAATAAAAAGAACTAGATCAAAGCCTATTTGAATCACCTTCATGTTATAGTTCACTATGGAGATACCCAAGATCTAGAGGCCAAATGGAAATTATAAAGAGAACAATATGCAATGCTCAAGATTGCAATGGAACTGACTAGATCCAACAAATGATTTAAAAATGAGAAACCCTTGGTTATATAGCCAAGGTGAGACATAGGATTAGACAAGCTCATGAAAAGTGTCTTAATCTTATGATATGAGACAACTTATCATAAATACCCAAGAAATGATAATATATAGACATGAAAACTAAGTCTTATAGAAATAATTTTAGGACATAAGTAAACTTAACATGTGAATATTTCCCCTAAGTCCCTAGTAAGTGAATTAACTAGGTACAAGAAATTTATTAACACCAACACCCCCCTTAAGTGCAACTTAGGGATTAGATTATTGTGCAAAGGATGCAAGGATGGGTCTCGTCTAATAGGCCATGTTAGTTACCCATATACAAATGAAACCTCAATCTCTCAAAATTAGAGAAAAGGAGAAAACCCAGTGGGACAAAAATCCTCCCCAAAAGAGAGATAAAATACAAAATTATCTCAATGAAAAATGAGAGTGATGAAACCCCATGTGAGGAAAAAGATCCCCCATAAGAGAGAAGAAGAAGAGAGATACATTGCAACCCCCTCTCAATGGTGAGTCTCCTACAATGGTAGAATCTTGACATTGAATGTTGAAGATGATCCAATCTTGCCAAACACTGTTCCTCCCCTTAGGAAAAACAAAACCAAGATGATATGTAGGATGTCTTGTTGAACACCAGAAATACTAAGATGGGGGGAGGGGGTGAATTAGTATTCTATTAAAGCATTCAAACATTACCCATCCAATTATCAAATCATTTATTAAACTACAATAATGAATGAAAGCTCATGGAATATCCACATCACATGTAATACAAGAACACCAATATTTTTATGTGGAAAACCCAAAATGGGAAAAACCACGGTGAGGGTCAACTCACAATATATTATATATGAATATAGTATAATACAAAATGATCACTATAGGTGGACTCACTATCTAGTGGACTCATTTCCAAAAGACAATAAGATAGAAGAAAGAAGGGGTGGCTACATAGCCTATTTTAACTATTACACATGTATCTACAACATGTTGGATTACAGCTCCAATGAAGTACAAAATTAATCTTTGCATTGATCTAGATCAATGCTCTGCTCTTCTTTGAATTCATGCAATTTGCACAAATTTGATCACATTCACATCATAAAAATGTAGGTGGTAGACCATACATGTCATATATCACTCCTCATTCACTCATCATCATCCCATAATACTGAAATCAACCCACTATATATATCCACATCAAGTGAAACATTAATTAGGTTAGCCTAATTAGATGTAACACACAAAAGTGAACATGTCATCCTCAAAACATTTCATCCAAATCTCATACCTTAATTCAAAATAAAAATATCCTCATGAAAGGTTAGGATGGATCTAATATAGTTCCTACACAAGAAAAAATTACTTGCTCATTCTTTGCAAAACATCAAATGTGTTAGGTCAACCCCAAATAAGACCTGAACACAAAATACTTCATCTATAAACCCAATTTTCCATTCATGGAACTCACAAAATGATTCTATTTGGAATTCCTACTCAACTGACATCTAGAAGCTTATCTTCAACACTACAACACAAAATATTCATCCATAAAGGAATGTTGAATCTCCCACACTGACATAACGTTCATGAAATGACTAGGATGTACAAGACCAAAATTTGTCATTCATATCTTCCAAGATACTTCACCAAACAAAAAAAACTTGAATTTGGATGCTTCTAATATCTACCAAGTTATTGTTCGAACCACATAGTGATATCTCTATTTACAAATGAGTGTAGACCTAAAAACTGATGCACTGAACCACTGTACTGGTAGGTTTGACACTTAGACAATTTTCTGTGTAGGTATAATTTTTGGACCAACTTATCATGCATAAATGACTTCAATAACACTTCTAAATCATGCTAGGATGATCCCAAAAAAAATTAACATCAATGAAAAAAATGGATCATGCAATATGTACATACTATGCTCATGTTTCCAAACAACATAATAAATGAGAATCTCCTCTATCTTCCAACATGTCTTTCCATTCCTAAAAGGAAGATGTGGGAAGAAGAATTATATGTGATGTCTCTAAAGAATTCTCAAGTGTCTCCATGTCAATGTTGAAAGATGACACACTCCAAACATGCATTCTATGCCACACAATTAAGGATTCCAATCTAGAATCTATTAGAGATTAATGTAGAACACAATCCAAAGACAAGAAAGCATCTTCTAAGGATAAAGAAGCTTCCTCTAAATGTTGTCTAGAAGTATCCACACTCACATCAAACTATGAAAAATGATCATGTATATAATGAACAAGAGGTTCAGAGTATTCTATCGCAACAACTAAAGAAATATCATCTCCATCAAAGAGAAAATGTATGCAATTAATGGTGTCTCCCAAATTTGAAATATGAGACTCAAAAAACAACCCACCATTGTTTTTCAAGTATGCATTTGAAGTATATGTAGCTAGAAGACGATGAAGATCCTATTACACTAAATCACAAGAAGCTATATTTGTAGAAACAAAAGCATAATCCAATGAAACATTAGATGGAGGAGATGATATACAAGGCTCAAGAATGAGATCCAATGTGAGAACTCCTAATTTCAAGTAGCCAAAAGTCTCCTCAAAGTCATGATCCACACTAGATGTGTGATCAACAGTTAAAGGAATAAAGTCATCATAAGAAGAGAAATCTGCAAAGGTATATAACCAACATGAATGATCAACCATACTAGTAGCGAGAATCTCTCTACTTTCCAAGTATCTAATGATTACTGAATTAGGAGTGAATTCCACAATCCTCAAATCTCTAGCATGTGTGTAATCTAATATATGTAAAGAATACTATTTTAAAAATGAGGTACACACAAAACATCATTGAAACTTCCCTCCCTAATATCAATTGTTCTCTTCCAAATTAAACTCATGTATGAATTTTTTACCATCAAAATGGGAGACATATCACAAGGATCAAAAGAAGAGAATATAGACTATGAAGATGCCATATAATGAGATGCTCTTGAATATAGAAGCCATCTCCCTGATCTAAGACCTAAAGTACCACAAAGAGCTTTCCCTTTATTTCTTGATGTAGAAGCCAAACCAACATGATCTTTGTCCTTATTGGATTGTTTTGAAGAAGAATAAGAAGGTGAATCAAAATTTCTAGAAGGAAAATCAATAAAATTATTTTTGAAGATGTTTTAAATCATCAAAATCCTTCTTGTAACAAGAAAGTTCATCATGCCCAAGCTTCTTGCAATATTGACAAGTATAATTATTCTTCTTAGATGTTTTTTGTTTGGAAGAGAATTTATTCTTTGCTTGATCTAAATTTGGATCGTTCTTTTGTTTCTTTTGTTTCTTGTCTGATTCTTTCACTTGACTAGCCAACAATTCTTGAGATTTAGAAGTATTGATGAGACCCATTGAGATAAGATTTTATTTATAATGTATTAACATATTAGAAAATGATGCAAATGAAGGTGTAGTATATGCAAACCCCATATTCAACCTATGGGTATGAAATATAGAAACAAAATCAACATAATTAGGACCAAGTTTTTTCAGCGTATTGTAGACCAACTGAATGCCCTTCTTATCTATTCCACATTATGTACATTACTCTCTTAGATTGTTAACCTTAGTGATGTAGTCTTGGATGTTGTCAAAGTTCTTTGGATCAAGGCTTACCAACTTATTACCAATTTTATATCCTCTTACTTCATTTGTAGTACCATACAGTGTTTTCATTTTTCTTCAAGCCTCATGAGAATTCTTACATGAATCAATTTAAATCAATAAATCTTGAGAAACTAGGCTAAAAACACATCTAAGAGCTTTGGTATGTTTAGTCAGCCATTTTATCTTTTTATCTACTTCTGTAGGTTTAGGTACCTTATTTTCAACATATAGAGAGTGACCTTGAGTCATTGCCACACTCCATGTTGCATGTTGATTCTATGTTAAATAGTTATATGATGTGAGAAAAGGAACCCTAGAATGATCCATGGAGAAGAAGAGCACAAGAAAATAGATAAAAAACATTGCAACAAGAGACCCCCCAAAATCACTCAATCAAGAAACCCCCAACAATATGATTTTTAACAATTTATAATTAGTACCATTAAAGTTTTCACTTGCCAAAAACAATGAAGTGGACTTGATCTTAGTGCATACCAATTCCAAAATTTTCCTCAAGCTCAAAGTGAAATTTTTACATAAAATGATATCAATTTGATCATAATACTAAAAATTACACAAAATATTATGCACTTTAAAAAATAAAATTAGCCAAAAATGTTACCATAGCAATGAGAATGGAGCTTCAGAAGTTCTCAAAATGAGAATAACTCAACAACACTAGTGAAAATTTGCAATTTTTGGAAAAACCATGCACAAAAATAAAAACTAGATTGCAATACTGCGAAGAGCATGAAATTTTTCCCCATATAATTTTTTTTTTTTTAAAATGGAGGTTGGATGAATGAGTTATGAAGGTTTGAAAATTTACCTTCAAAATGAGAATGCAAATGGTGAGCGGGTAAAAATTTTCAAAAGATTACTAACATGGCATTAATGTCAACAATTGGTGATGTTAAATTTGATGGGTTTGGAGCCATCATGATAGAATATTCCACTTACTTCCAGAATATTATGTAAGTTGGAATATTTCCTTGGAATATGCTCTCACCGATGGAGTAACATAATATAGGTTGAATCTTAGAATATTTGGTTTTTATCAGGAAAATATGGAAAACTCTGTGAAATAAGGGCTAGTATATTCTACGCCTGACAGGTTGTTGGTGGGGCCATGGGGATTGTGTGGCCCGCCCTTTGTGCACCATTTGGAACCTACGGATGGGGTGGGTACCACATCCCTACAGATCTGTGTAGGGTACGACCTACCTGCACAATTCTTCATATTCTTTTTTATATGTTTTTAATTTTAAAATAATTGTTTTTTAAACTAATTTGAACTATATATTAAAAAAGAAAATTAGAAAATTTTAAAACGAATAGATATTTTTTTGGAAAAATTGTGCCAACCAAGCAATTATGGCATCCATACAACCAAATAGGGGAAACTTTTTCCTCAAGCCTCAGGTGAAGTGCTTAGATTTTGACAAATTGATAGTTGATCTTAGGGTTTTTGGGCCTTTTAGATGCAATTCCAAGGTTAGATTTGACCCAAAATGCTCCAAAATTATAGCTACCTTTTGGATCTAGAAACCACTCTTCAACTTCAAACCCTCATAGATATGGCCTCATATGTTTGATTTGGATGATACAAAAGGAAAAATAGACTTTCTCAAACAACTTGAACTCAATGGTAACCTTATATTTGTATGATCAAGGTTCAATTTGAACCTAAGTTATAAGGCCATAAAAAAGGAATTATCCAAAAATCTGGTATTTCTATCAAGTTTTTCTATTTCTCCATATCATCATACAATGTAAGAGAAGAGCATCCTCAACTTTTCAAGATTTACCAAGATCTCTCTAAAAATACTATCCAATTGTACCCAACCTTCTTTGATACCATGTTAGAGTTGGCTATGAAGATACCCAAGATCTAGAGGCCAAATGGAAATCACAAAGGGATCAATATGCAATGGTCAAGATTGCAATGGAATTGATTATCCAACAAATAATTTATAAATGAGAACCGCTTGGTTATATAGCCAAGGTGAGACATAGGATTAGAAAAGATCATGACAAGTGTCTTAATCTTATGATATGAGACAACTTATCATAACTACCTATGAAAAGATAAAATCTAGACATGATAGCTAAGTCTTCTAGAAAGAATCTTAGGAACTAAGTAAACTTAACATGTGAATATGTCCCCTAAGTCCCTAGTAATTGAATTAACTAGGCACAAGACATTTATTTACACTGAAACTTCATGGTTGAAAGTCAATCTAATTGCCTTGTATATTTCCATCATAGTGAAATCCTAGAAATGATGGAATTAACCCTAGGTTATCAACATTAAACTTAAGGTATCTAATTTTCTACATTTCATTTTGGTGAACTTGACATGATAACATTATATAACTTCTGAAATCTAAAGAATTATATCCTAGATCTAGGTTTTGCATTACATTTTTTTGCAATTTTCATTTAGACATCTATTTTTGTGTCATGAAAGGATAAAAATACCAAAAAAATACACATATTGTATCATAGGTTGCAATAGGGTTCATTTTAGTCATTTTAGTTAAGATATACATTCAAATTGCATTCATAAATTTACATTGGTTCATTTAATATTTGAAAACAAAATAAAAAAGTGTCATTTGCATACATTTAGGTATTTTGCACTTTGCTAAAAAGTAAAATTTTGCATTAGTTTCTTTCAAAAAGCATATTTATATCACCATTTTCAGATTTAGCATATTAGAATAAGTTGTTGTGTCTCATATTTAGAAATTTTTATTTACAATTGTGATTTATTGTTCAAGCATTTTCAACATTCTTGCACACTTGCATTTTGGGTTACATAATCATAAGTTGGCTAAATCCTGGAAAAATATTCATTGTTAGTTGTGTTTGTACTTAGATATGAGAACTTTAGATAGTAACAAAGATAGTCAAACTTTGAATTCTCCAAATTTGTATCTAGGAAATAAGTACACTAGGTGCCTCTACCCTATTGTTTTTGGCTCCAATTTGGCTTAGACTTATGTTTTTGTGTTCTTAGTCCAGTTTTGTTGTTTGATTTTTTATTTGGATTTTTTCAATTGCACAAAGTAGTGTTATATTTGAAAAGGTGTTAATTTTCTTAGACTATTGCAAGTTTGTGAAAAAATATTGTATTTTAGCACTAGAATTTATCAAATCTGTAGGTGTATTGAATGTATTCTGAAAATTATTACGTAATTGATATAAATTGCATTTCATTTCTGCAAAATTTAAAAACCTTAGGTTGTTACATTATATTGCAAAATTTAGAAAATCACAAAATAAAAAAAATCAATTCAAACCCAGGGTATGCATATTGTCACAAATTCCTTTCCTATAACTTGTTCCTTTGAAACCAAAATTTTAGAAAAACCCTTTCTACAACATAGGCGCCCTAAACATTAGTTTCCTACCAAACTTGTCTAAAATTTTAGGTGTAGAAACATACCTATTATTAGATTGCAAATTTGGGGTCTAATTTCTAGATCTATGTCTATTATAGGTCTATAAGTTTTTTTTTAGTCTTAGTTTTCTTTAATGCGAGTAAACTTAGGTTGCAATTGGAGTTAAGTAATTAATATTGGAGAAAGCATACTAATCTAATCATGTTAGATCTCTTTCCACAAGCACATTATATATTTACCAAGCCCTTTAGTTATGATGACTTTGGCATGTTAGATGATGTCATTGGGGACTTCATCTCACTTAGATCATCTACTAAGGCTTCTTACATTCCAACAAACATAATCATTGATACTCATAATAAACATAGTATCTATTGTCATAATATCCCTCCTAATTGTGAGAGTATCGTAAAGCAAGAGAATGAAATAATTGACACATTTATTAACATCAGTTTTCCTAATCTTCATTCACCTCCCAATACATTTCCAACTTGTGAGAATACTTTGGTGCAAGAGGATGAAATCATAGTTATTCTTCTCTTGATACCTCACCCACTTGTGAAGAAGGTATCGTGGTGTTAGAGGATCTGATTGTTAAATGTCATGATAATATTTTTTGTTTCTCTCTGAATACTTCTTCTACTTGGGAAGACATTGTGGCATAGGAGGTTAAAATCATTGGTAAATTTGTTTCAACAAATAGTAAAATAGATCATCGCATAAATAAAGATGCTAAGTTGACATTAGATCCCCCCTTAGTAGAAGCTCATCAACAAGTAGATGGCCTAGTTGAGGTTATGAATGTACAAGTAAAAATTTCTTGACCTCCCATTATAGTAACTTATAAACTCATTAGCAATATCTTGAACTTTTCAAGACAACTCACTAGCAATCATGTGTCATAGCAACCAAGTTATCACATAGTTATAATATTTGTTAGTGTAGTTGTAAAGAGTATGATATTGTTGAGAAAATTCATCATAATCCAACAAACATCTCCCTTTGGGATTTGAGTCAAACATAACCTACATACCATAAGATGCTCCAAGAGGTTTTGCAGAAGGTTGATGGCCCATATTCTATTAGAATAAATGGTGTAGCAACTCCATTCAATTATATGAAAGTGACAAAGTTGGATATTACATCCCCTTAACATGAATTACCCTTGCTTGAGATCCAAAATAGACATGAGAGATCCCTTAATGATAAATGAGTTTCATTAATGAAACTAGAGTTAGGAATACTCTCATATACAATGGAGAAGGTCTTAATGTTTATATAATTTACCTCCTAGATCAAATTGGTATGAACAAGAATCTTATAGAACCCAATGAGGTTAATATGCATGGCTTTGAAAAATTTAATAAGAAACCATTAGGAATCATCATATTACCCATTGATGTTGGACCCATGTTATTTTTCCTACTATTATCCATATCATGGCAGAGCCTCTTTCATACAACCTTCTCCTAGGTAAGTCATTGATTCACATAATGGAGTCCCCTCTACCCTTCACCATGAGATGAAGTATGAATATAATAATAAGGTATACATGGTTAAAGTAGTTGAAGAGAGATAATTTACAACACAAAGAAAAAAAATACCTTGAACTATCTTAATACTTTGATTCTATCTTCAAAGTTATAGCATACACAATTTGATGGTAATCCTAATTGTCTTTCACCTGTAACAAAACTCTTAGATGATAATTGGGGGTTGTAATTATATTTTATAGCTTGTTTCAAAGGGAGTAAAAATTATCACCCTCAAAGTCCAAAGATTCAAATAAAAATAATTCATCATCAAACAAATATTTTGTGGATGATTGAGGTTCATTAGGTTTTACACTCTCCTTTATGGGAGAGTATAAAATCTCACAATCTAGACAAAAATAGTCTTGTGTTTTATTTTCTCAACTTGGTTATATATCAAAAACATCACCCCATGGTGGTGATAGGGGTTCTTCAACTCCTTCCTCTCATGAGAGAAGATAGATGGCTTTAGAAAAATTTAAAATCATTTGAATTCTTGGAAAGAAGAAAATATTTCTCAAAAGCATGTGGATAAAATATCTTCATCTAATTTGGAAGCATGTTATGGTCTTGTATACAAAATTCTTTCTAAACATGGATGTAATGAGAACATAAAACAAATTGATAAGAATGAGGTGAAATCTACACAATACTTTTCCATGTAGGGTTTATGTTTCCAACATTCCTCCACATCTTCATCTAATGCTTTTTCATCTAGTGTTTGTATGACAGATCTTGTGATAAGAAAGAAATATTTTCTTGACAAGAGAATGAAATTTCCCATACTATTGATCAAGAAAAATTATTATTAAGGTTTTTAAGGCCAACCTGATTACTCACTCTCCAAGAACATGAAATAAATTATACAACAAAAAATATTTTTGTGCATATAATTTAATGCATGGTCATTCTACCAATGAATATTGGGCCTTGAATAATAAAATACATATTAATGGTTGTGGTGATCTTCCTTGTGTTGATGAACCTAATTCCTCTTATCAATAATGATCTTTAGCTCCTATCATTTTTCTCATCACTATGTGGCATTTGTAGCTTTATGTGCTTTTCTTATTTCCATTCATGGTGTACAATATTAAGTGCAACCATATTTTTCATGGAAGCAACATGATAGTCCTTGGTGTGGTTGTCCTTGTCTCTATGCAAATAACTAGTTTTGGGAGGAATGAATTCTTTTGAAGGATCCCCTCTTCCCCTCTTTCTCCTTAAAATACCAACATAGCAAGTATGTTGACATTTTGAGGGGCTCATATGTTACCCCTATCCATTTCATCTTCTGATGTATGAACTATTGACATGCTCCCTTTGGTGGTGGTGTTAATTGTAATTCCCCCTGAGGTGTGGTTGTCAATTCGTCCCCAAAGATGTTAAACTTTATGCACCCCATGAGGTGATTTTTGTTGCTCCCCATGAGGAGAGTTTTGTTGCACCCCTTGACGTGAGTTTTTTTACACCCCTTGAGGTGAGTTTTGTTGCACCCCCTGAGGTGAGTTTTCACAAAATAGTTAATGGGCTCCACATAATGGAGCTTGTTGTGTCATGAAATTGAGCACCCATATTTAACATGGTGACCTAGCATAACACAACTTACTTTCTAGAGGATCCATGCGTTTGATAAGTGATTTTACATCCTTGTGAGAGTATCATTTTGTTAGACAACACATTCAATGGATGACATTTAGTATTTGAGACAATTTAAGACCAAGGTCTCTTTACCTTACTGACTCAAATCCTTTTAATACTAAATTTATGTTTATTTTTTGTCTTTTGTGTGTCTTCTTCATGTTTACATTATGTTTATTTTCATTTAATCATCATATTTATGTTATATTATGTCACATTGTGTTTTCATCATGTATGCTTTGTGGTTTTTCCAATCTGTATGTTTTTGTACATTGTCTTGTTTAATATTATATGTGTGTGTTCCTTTGTTCTTATGTTGGTTTGCCACGGTATCTTAGATCCTAGGGGCTAGTGCACCCCCCTAGATCCTTAGTCATCATATCTCTTAAAAATTTGTTTAATTAGACCCCTCTTCACATATATTTCTCTACTTTTGTGTGATTCTAAGTGTAAGCTCATACTCTCACTATTATCAAAGGTAAGAAAATCATACTACTAAAGTGGGAGCTAAATGTAGTGTCGTAAATTACCACCTTTGATAATTTCACACTATGATTTTCTCCCCTTTAAGTTATTGGACCTAATTAAGCTCCTAATTTTAAAAACATGCATTCCATAACTTATTTTAAATATTTTCCATTAATTTACAAGCAAAAAAAATTCTCTCATTTAATTATTTGTCCTTGACACTTTAAACAATCGAAAATAGCGTTGGGACACTAGTGCCTAGGGCGCCTATGCCCCCCTCTTTTGGCTCCAAATTAAATATGTTGGAGGTGGAATTTTATTATTTGAATTTCAAATGTCTAGATTTGGCCATCAGGATCTAATTTTTGGGGAATTAAAATAATAGCGTATAAATACCTAGTTATTGCATTATTTGAACATTAAGTTAAAAAGAGGTGAACATCAAGAGCAAGTATTATGATGAAGAACATTATTTAGCAAGTCAAGAGAATCCATTAGAGGATTTATTACATCAATTAAATGTCCAAGCATCATGTCAAAGTGTACATGAGTATGTTCATGTTTATGTTTTCATGTTATTTGTGAAGGCTAACCCTTGTAGGTCCCCAAGCAATTAAAATCCATTCAAGCATTCAAGAAAATCAAGCAAGAGAGATCCAAGACCTTGAGGTGATGTGTATGAATTTAGTCCTTCAAGGAATCCATTTAAGGGTAGTGAGTTGCAAAACTTTGTGATTTCATCATTCTTTCCTATCCAATATTGTGGAAAGGGTACTCTACTCTCATAGAACCACAAAAATTCCCACTTTATAGAAAATCATATATAATCACAAATTCACAAGTAGATACTCTCTACTCACCATCTAAAATTCAAATTTTATAAAGATTGTACCTCCAATTTTAAATTTAATAAATATTTCACACCCAATGCTTACAAATTTATTGTTATTAAAATCATAATTACACTTTCTTCATCAAAATACAATTAATATATCCACAATGGAAAATTTGCAATTACCATAATATTTGTTGGTCCCATTCTTTCTTCTTCTCTCTCAAGTCTACAACTCACATTCCAACTTTGAAACCTATTTATTGCTCATTTATTCCTGGCCTTTTAATATTCTCATGCAAGTTTGTATGGTGTGGCCTACCATTTATATTTTATTTGTCTCTGCTTTAGTTTTAAAACTTACATGGCACCTCTTCTCTACATTTACCTCTATGTAGCCTATTGCCTACTTCTGTGTGCATTTTTAGTTCAAAGTAAATTGAAACCACATGCACCATTTTCCTTCTATCTATTGGTTTTAAATTTTAAAATGTACTCAACATAGGAACAACAACCCCTTCCTTCTTGTTGGCCACTCAACTTCACCCTATTCACTCTCCTATGCTAGCTTTTATTCTCTTTCTTCTTGTCCAAAAACCATTTTCCTCCTTTGAAATTGGTGTGGGGTCTCTCAATTGATGCCCCCTTAACTTTATCAAGTTTCCTTTTCACTTCCCCCTCATGACACCTTTAGCAATTTTTAATTTTTAATTTTTATATTTTTCCAAAATGGTGCGCCCTACCAAAATATTTCTTCTTGGCACCTCTACGCATGCCCTCCCTCACATTGATTTTCTCTTGTTTTTTTAATTTATTTTTACATCTACATTGTAGCGCTAAATATTAACCACTTAGTATTTACCCCTTTTGGCATCTTAATCCTTATATATGTCCTACTTTTGACATCATTTTCTCTAATTGGTGCCTTAAACACTACACATGCCTCAAATGAATCAATGACACTTTTTTTGTTGTAGATATTATTTAGTGAGACACAAACTTTAGTTGAAACCTCCAATATATGTATTTTATTTGTATTTTATTCTAAAGATATCATTGAAAAAATGACACAATATTTTAACTTTTGAATCTATCATCTCTAGCTTCCTTAGGGTGAGCTACTACTTGTACTTATGATTACAATACTTATTTGATTTCAGTGAAAAATATAATCAAATATAAATGAGTTTGAATTCAATATCAAAACTTGAAATTGTAAATTACAACTTGAAATTGTAAATTACCATTTGAAATTGTAAATTACCATTTGAAATGTTGTCAAATGTAATTGACAATAATGTCACTCAATTCTACTCCAAATGACCACCAAGACTGCATTCCAAGAGGAAATTCCAAAACTAAAATAAAACTCAAAATGACACATTTTTAGGTTGATGAGGATTACACCTGTACTCGGATGCTCTTGCATCAAATATTCTAGGTAGAAAGATTATGAGCATAGGCTCGCAATGGTGGATTTGAGTAGTCAAAATACTCTTCTAGGTTACAACTAACCTATAACAAACTCCACACTATCCAAAGTGTTCAAGATCAATACTTCTTCCTCTTTTTCAAGTATCATACCAGAACACACCCCACCTTCCTCCAACAACACTAAATTATTCTCCTTCTCCCCTCTTGGACTCATGTTCACCATAGACCATCCTCCACTGAAAAAAATCTCCATTCTTCTCCTCTTTTATGGGATCCAACCCATCGTAGATCGACCACCTCCACCAAAACCCTACATTATCCTCTACTATTTCTACACACAACTATGAAACTACATCTTCTACTTCCATTTTTGTAAAAAAAATAAAATATTCATTTTCTTCTTTCTTCTCCATGGCTACAAATTCGTCATTTTCTATGACATCTCTTGAATCATCATCAGTTGCTACTTCGTGGCACTCCATCACTTCAACTACATCATCTACTATTGTAATCACTTCTTTATTTTATTTCATCTTGGTTTCTTCTACATGTATCTCCATAGGGGGTTCTCTCCTCTTCCTTCTTCCATCTTAGGTTGTAACACTCTTTTCCAATATTCTTCTCCAACTTATCTATCCTCATCTAAATATATCCCACTTTCTCATGGACCATCTGTCCTATCTTCTCAAACTTCTCATTTTATACCTTCTCCCAATATTGTTCCCAAAATAATATTCTCATAGGTCTCCTGATGACCCACCCCCTCCTGTCTGATGCAATCCCACCTCAACTCATATGCTCTACATTTTGATGGCTTGTCCCTCTTGGACCTCAATTGCTTAGGACTCCTTGCACGCCTACAACAATTCTCTCGAGCTTTTTAGACCACTTCACACACTCTTTTACATGTGCAATCTGCCTCATGGTTGATGATCTATTCATACAATTCCACCTACAGGTTTTAGTGGATCCTCTTTGCTCTCAAAACTACCCACTTTGATACCATTTGGTGAATAGGGTACTCCCCTCTCATAGAACCATAACAATTCACAATTTTTTGAAAAACATACACAATCATATATTCATGAGTAGATACTCTCTACTAACCATCTAAAATTTGAATTTGATAGACATTGCACCTCCATTTTCAAATTCAATAAATACTTCACACCTAAGTCTTACAGATTTATTGTTATTTAAATCATAATTATACTATTTTCATCAAACTATAATTAATATATTTGCAATGGTGAAATTACAATTACCATAATCTTCATTTTTCCCATTCTTACTTCTTCGTATCTTAAATCTACAAATCACATTCTAACTCTAGCACCTCTATACTTCTCATTTCTTCCCATTTTAATATTCTCATGCAAGTTTGTATGGTGTGACCTTCCATTTGTATTTTATTTGCTTCTCCTTTTGTTTTAAAAATCTTACAAAGCACCTCTTCTCTACATTTACCTTTGTGTAGCCTATTTCCTACTTCTCTATGTATTTTAATTCAAACTAAACTGTAACCACACACAACCTTTTCCTTCTATTTATTGGTTTTAAATTTAAAATATACTTTAAAATAGGAAAAAAAAATCCTTCCTTCTTGTTTTCCACTCAAATTCACCTTCTTCACTCTCCCATGTTGGATTTTATTCTACTTGTTGTTGTCCAAAAAAATTTCTCCTCCTTTGGAATTTTCATGGGGTCTCTCAATTGGCACCCCCTTTACTTTCTCACACTGCATTTTCACTTCCCCCTCATTCCCCCCCTCCTTAACAATTTTTTTATTCTAAATTTCTTATTGTTTTCCAAAATGGTGTGCCCCACCAAATTCTTCCTTCATAACACCCCTATAAGCCCTCCCTCACGTTGGTTTTATTTTTTTCTTTTCTATTTTATTTTTACATTTGCATTATAGAAATTAATATGAAGTGGTTGGTCTTTACCCCTTTTGGCACGTAAATCCTTCTATATGCCCTATTTTGACATTGTTTCCTCTAATTGGTGCCTTAAACACTATGCATGCCTCAAATGAATAACTGACACCTTGTTTACTATAGATATTAAATAGTGAGATACAAAATTTAGTTGACTCCTCTAATGTATGCATTTTATTTATATTTTATTCTGAAGATATCGTAAAAAAATGGTAGAACCTTTTAACTTTTGAGTCTATTATCTCTAGCTTCCTTAATTCGAGCTACTACTTGTAATTATTATTACAATAATTATTTGATTTCATCAAAAATATAATCTACTATAAATGATTTTGAATTCAATATCAAGACTTCAAATTATAAATTACAATATGCCATTTTTTCAAACGTAATTGACATAATGTCACTCAATTCTACTCCAAACGACCACTAAGACTGCATTCCAAGAGAAAATACTAAATCTAAAACAAAACTTAAAATGACATATTTTTTGGTTGATAAGGATTACACATGTACTCAAATGCTCTTACATCAAAAATGTCGGGTAGAAATATTTTGAGCATAGGCTCACAATGGTGGAGTTGAGTTGTCAAACTACTCTTCTAGGTTGCAACTAACTAGCAATGAACTCCATCATTGTCTAAAGTTTTCAAGATGAATACTTCTTCCTATTTTTCTAGCATCGTGATAGAACACGCACCACCTTTCTTCAACAACATTGCATTATCTCCCTTCTCCCCCTCCTAGAATCATGTCCACCATAGACCATCCTCCTTCACCAAACAAAATCTCCATTCTTCTCCTCTTTTATGGAATCCAGCCCATCAAAGATTGAACATCTCTACAATTTTTACACACAACTCTAAAACTACATATTCTACTTCAATTTTTGTAAACAAATTAAAATATACATTTCCCTCTTTCTTCTCGATGGCTACAACATCATCGTTTTCTATGACATCTCTTGCATCATCATCAACTCCAACTTCATGGTACTCCATCACTTTGACTACATCCTCTACTTTTGCAATCACTTCTTCATTTTATTTCATCATTGTTTCTTCTTTATGTACCTCCATAGGGGCTACTCTCACCTCTTATTTCTTCCATCTCAAGTTGTAACACTCTTTTCCTCTACTTGTCTCTTCATTTTCCTCATCTTCTCAATTTTTTCCACTAATATCCTCTCATATTTTCCAATATTCTTCTGCAACTTATCTATCCTAGTCTAGATCTTTCCCACTTCCTCATGGACCATCTATTCCATATTCTTAAACTCCTCCTTTTCTACCTTCTCCCAATATTTTTCCCAAAATAATATTCTCACGGTTCTCCTCATGACCCACCCCATCTTGTTTGCTCCAATCTCACCTCAACTCATATGCTCTACATTTTCATGGCTTATCCCTCTCAGCTCTCAACTACTTAGGACTCCTCACACACCTGGAACAATTCTCTCAAGCTTTTCAAACCACTCTACCACTTCACACAGTCTTTTATGTGCAAACTACCTCGTGGTCAGTGATTTGTTCACACAATTTCACTTGCAAGTCCTAGTAGATCCTATACACTCTTAGAACTACCTGCTTTGATACCATTTGGTTTAGATTGTACTCCCCTCTCCTAGAACCATAACAATTCACAATTTTTGGAAAAACATACACAATCACAGATTCACAAGTAGATACTCTCTACTAACCATCTAAAATTCAAATTTGATAAACATTGCACCTCCAAGTTCAAGTTCAATAAAGATTTCACACCCAAGTCTTACAGATTTATTGTCATTCAGATTACAATTACATTATTTTCATCAAACTACAATTAATATATTTGTAATAGTGAAATTACAATTACCATAATCTTCATTGTTCTTGTTCTTGCTTCTTTCTATCTTAAATCTGCAACTCACATTGCGACTCTTGTGTCTCTTCTTATTTCTTCCCATTTTAAAGTTTGCATGCAAGTTTGTATGGCATGGCCTACCATTTATAATTTATCTACCTCTCCTTCTTTTTTAAAACTTACAAACCAACGCTTCTCTACATTTACCTATGTGTAGACTATTGCCTACTTCTCTATGTATTTTAATTCAAACTAAACTGAAACCACACAACCTTTTCCTTCTATCTACTAGTTTTAATTTTTAAAATATACTCAACATAGGAACAATAACCCCTTCCTTCTTGTTGGCTACTCAAATTCACCTTATTCACTCTCCTACATTAACATTTATTTTGCTTGTTGTTGTCCAGATACTTTTCTCCTCCTTTGGAATTGGCATGGGGTCTCTCAATTTGCAACCCCTTCACTTTCTCAATTGCCTCAGCAAAATCTTCCTTCCTATCACCTCTACACCCTCTCCACCCTCTCCCTCATGCTAATTTTCTCTTCTTCTCTTTTCTATTTCATTTTTACATCTACATTGTAGCAATGAATATGAAGTGATTTTTCTTTACCCCTTTTGGCATCTACATCCTTCTATATGTCCTATTTGACATCGCTGCCTCTAATTGGTGCCTTAAATAGTATGCATGCTTCAAATGAATTGCTAACACTTTTTTTGTTGTAGATATTATATAGTGAGATGCAAACTTTAATCAAATCCTCCAATGTATGCATTTTATTTATATTTCATTCTTAAGATCACCTCAAAAAAATGGTGCATCATTTTAACTTCTCAATCTGTTATCTTTAGCTTCCTTATGTCGAGCTACTACCTATACTTATGATTACAATAATTATTTGATTTCATTGAAAAAATACAATCAATTTGAAATGAGTTTGAATTCACTATCAAGACTTGATAATAAAAATCACAATATGATATTTTTTCTAATGCATTTGATAATAATTCCACTCAATTCTGCTCCAAATGACCACCAAGATTGTATTCCAAGAGAAAACACCAAAACTATAACAAAACTCAAAATGAAATATTTTTGGGTTGATAAGGATTACACCTATACCTAGATGCTCCTACATCATAGTATCATTTTATCATTGAAATTTCCATTGTGGAAGTGGAAACACTTACACGAGGTTTGACTAAGGCAAGATCCTAAATAGCTCAACATTTTCCCTCTCTTTGAATGTGTAGGTTTTAGGTTTGAAGAGGATTGAAAGAAGTTTGAAGATCCATTTTCATTGTTGTTGTCAAAACCCTACACCTTAACAACTCATGAAAAGACAATTATAGAAATATCTGACATTGATTCGACAAGTTTGTAGATAGGAAAAAAATTTACAGATCCAACATTTGGGACTTCGAAAATAGATCTGAAAAATACCTAGTAGGACTGTGGAACTCTCAACACCAATGTCTTGACAAATTGACCTAAAATTTATATCACAGGTGCACAGTGTTCTTCTTAGTCCAGATTTGGTTTTGGAATTTCTATTACAGTTTCTTATTTTTCATAATCTTGCATTTTTTAGTCCAGGGCACATAGTTTAATTAGGTTAATACATGAAACTCAATTCCAATTCATTTCCAAGATTCAAAAGGATCAGATCCAAGTCTAATTAAATCACCTTTATGGCTAAAACTTAATTTAATTTCCTTGTGGATTTGCATCCTAATGAAATCCTAGAAATGATTGAATTAACCCTAGGCTTTGTACATTAAACTTAAGGTATCCACTTTTCTACATTTCACAAAGATGACATTAGCATGATGTTAGCAAGGATGGACTAACCCACAAATCCATTGTTAGGGTGATATCAACATGAATTCACCATCATAGTTTCAAATTTGAATGAAAGGATATGCATGCAAGATAAAGTTTAGACATTCAAAATACATTGGTAATTCTCTCAGACTAGTAGAGGAGTGGAAAATCAAGGCATGGAAGGAGTGGTAATTGAAGAATGAGATTTTAAAATTCCCAACACTAAAAGTATTTAAGGAAAATGAGAGGACCTCAAAGTTGCAATGGACCAATGGATATGACATTAGTGTTGAGGGATGCCATAGACCTCAACACCAATAGCCTTAGAAATATTTGGGCTACAAAATACTACATTTTTAAGTTTGGAAGAAGAATTAGATGATGGGATGACCAAGTTCAAGATAATTGTAAAAGAAATTACTTCAAAAAGCTATTGGGGTCAAAGGTCGTGGATGTAATAGGATTGATATAAATAAGGGAAATATGACACTCTTCAATACAAAAACTATATATGGCATAAAAAATAGGAACTTTGACTAGACTAGTATAACAACCACAACAAGCTTGACAATTGATAAAATCTATGGCTAGGAATTTTTTTGAGGGCTTGGACTTGATTATCAATATTAGGTGGATGTATATGCTATAAGGATGAGTCCTAATAATGTAATAGACAAGCAGAAGAAGATATGGTGAAGATGGAATGTTGGCAAGGAAACCTTTAAAGGTCCAAAACTCTCACAGCCAAAAAAACCTATGGGAAATATCTCTAAAACTACATACTTAAAAAATTAGAATTTTTATAGACATTGAAGCATGAAGAGCATGTTGGGGACATCACAAGACTAACTTGAACAAATTCTTGGCATAGAGAAAATGCTTGTATTTTCTTAGATCTATTATCAGAGCTAAGTGAACACCAAGCCAGCACAATGTAAGAGCAAACAATGCTAGACTTACAACAAATTATGAATATACAATGTTGAGTCCAAATAACCGATTGTAAGTGGGTAATGTATTGTACTAATCAAATAATGATAATAACCAAGTATTTATATTTTTTATTATATATTGCACACATCTATAATTAATTACATATTTGACCTATTACCAATAACACATATATCAATATGCATATATATTGATAAATACTTTAAAAAACAAAAAACAAAAGACAAAAATATTGATTAATAATATAGTAGCTAATAATGAAAACCTTGAAAAGACAAGCTCAACCTAAATCATAATTTTGAATCTATTAGACACAACAATGTCTAAATTTAATAGAGAAAAAAATAAGAATTGATGTATTAATAAATGCAAACTAAACATAAATCTTAATCTTCTATCTATTAGACAAAACAAAAATCTAAATTCCATAGCCCCATTACTATTTGCAAATCTTTATGTAATATTTTCAAACATCTATGATTAATATATTTTTATCCTTTTTACTCAAAAAATATCAAAATCTAAATTTCATATAAATGAAAAAGAAAGATATTAACTTCTTAATAAAAAATAAAAAATTATGTTTTAATAAATGCTACCTAAATCTAAATGTTATGTCTATTAGACAAAAGAAAAATATAAATTCAATATAAAGAAAGGGCAATAAATGAACTCTTCGTAAAGAGTAATATCCTGATGACTGCGAAGTCCTGGACACTGCATCTTATTTTAATTTGACTCAAATTAAATAAAATCACTTTGGTGTCTCTTGATTAGAAATATTAGTGCTGATGCCAAAATTTCTCTACCAACTGGCAACGGCAGCCTGCTGGTGTACACGGTAAAGGCTTTAAAGTGAATTAAAAAACAGAATATGTTACGATGTAATGGTGCCGCATGGTTTCATTTGCAGAGAAATATAATTTTCATTGTCCCATAAGGATAAACGATCTTGCTTGGAATAAGTCAGCGTGACTTTATTTTGACCAGTCTGGATTGAATGGATGTGAACCCCCTAACTGGAAAATGTCCAATAACAAAAATATGAGCAGTAGTTGGTATACTAACCTAAGATTTAAATGACAACGGGAAAATATGGTGTGTGTAACGGGCACAGGCTTTACTTGGTTGCCACTCCAGATAGAAATCCCCACCTTATCTCTGTAACAAACATATAACACGAAGAGTACATGTGAATAAAGAAAATGAAAGAAAATGAAAGAATTAAATACAGATGGTAACAACAATGTTTTTATGGATTTATAAACGTTTTAAGATATTAGTATTGCTCACCAACCTACCTAACAAAAGCGAAAGGACCTCACAGCTGATTTCATCCTTGTATCTATATATACACACACAGAGAAACAGGTTTTTACATCCCAGCTCACAAACTCAGCTCACAAACAATTTGGGAAATACTTATTTAGTCTGTTTAAGTTCCGATCAGACTCTGAAAGCGGAAGTACTGTATGACTCTGGCAATGCAGACTTTTTATGGCCGACTCCTGTTGCCGCTTTTGGCATTGTGTTTCACTGTTCATATTGTTTTAGGGAAACATACCGTGACTACACGGCACTACAAATTCAACGTGGGTTATATGTTTCTATGAAATGAATTGAATGTTTTATTGTACAGGAAAGCATTAATTTATTTTTGTTCTAACTATCTACAGATCCAAATGAAGAATGTGACTCGTCTTTGTACTACGAAAGCTATCGTGACTGTAAACGGGCAATATCCAGGACCTCTAATAGTTGCTCGAGAAGGAGATCGCGTGGTTATCAAAGTAACAAATTTTGTTAAAAACAATATCAGCATACATTGGTATCTCTTCTGCTCCAGCAACTCAGTTATTTACATAATAAATATAATATTATATTTGCTGATGCTCCTCTCTCTCTCATGCGGATGCACCTAATGAATTCCTATGAATTGCTCAGGCATGGAATTCGGCAGCTTAGATCTGGGTGGGCGGATGGTCCCGCTTATGTCACTCAGTGTCCAATTCAAACCGGGCAAAGTTACGTGTACAACTTTATTATCAAAAGGCAGAGAGGAACACTGTGGTGGCATGCTCACATCTCATGGTTGCGAGCAACCGTGCATGGTGCCATTATCATCTATCCCAAAAAGAATGCTTCTTACCCATTCCCTCAGCCATATCAGGAAGTGCCTATTGTTTTTGGTACGTCTTTCAATACTCGCTGATAATGTGTTGCCGTTGTACACTATTCTTAAATTTAAACTGAAAATACTGTTGTTGCGTTGTGAATTGTAGGTGAGTGGTGGAATGCAGACACTGAGGCTGTTATCAATCAAGCATTGCAAACTGGGGCGCAAGCTAATGTGTCAGATGCGTATACCATGAACGGACTCCCTGGACTTATGTATAACTGCTCTGCCAACGGTGAGGATGGATAAATAAAATGAATGAATCATAAACAGACTGGTCTTTACTTTTTCGTCTTCTTAAATGTAACAAAGGTCTCCTGTGTCATGCAGATACATTGAGGCTCAAAGTGATCCCTGGGAAAACTTACCTACTTCGTCTAGTTAATGCTGCGCTCAATGGTGAATTGTTTTTCAGTATCGCCAACCATACTTTGACTGTGGTAGAAGCGGACGCTGTGTATGTTAAGCCTTTTCAAGCCAATGTTATTCTTATCACACCTGGCCAGACTACCAACGTCCTCTTGACAGCTAAATCTCAGCCACCCAATGCCACATTCCTCATGTATGCAGGCCCTTTCGCTACGGGAACAGCGGCTTTTGATAACTCAACCAGTGCTGGAATTTTGGAGTATGTTTCCAATGGGACAGCAGTTAATTCGTCCTCATCCTCTCTTCCTATGATGAAACCAGTGCTTCCAGCCCCGAATGATACCTCCTTTGCTGCCAATTTTAGCCAAAAGATGAGAAGCTTGGGCAATCCGAAATTTCCAGCATCAGCTGTTCCTCAGAAGGTGGATAGACAGTTCCTATTCACAGTGGGGTTGGGGCTGAATCCGTGTCCCCAAGGACAAACATGTCAAGGCCCCAACAACACCAAATTTACAGCCTCCATTAACAACATATCCTTCACTCTTCCCACCACTGCTCTTCTTCAAGCATACTACTTTGGCCAGTCCAATGGAGTTTACAATACCACTTTCCCTGACAATCCGCCATTTCCTTTCAACTACACGGGCACGCCTCCTAACAACACACAAACCCTCAACGATACCAGAGTCGAAGTGGTTCCCTTCAATACTAGCATACAGCTAGTTCTGCAGGACACCAGCATTGTGACCTTCGAGAGCCATCCTCTGCATCTGCACGGCTTCAACTTCTTCGTAGTGGGTCAAGGTGTGGGAAACTACAATTCAAGCACTGACCCCTCTAACTTTAATCTGGTGGATCCTCCCGAGAGAAACACAATTGGAGTTCCCAGTGGAGGGTGGGCGGCTCTCCGATTCCTAGCTGATAATCCAGGTATTACTATCATCACTTAATGCTAGCTTCAATCGCTAATTTAGTTTAATAATATTGTTATTGTTTCACATGAATATTATCCAACCGAATGTATTGAATTGCAGGAGTATGGTTTATGCATTGTCATCTCGAGCTGCATACCAGTTGGGGATTGAAGATGGCATGGATTGTTTTAAATGGAAATGGCAGATCTCAATCTCTTCTTCCTCCGCCCAAAGATCTTCCCTCCTGTTGATGGCTTAACCTATTATTCCTTCAAATTCACCATGCACCATATGCTTATTTTTCTAATTTTCACTGCTACCAATTTTGTGCCGGTTCAACTTAGCGTCCGAAGAAGAAAGTGAATATGTCTGTCTGTGTTCTCTAATATACAAGTAAGAAGAATGCGTGTCTAATTACTCTAACATGCAATATAAGAGGCACATCCTATAATAAGGGTAAATTTTGTATTGTCTCAAAATTTGAAAAATAAAACATTAATTGATTTTTGTCCCTACTTGAATTTTAAAATCTTTTCTTTTGTGGTGTACTTATTTATTATTTTGTATATACATGTGTATTGAGACTGGGTTATTTTTTTTGGAATAGCCACGTTGTTTTTTTTTTTGGAATATCTCGTAAATAATTATGACGAATGTACATAAATAGATTTTATAAAAATAAAATAAAAAACTTAGACCTTTATTTTACTTATTTAAGACTTTTTAATAAAAAATAGAAATTTAAATGAATATATCTTTAAAACTTATCTTATATATAAGATGATTATTTTAAGATTTATTTAATGCCAAGATGAATACTTTGTTAAAATATATGAAATTTAACAATTTATATGATGAGTTTTTCTTTAGTAAACCTTAAAGTATGTGTCACTACTAAGTTAAATATTTATTGATTTACAAACAATTAATAAGCCATCTCATTTTCCCTAGATTTAGCCTCATCCTTTTTTATTTCACATACTTCACCACCTTTTTGTTCAAGAACTTTCTCCACACTCGATGTTGGTAGGAATTATTTGTGTGTAATTGAATTATAAATAAGCTCAAAGCATAGCTATACTTTTTTGAAATAGATGCAATGAAGACATTTCAACTATTTTATACATTGATAAATGACTTTTGGATCTTTTGTGTGTCAATCTATACCTCTAAGTGTTTTTACGTCGCCTTGTGCTACATCGCATGCCAATCATTTTATGCTAATGCATGAATAATTCTTTAGTCATATTACTAAACAAAATAAATGGTACCATTTTCAAACACTTTGAATTCTTTTATAATAATAGAAATGTTATCATTTTTCGATATATTTTCTAGTGGCATGATGAGTTATATGCGAATCTTTATAATCTTCATGTAGTATCATGTTTTTTCAAGGAAAGTTTCCATCTCATTTGTTATCTCTAGTACATCTAGTTGAAGGATGAACTCTACCTTTCTGGGTGGTCATGATTGCAATATTTAAAAATAGCATTTCTTCATATGTTGTAAAATACTATTGTAATCGTATAATTTTAAAAATTTAAAATAATATGTTGTTGTAAACACCTTAGAAGATTAAGCATAATGATTGAACATGATTTATTAATACTAGAAATCATCTAGTTTGTTAATTATTATAGCTAACCCTTCGTTTAAGACAAAAACTTGTTCCACCTTGAAAATAAAGTTAACAAAATACTCCATGATATTAGTGTGCTGACCTACTTTCATTCATATTGGTATCTTGTATGTCTTGATATAATTTTGATATTTTTATAAGTCTTGTGAATGCACACTATTAGATGCTCTAGACAAAATCTATTTTAACAATTCACAATAATTATA
>VDFB02000363.1:52591732-52632336 GCA_007258455.2 Sequoia sempervirens | reverse complement strand
TCTCTCTCTCTCTCCCCTCTCTCTATCTATCCCTCTCACTTTACCCCCTCTTTCTCTCCCTCTTTTAGGTTGAACTCCCTCCCACACCCTCTCCCTCTCTCAAGCCTCTCACTCACACTCCCTCTCTCTCCCACTCCCTCTCACCCTACCTAGCTAATTCCTCCCCACTCCAACCCATTCTCTCCCACTCCCTCTCTTAAACTCTCACTTCCAACTCCTCTCCCTCTCTCCAGACTCTCTCTCTCCCTCTCCCTATCCCACCTTATCTAGAAAACTCTCTCTTAAAATTCTCCATCCCTCTAAATACTTACATAAATACATACAATCCTACATCCATACAATACACATGCACTAACACATACAGGCATACATACATACATACGTACATACATGACACACCAACATACATGTACATACAAACAAATATATAAAAAAAAATTCAATAGAATGTCATTTAACATAAAGGAATACATAATGTGAGTGTGTTACAATGCACTCACATTATTTCTTGCTTGACATGTATCCAAAATAAGCAAAAAAAATGTCAAAACTAGGAAATAATGTGAGTGTGTTATAATGCGCTCGCATTATATCTTGCTTTGGGAATCCTTGAGCATTAGCATTCGTATTTTCCTTGGTATACCAACCCAAAGGCTTGGAGGGAATTCCCAGTGACCAAATATGTGTTTTTGCAAATTTTACAATTTTTCACATAATTGGGTTCATGCTCACCATCACGATTGCATCCCGTTCAATATCGACAAAACCGAACACATGGGTAATGTTAGGTTCTCTCTTAGCTATCCAACAATGTAATTTTTTTCACTTTTTGAAAATGTTAAGCCTTTCATCCATAATTTCTTTTGTTTGTATGTCTTTTTTTTCCAAAAAGAAGTGTTTGGTGTTTTTTTCATTATAAATTAATTGTTCATTGAAATTTTAAATAAATTACATTTTTAGAAACTAGACTCCATTCTACAAATTTAAAAAAGAAATCAATTACTTTCCAAAATTTGTAGGGGGAGCATGGCCAAAATTTTACTTTTCAGGAAGTGCCCACTTAGAAAATTAGTAAAAAATAAAATATTCATTAAAAAATTATCAAAAAAATCATGTATCAACTAGATACTATTAGCTAACTTTTGACTATACCAATTTTAAAAATACTAAAAAAAGTTCATCGTGCTAGGGTCATAGAAGAGTTGCTATGTTATGTTTTTCTAACTAAAACAAAACCAATTTGTGTAAATACCTCTTTTGAACCCCTTAATCTCAACCATTTTCAAAATAAATTATTATTTTAGAAAGTAGACTCGGAGCACTTCAATCCTTGTTTTTGTTCCATCTCAAAATCTTGAGTGTAACTATTCTCAATTTCACATCCAAGATTAGTATTTCCTAATTTTAGAAATAAAAGTGGCCACTTAAGCCCCCTTTTTGGGAACCATCTTGGTGCACTTACCCACATATATTATTAAGGAGAAAATTTTGAAATTGTGCATTTTATGGCATTTATCATGAATTCCTCTTTCTTATATCATTCATTCTAAAAGCTCTATGTAAAGTTTTTCCTAGATAGTCTAAATAATTGTTCTAAATGTTATTAGATTCTATATTTTTTAAGTTATGTTCTTGAAAACTGAATCATGTTGTTGAATTCTTTCCTTTTTCTATAGAATATTAGGTTGAAAGACATATTATGCTATAAGAGCAAGAGTAGTTATGTGAATATCTAAATACCTTGATAATCTTTGGGGTTTCTTACTTTTTTCAAACCTTAATGGAAACTTCCCATGGGGAGCTTTGAATGACCGTACTATGATTTCTTAGCCTTTTTTGTTTCATTCTTTTCCCAAAAATGAAGTGTCAGTGGCATTTTTTGTCTATTTTATCAGAAGTAGGAGATTTCTAATATTTGAAATATTATAAAAGCTTTGGTGTATCACCATCTTTTTATTTTCTTTATATTTCTCTCCCCTTTCCCTAAAAGCCCCAAAGAAGAGTTGACTTTGTTTAAAAATAATGAAGGTCATTTAGTGAGGTGAAAATTAGTCCCCCACTCATTGAATTTATCATAAGGTTGTTCAGAGAGGAGAAAGATTTTATGATCAATAGTTCTTTTTTTGCACACTCAGTGGGACACAAATTTTTTCAGACATTTGATTGGAAGTCAAAAATATTTCATAAATCAAACTAAGAAGATAGGATGGTAATCTCATGCCCAAAGTTCAAAAAAGAGCATCTTCCAAAGGTAATTTCCAATACTCCCAGCTACTTTCCTTAGCACCTGGGAAGAGATGTCTTATAGGTTCCATATCACCTATCAGGAACAATAGAGTGAGAAGTGTTAACCCATAATTCAAAGCTTTATCCACTCCACCAGGAGGTCAAACCTTCCAAATCAAAATACTTTTCTACCCTACTCATAGGAATCTATTTACAATGGCCCACTTAGGTGCTCCCACTCCTAGAAATTTTGTAACCTAAGATAGTGGAGCCCACTACAACCACCTATGATCCTAGATGTATGGCTCACCATACCCACCAATGCTCTCAAGGTGATCCAAAATTTTTCTAGGGAGAGTTTTAAAAACCCTTCCTAAACATCTCTAGGATAATGTAGAGGTTGCAAATTCCATAAAATTATAGGAGAAAATGTGGCCCTCAGATTATTGGCCACATCTTTCAAAGGAAATTATCAAGACTAGTATAGGTCCTTAGCTACTAGTTTCATCCACTCTTGGGATCAACTCAGGGAGAAATTTTTTTAGTGCTTCTTGGAGAAAGGAGATCACTCCCCTTTGTTGCAAAAATTAATCACTATCAGGAGGGCCCCACAAGAAGCCATGAGCGACTTCAACACTAGGTTTCACAAAACCTAGTAGAGGATTCATGTGATAGGTAGGCCTCTAGTAGCTATGGAATTCATGTTCTATCTAAAGGATTTTAATTCAGACATCGCAACCATGGTACAATCAATGGGAGGAGATACCTTTCCTAATGCATACAATTTGGTTGTGCATGTAGAGAACAATCTAATTAATGTCGAGAAGGTTCCACCATGTTTGTCAATGCTCATGTTCGCTAAAATCTTTGGTGGCCCCCGGGTGGAGATGGATCCTAACACTTCTACCCCACTCTCCAACTCATTGTCCACACCACTTCCATCTATGTATGTGTACCCAAGTGCACAACCAAGCATGTCAAGTTCCTCTTCAGTAGTGGTAGACGTCACTGATATGAAGAACCTTATACATTCTTTTGTGAATGAGCTAGTCCTTATCCGATGTCAACAAGTGGCACCGACAAAGCCTCCCATGGAAACCTATCAAGGAGGAAGTTCCTCTTATCAAAAAAACACATATCAAGGAGCTTCGAAGGGAAGTAACCACCAACAGGTGTCTATGAACTAGATAGTCCAAGTCACCATGCCACTTTAGACTATCAAGAATAGTCTGAGCAAGGATTTGGTCCCAAGTCAGAATAACCTGGTGGAAGATGAGAATGCATGGTGTTTCCTATGTAATGAAAGCCATATGCCCCATAATTATCCAAGGGAAAATCTCTAACAAAAGATAGCAAAGTAGAAAATCCAAGGTTTGTTTTCAAACATAGAAGAATATATGCCTCCCATAATGAATAATTCCCACTTTAGATTTCAAATGCAAGGGATGTCCTTAGAGAAAGAGCTGGATATCTCACCAGACCAAGAATTATTTTCTTGGATGGAAGAATAAGACATAGTATTTGCAAATGATGTTAGATGATGACTAGTACCCCATGAGTACAATCAGACTACAACACACGATCCAAGAGAAGACTCACTAGAGAATATGTACAATGAGCCCCACAATGTCTATAGCCACAACAACCATAACCATTAGTAGAGAAAGCCTCATAGATCCAACCCACTCAACAGTCGAAAGCTCCACCATTACCAAAGAAAGATATGGAAAAAGAACTAAGCCCATCCACATTGGATTGGCCTCTTCCTAAGACAAAAGAAATACCACCATTCAAACCTAAGGCCCACCAGTTAGAATGCTTAATGTGGTGGAGAAACTAAAGAAATTTTCTACTAATGTGTCTCTATGGGATGTTATATCAATTCTAAAATAGAAAAGGTTGCTCCAAGAGGCATTAAAGAAGGATGCAAAAATGTCATAGATGAATACAATCTCACCATGAAATCAAGATAGAGGAGAAGGGCATGCGTCAGACCCCCAACCTTTAGGAGCCAAGACATATGTGAACATCATGAACAATACAAAAATAAAAGAGGTAAGTAAACCAAAGCCTACCTCTTTCTTTTTAACACTTATTGTGGGAGATAAGCTTTTACACAATAGCATGATTTATTCAAGAGCTAGTACCATGGTCATGCCTAAGCAAGTGGTTGACACTTTGAAACTTAAGTACAAGCCTCTTGAGAAAGGGATAATGCAATAATATGGGAAGAAATTCCCGACCATCGGCCACATCAAGGATTTTTCTTTAACCCTTTTCTCATGTCCAAGCCAAACCCTCACACAAGAAGTAGTCATAATAGATATCCCCCATTTTTTTGGATGTGCCTTTCAAAAGAATTTTCAACAAATCTTGGTGAATATTTGGTGCTTGATTGGTCTCATTTGATACTACGAAGAAAGCACAAAGAAAATATGAATATTCTATCTAAATCCTTGCATCCTGAACATATAACAAACAACATAGTTCTATGATTTGAAGAAACACATACCTCCTTCTCCAAAGGGGAGATGTATTATGTAGAGATGTTAGAAGATGAGTAGGACACAACTGATCGGACCCCTGAGGAAGAGGTCCTACTCAATTATATTATTGATTTTGACCCATTCAGGAACTTCCATGCTACTGTGTTAGGTACCTATGTGATCTTTGACAATGACCAAGTCTTCTTGAAATTAGTAAAGGAGTAGGAGGAACTTGTTGGGCCAGATGACAAGAATCTATGGACACTATATTTTGATGTTGCCAAATACAAAATTGGTTCTAGAGTGGGCATCCAACTAGTATCTCTAGATGTATTGGATACCCTCAAATCTTTATGCTCCAAGTTTCCATGTACAAATAACAATGTAGACTATGAAGCTTTGGTCCATGGTTTGATTCTCATGGAGTGGATGGGAAAAAAGAGAATACAGGAATTCGTAGATTCAGAGTTAGTCATAAACCAAGTCCATGGACAAGCAACTACAAAAAATGCAAGAACGAGGTCTTATAGACACAAAATATGGGATTTTATCATGAGCTTCGAAGCTTTTAACATACAGGTTATCGCATAGTCTCAAAATGTAGTCACATGTCAGATGGCTTTGATTGGCTCATAGTTTGAGCCAACCCTTGAATCAACAAAAAACTAGAATTTGGTACATACCATAGTCCAACTGTTATTACCTAACAATGATCAAAATTGATAGGTCTCTAAGTACAATAATCAGATTATCACTTTTCTACAAAAGTTAGGGAAAGCTTCCAATCATTCATAGTCCAAAGTTAGAAGGACTACTGAAGGACAAGTAACTCAATTAAAAATTAATAAACTCCCACAAGGCTTGATTTCTCTCAAAAATATCTTTGGCTGTGAGGATGCGAGAAATAGCAAGTGAAGATTCACCATTGTTGAAGGAGACTATGAAGACATTGATTTTGGGAAAGGCAAAAAGCTAAAAGCTAGAAGAGACGTCTCATAGGCGGACAAGGAAAGATTAAAAGGATTGTGTGCTAAATACGATGGGGTCATGGCCTAGACTTATAATGATCTCAAAGGATATGATCCAAGCACCATTCAACACACTATCAACTTAGCCGAAGGGTTAAATCCCATTCGATAGAAACAAAAGCTGATGAATCTGAAGGTTAAGGCATTAATGGCATGAGAGCTTAAAAAAATGATAGAATCAAGAATCGTATATTCAATCAAACATTGCACTTGGTTATCTAATCTAGTCCCAGTCCAAAAGAAGAATGGAGACATTCATATTTCCATGGATTTTTGTGACTTGAACAAGGCTTCATTAAAAGATCACTATCCCTTGCCCTCCATGGAGAAAATTCTGCATACCATGGCTAGATTGGAAATGTTCTCACTGCTTGACAGTTTTTCAGGTTATATACAAGTTTAAGTGAAGGAGGAGGACCAACACAAAACAACATTCACCACAAAGTGGGGAAAGTTCGCATATGCAAGGATTCCCTTTGTACTCTCTGATGTGGGTGCCACCTTTCAAAGAGTGATGGATATTGCCTGCAAAGGATTGATCAATAAGATCATCCTAATATATTTGTATGACCTGAATATTTGCTCCAAATCAAAAGATGATCACTTTGATCATTTGGATATGGTCTTCCAGAAATGTCAACAGTTTGGGATTTCTTTAAATCCCAAAAAATATGTTTTTAGAGTACTGCAAGGAAAGCTACTAGGCTTTGTGGTATCAAAGGAAGGAATAGCCATAGGCCCTGAAAGGGTGAAAGCTATAATGGAGCTACCACTACTAGTCAACTAGAAGGGGCTACAATCCTTTATAGGAAAAATTAACTTCATCAGCCAGTTCATTTCAAACTTCACACGCATCACAAGACCTATCATGCTAATGTTGAAGAAAGACTTAACATTTAAGTGGAATCCCAAAGGTAAGCTTGCTTTTGAGTAAATAAAGGTAGCTATCTTTGCAGCTCTAATGTTAGCCAACCTGGACTTCTCCAAATATTTCTTGCTCTATGTCTATAGTGGCCAACATAGCATAGCTTTAGTGCTCACTCAAAAGGATGAGGAAGGAGGTGGAGAACACCTCATAGCAATTTTTATAGGACACTCAAAGGATATGAAACCGAGTATAACTTTATTGAAAAATAGGCCTTTGTTATTGTCAAGAGCTTAAATAAATTTTGGCACCTAGTATCGGCCAAAAGGATTACCATCCTTGTCACCCATCCCATTGTTAGGGAATATATCACTGAAGGAAACATAACCAAGAAGAGGGCCAACTGGATCACCAAGTTCCTAGAATATGATATGGGCATCAGACTAACCAAGCTAGTTTACGGGAGAGGTCTTTGTGAATACCTCACGTAGGAATTAGGCTCCCAAATGGAAGAAGAGACTGACCAAGTCTATACAAACTAGTTTGAGTCTAACGAGTCATGCATGGCTGATCAGATGTGATTTATGAAAAATAGGCAATATTCAACAAACATCCTACCTCACAAAAGATGCTACTACCTACTGCAAGGTACCATGTATGTACTAATTGAGACAATTTTATTTAAAATAAATTATGATGGATTCCTTCTCCATTGCATAGACAAGCCATAGGCATAAAGGATTCTAGGCGAATTCCATAGTAGCCCTGAGGGTGGACACTTTTCCACCAATACAACCACTTTGAAAATAATTTTGGCAGGCTATTACTAGCCTTCAATGTTCTCCAAGGCCCATCATCTTGTGTGGAAATGTATTCAGTGCTAGTATTTCATTGGCAAATGAACGAACTTTTCCATTCCATTAAACTTGATCGTGACCAAGGAACCTTTTGCACAATGGGGTCTGAATTTTGTTGGGATGATCAATCCCATATCCAATTAAGACCATTAGTGGATACTCATGGCCACTAACTATGTCACAAGATGGATGGAGGCTATTTCCTTGAAGAATGCTACAAAAGTAGAAATTGTAAATTTTCTCGAAGAGTTGGTAGCAAGTTTTAGTTTACCAAAAACCATCATTTCTAACAATGCATGAACCTTCATAGGATCTAGGATGTTGGACTTCACTCTCATGCATGGGGTGTACCTCAAGACTTCATCCAATTATTACCCACAAGGACATAGGTTAGTATAATCAACTAACATGAACATGACTAGGTTAATAAAGCACATTGGGTTGGAACACCAAAAAGAATGGCATAAGCATCTGCGAGAATCTTTATGGGCTGATAGAATTACACCTAAGAAGATCCTGAAAACCTCCCCTTACGAATTAGTGTATGGAAAGGAGGTATTTTTACCCATTTCCATAGAAATTCCAGAACTACAATTGTTAAAAGCTTTGGAAGTCAAGGAAGACAACACAATATAAGTAAGATTGGTGGAGCTCTTAAGCCTCGAAGAAAAAAGAGAAAAGGCATATGATGCCATGATCGAGTGTTAGTAGGTGGTAAAATGATGGTTTGATAAAAATTCCTCCAACCCAAATTTTTGGGAGGGAGTCTTGTGCTAAAGTATGACAAACACGCTACAAAACTAGGGTAGCATGCTAATTTTGACTCACTATGGAGGGGTCCTTTCCAAATCCATGCATGCAAGGAAAGAAATGCATACGATCTAGAGGATATGAATGGAAATGTATTAGATATATCGGTAAACAACATTCATCTAAAGCTATTCAATTAAAGTGCATGCAAGTTCATTAAAAATTTACAATTATGTACCATATGTAATTTTTTGTAAAATGTATTTTTTGTGAATAAACCCATGGGAGTAAACACAAGAATAGAAAAAGGTATTATATTTTGTATTCATTGAAAATATTTACAATATAATACATGTGTCAAGTGTAAGGCTCCAAGAGAAGTTTGAAGCCTTCTCATTCAAACCCAAAATTACATCTTCAAAGAGAAAAAGAGGAGGTGACACAAAAATGGAAATAGAAATTAAAACCTCTTTCAGTCACAACAATCAAAAATATTTGTTTCCAAGGTTTCTCTAGCAAGGCAGCAATGGGGTTATCAACACACAACACATAGGGCACATGAACACAACCTGGACCTTCAATCCTCGATGCTAGGACTGTAGACCAGGAATTTAAAGTGGGTTTTATACTCAACCAGGGTAGTGCTCCACACCATATGTCGTTAACATGAAATAGGTTTCAGTTCGAGACAATATGTGATTCCTTTCTAGGTCCATGGTCTGGAGGTCTATAAGAAAGGGTAGCCAAGGAATTACTTCTTCATAGTCAATGTTCCTTCGAATATTCATGTAATATGGAATGCCAGGATCAGGGATATCTACTTGCACAATTTTTTTGAGCCCATCTAAGTATGCCAAATCAAACATGGAGTGGCAGAGTTCAATAATACAGGGCTTGGGAATTTCCAAATCTAGTAGGGAAGCCATGAACTAGGAAATGACACTCAACTTACAATGTGGTTGGTTCTCATCCTTCACATAATCCTTCCCAAGAACCCACTTGAATGCCATAATGATGATGCAGTCATTCCTCCTTACTAGGTGTTTAATTATCTCACTACTAACTTCTCCTACAAAAGAGTTCTATAGCTTTGGACTCAAGAGTTGATTGGAATACCTAGGCTAGATATGATGGCAACAAGCAAGCTATAGACTAGCAAAGGAAAAAGCACAACAGAAGGAGCTCACCATCTCAATACTAACTTAGAAAGTATTTTCGCTAAGCGGATGTTACTATTTATAGAAAATATGTGTTGGTGAGGTTGGAAACGTAAAATCTATCTCCCATCAGAAAATATTTGAAAATATATCAAGGTGATGAGAGGAAAGGGATAAATTGTATGGAGGATCTCATACCAAGCTTTGAGAAATTAATTTAGGCAATGAGAGTAAATGATCACATGAACAATTTTTTGCCATGTGTTTGTCATCATCACCAATGCCAACCTGCTCACTTATGCGAAAAGACATTTCTTAAAGAGCTAAACTATGCTAAATTAAATTCAAATGTCTTTTCAAAGTACACATCCATCACTCAAAGCATGCTTTCCATTACTAAATGCATGCTTCCCATCGATCAAGGCTTATTTGTGAAAAGGGTGGTGTAAGGAGTGCACTAAATACATTCTCATAGCAAAATTGGAATTTATGAGGAGTACGAGACCCTACTACGCACATATTTCCTTGTTGGTGGCACTTAGCAAGCTATTGATAATGGAAAAACATTTACTGCATGTACGTGTGAGGATTGAATGCACCTAAAAATAATTTTTTTGTTAAGTGTTGGGTTGTCTAAAGCAACTATCACTCTGAAAGATATTTCTATGAATCCTTCCAAGAAAGCAACAATGGTGGAAGCATCATCCCCTGGTCAAGACACTAGAGTCTCATTCCAAAGGATAGGTTACACCAACATCTTTGGAGAAGTGTCGTATGCTAATGCCTCGGTGCTAGAGGACTGGAGGTTTATGCATACTAGAGTCATACAAATAGGAAACCCCATCAGGGATGAGATGGTAAGAGATTTCGCAGGAAACATTTATGACCCAAAGCTATGTGTAAACCCTAAGAGCCTTAGGGAAGGAGCAATGCAGAGAATTTTTACCCATGGGTGAATGGATGGCTTCAAAACTCATCTTTGGCATTGTGGTTTTCCACAATTCATAAAACCCTATATGCATCCATGCCCAAAGTTGGTTAATGCATGTGCAAAAAAAATGGACAAAGAAATTGGGGCTATTACTAGCAACATGATCAAGGTTACCATCAATGTGATAGCCATCCATGATATGTTGTGCATCCCTATAAATTGAGAGGTCGAACATTTCCAAAGTAGAAGAATCAAAGATTTCTAGAGAGCCAGGGACAAAAAGTTAAAATTCTATAGAGAAGAAATGACTAAAGGGTTGGATAATAAGCAATTGGTTTTCCCTTTAGCACATAGAGAGTTCAAGTCGGGTGTGTAGATGATCTTCTCAATGCTAGCTTTCATTTATGGCTAGGATAGTGATGATGAGGTCTACAAGTACTAGATGGTTTTTTCCTTCCTACTCAAGAAGGAGAGGAGCCAAAAATATTTTGATTTTGTTGATGCAATCACCAATGGAATGGTGGAATAATTAATAGATTATAGCACTACCTTGAATTCAGGTATTCCTCTTTTTTGGTACACTTACATTTACATCAAAACCCTAAAAAACTTAGTGGATATTTTCCACTCAGTAATGAAAGGAATTTTTTTTTTGGATTCTATGCTATGGAGATAGAATAACAAAATCTAAACACTCTCATTCAAGGACAAACCCTAGAGATCTCAACCTCAAGTATGCAAAGGAGAAAGAGATCTTGCAATAGGGTTGTCCTAGGGTTTTATTGTAAACTAATGATGGGTTCACCACCAAGCTAGGGCTTGGAAAGACTAGTGCAATGAAAGACTTGATTATGAAACTTAATGATATGCAAGGCTTAATTAAATGACTTACAAATGCATATAAATCAAAATAGAAAGATGTATAATTAGAAGTGTGCACCTAGAAACCTATAGAGGCTTGAATGAAGTCCTAAAATTCTATAAAAATTGATTTTGAGGCTCACTAGGACTCATACGCCAGTCTAGGTGATTCAGTCCTAGTCTGGGTTCAATTTAGTCCCAGATTGGGTTTTCTACACCAAAATTGGGATCTGACAGTGCTAATTTTGAATATCCAAAAACCTTGAAAATTGGTTGTACCAGGACTCATATTCCCAAGGTGGCATATCATTCCTAGTGTTCTTTTTCTAAAGGTTAAGGCCTGATTCTACCGTCTAGTATCTTCTCTTTCCACCACACTTTGTTTCTGGACTTGAAACCCTGATTTCAAACCTATGGATGACTTTTTGTGAGGATAGCAACCTTAGAAATAAGGGGACAACTCCAATAACTTTCTCCAAACTTGTAACCTATTCTTCATGGGATCTTCAAGCTCCAAGACACTTAGATCTACAATCAAACATGTAGAGAGAGAAAAAAATTACTAATTTATTAGTAAATGGGGATTTTCCTTGGTCAAACCCCTTTAAGGTAATTAAACCAAATGATGAGATAATGAAATAAGGATATGAACAATGAAACATAGTACATGAAACATGAATAATGATACCTTGAATGATGTATTGTAAATCTACAATCTAACATGAAATGACCATGAAGGATGTAGATCTAGATCTTGGAATAAGTGTAGAACAATGCTTGACCTTGGATCTTGAATGCAACATCACAACACTAGCTCAATAACATGCTTTATGCTTGATATCCTTGAAATGATGATGGATCTTAAATTACTACAACAATTGATGAAGAATTTTTCCCTTGAATTCCTTAGAAATGATCTTGAATGCTCTCTAGATGATCTTGTGAAGTCTTGGAATACTTACGTCTTGAATGCTTGACTTAATATCATGAATGCTTCAATGAAATAATGATTTGATACCTCATTTATATATGAAACCATCTAATATCTTGTTAATTAGATTCCACAGGTTGACATCCATTTAATTTGAACTTAAAACCCTAGATTTTCTTGCTCAAAACCCTAAAAGGGGCCAAATGGGACTCATATGCCACACCTGGTGTATGGGTCCCACCTATTTAGGACTCATATGCCTAGGGTAGTGTATGGGTTCTACAGGGCCTTTTTATGTGGAAAAAGTGTTGGGGTGTTAAGAAATTTTAGCTTATTTGTTGATATTGCAAGGGTTTTGATTGAAATATGCCTTAGGATGCACAATATAGGGTTTTAGGGGCCTATTAATGATGATATTAAGGTCGTAAATGCAAGAGGGCTGAAAATTCAATGTGAAAGTGTAAATAAATATACTTTACCACATCAAATTAAGGAAAAAATAGGTATTTTTTAGCTTAGAAGTGCCCTAAACCCAATGTGAAAGTTTACAACACATTACAACACTAGATTAGGTCTATTTAGTTTACAAGCCTCATAAATTTAATGTGAAGGTGTAAACAAATACACTTTTCAACACCAAACTAAGGAAGAGATTGGTTTATTTAGCTTAGCCCAAGACCTAATGTGAATGTGTAAAACACATTACAACACTAGATCAAGGCAATGTTAAATCCAATTTGTCATTAGTTATTCCCAAATCAATCAAGGAAGAGGTGCACTTTTTTCTGTTATTGCATTTAGCCCCCACTTTAGTAAGAGGATGAACTTGCTTCAAAATCATACTAAAGTAGACATTCAAGATGGGTCCAAGTGTACCAATGCAGAAAAAATAGGATGAAAAAGATTGAAGGAGGTGGCCAATCCCCCAGGATACAAGATCCTATGTGAAATTGACATAAGCATAGAGGGACACACACACAGTATAAGATTTGTTGAAAAAAAAGATACATGAATATATAATTCCAAAGACATGAAGGAGAAAGGGAAAGAAAGAAAAGGTAGATAAAGCTTCAACTATTTTTCCAACACAATGTGGATCAAATCTAGGTTGTCTTGTCTAAAAATGCACGCTCACTTTAAGGCAACGAAACTTCAGGCTACCCATTGGGTGAGTAATCCAAGAAGGTGATGCACATAAACTCATGGACAGTATGTGCTCACACACACATGCAAGTGGCTAAGGGAAAGTCATGCCTTGGATTGGCTTCCTGTCAAACCATACCAAAGTTATACCTTATGATAACTATGATAAAGCACCACCCAACAATGTACTTGGAGCTTCATACGCTTGGAGCTCATGAACAAACAATAAACTTAGAATTTCATGGGGCAAGCAAAGATTTATATGCTTGGAACTCATGAACAAACAAGATGGCTCCACAGGCATGCAAAGTTTGTTATGCAAGGTGGATTCAAAGGGTTTTTTCTTAATTCATGCAAGGTCTCTTCTAAGGGAACACCATGCCTAATCTCTCCAAGAGAGGAAAATTCAAAGAAATATCACTCTCATATGAAATCAAACCCAATGACACCACCAACAAAAGGACACTTCGTAGGAAGAAAGAAAATAATGCAATGAAACATGAGTGTTGATGTATGCCCCCACTTTAAAGTGGTTTCTAACACTATTTCTATGAGAAATTTCTTTAAAGTAGAAGTAGAAATGAGAGATTATTCAAAAATCCCTATGCCAAGTCATATGTTTCCAATAAGCTACATCATGGAAAGAGAATGGGTTTTCCCCAAAAATGTATAACTTGGTATGCCACATGCGAGTCAAATTAAGGCATGGCATCCACATCCCAAGCTTGCACTTATGTGTACATGAAAGGCGGACAACTAGCCAAAAGAGACAAGTCATATACAAGGAAAAGGTTACCTAACCCCTTTCCCCCACTTAGTGCAAGACAAGGATGAGTCAAAATGATTGATGAGAAGCATGTTAGAGTGAAAATCAGTATGGATTAGAGGAATTGGGTACCTCAATAAAAGGAAGGGCACCACAATCATTAAGATGTTGAATTTTATCACTTAAAGCCTTACATTCATTAGCAGAATGACCATGAACTCTATGATATGTGCAAAATGAATTCTTGTAGTAAAATTTATTTCATGCTCTTGGAGGGAGAGATATCAAACAATCTTGGAAGAGTCTTGTCAATATACTCTCTTGATCAAAAGTAGAGGATGTTTCATTAGTTTGTGAAAAAGGTATATCTTGCTTAGTACCAGATGTTATACTTACACAAAACTTTTTATATTCTGATATTTTTTTCTCTCCTTTATGGGAGGGTGTAAAATCTAATGAATTCAAATCATTAGTGTTTTGTGAGATGACATTGACATTAAGTGATGATTTTTTGTTTGTTTGATTTCTTGCACAGGATAAAAATCAAGACCACTAGTGTCTATCAATTTAGGATGCACTACTGTTAAAGTCGGCTTAGAAGAATCTTTTGTAAGAGTTTTGATATTGAGTGAAGGATTTTTTGTTTCTTTTGAGGGACAATAACCAAGACCACTAGTCTTTTCTTGTGTGTGAGGCTCTATAGGGACACAAATACCTTATTCTTTAATACCACATCCTTTTCCACTATATCCCAATTGTTTCATAGGTTGATAAACTCTTCTATAAAGCCTTTCCATTTCTTTAGGATTTAGAGGTTTTTGATAGTTAGTTTCATCAAAGTTGGTTGTGTATGTTTTCTTTTCTTCTAAAGTGGTTGAGGTGGATGCTTTCAAAGGGTCTTTTGACTTTTGTGTTGACATTACTATTTTTTCTTTTCCCTTTCCAGAGTCTTTGTTTATGATCTTGAATTCTCCCATGAATGTTGGTTCAAAGTCTAATGAACCTCAATCATCCTCTAATAGATTCATGACTTCCTCAATATGTTTTTCTTTATCTTTTTCTTTCATGGGTTTTGCTTGTGTAGTTGGTGTTAATGTTTTCAAAGGAATTTCCTAGCCTTTCTCAATGTTCAAATAATTGTTTGGGTCAGGTTCATCTTTGAGTGTGTAGAATTTTTTGTTGTAAATATACTTTATTTTACGATGAAGAGTTGAAGGAATCCCATTAATTGCATGAATCCACGGTCTTCCTAAAAAGAGGTTATATGAAAGATCATGAGGTATAATTTGGATTGGTGTTTCTAATGTGCCCTTTCTAGCTATAATAGGTAAATTGATCACACCAAGTGGTTGTTTTCCTACATTGTTGAATCCCCTAATAGATAAAGAGTCAGGTTGAATTTATGATTTATCTACACCAAGCCTATACAAAATGGTCACAATACACACATTAAGGGCTAAGTCATTGTCAACGAGGGTTCATGTTGAGGGTTTGCTTTATGCATAACCTATTATGGCTAACTATTATCTTGAAAGAATAATTTTATTTTTGCACTTCCAAAGGAGGGAGCTCACTTTGGTGGAAAAAATGTTAGCATTTACTCCTTGAATCATGGTTGCTATGTCATTTAGGTTTGTACTAGAGGGGACCACAACTTTTTGCAAGGCTTTTAGAATCATAGTGTGGTAATTAGGTGAATTCTAAATTAGGTCCCATAGGGATATCTTTTCAAAAGTATTCTTAAGTTTTTCAACAAGATCATACTCCTTCCCACTATGCGAAGGAAAATGAGGAGGACCAAGTAAGATAGGATTAGGCAATGGGAGGGATGTTGAAGGTGCTTTTCTTAGTTATGGATTTTTTCTAGTGTTATATGTATGAGCAACAATATTATGACTTGAATACTATGACACATTATTCTTAGGTGGGTAAAGGACAAGTTTAGGTTTATTTTGAGTTGGAGGTTTGTGTGAAGGTGGCTTGTAAAGGATGAGTTGAGACTAAATAATATTAACATCCCTTAGTGAATGAGAGCCTACTGTTACTTCATCATCTTCACCTAAGGAAACTATATAATTATTGTCCATGTTATCATTTTCTTGCACCATGATATCCTCCCTAGGAGGAAAGTTCTTAGGAGAACTACAAGCTAGATGTTCTTGACATTTAAAGGTTGGTTCTTATAAAATGAATTCATCACAAATGGGGGAATGATCAATGGTTAAATTCTCTTGTTTATCCATGATGTTATTGTCTTGTTCAATAATCTTTTCCCTAGGGGAAGAGAGAAAAAGTTATATTTTCATTATTTTCATCGATTGCATTTTCTAACATCAAAGTATCTTATTTAGCAATAATAGAGGTACTAGGAGAAGAAAAAATATGATCGCCATGATTGTTCATGATTTCATTCTTGTTTTCTAGGGTCTGATTCTCTTATGCCATAAGTTTTTCCCTAGTATGAGAGCTCTTAGGGTGGAACAAACAAGATATTCATCACATTCAATGGTTAGATTTTATAAATTAGCTTCATTAAAAATAAGGGAGGCATTGAGAGAAGGAAAATCATGCTTTCCAAATAGATTTATCCGAATGGTAGGAGCACTAGGAAAGGGAGAAATGATATTTTCTTGAATTTCAAGGGTATCTTCTAACAAAATACTATCATCTTCATTACTATGAATGATATTAGGAGAAGAACCAATGCTATTATCATGGCTATCTAAAATTACATCTGTATGCTCTATAATGTATTCCCAAGTGGGAGAGGTAGGATTGTCATAGTTCTCAATCATTAGATCTCTTAACACCAACGTCCTCCTCAGAAATGTAATTTTCATAGTCATTCATGATTGTAGCATTCTCACAAGTAGGGGAAGTGTTGGGAGAGGAATGTAAACTAAGTAAAGTGGTGGCAATGATTTCATCTTATGTTGTTATACTATCTTCCCAAGGGGAAGGAGGAGAAGGAAAAAAAAGACCTTAATGATTCTCAACGATTGCATCTTCTTTCACCAAGATACCTTTGTCACTAAAAGGAGAGGTATTGAGAGAAGAACAACTATGATTGTCATGAATTTCCATGCTTGTATCTTCTTCTATCAAATCATTCCCACAAATAGGAGAGATAGGAGGGGGTGTATATTTAAGGAAAGCATCAACATTTTTAGTTTCTTACACTAAGACACTCTCATAACTAGGAAGTGTATTGAAATAATGACTAACATGCTTATTGACTAAATTTTTCTTTGCAAACTTGGAAAAGAAACGAACTAAAATTTGTGCAAAGTAATCTATGCAAACTTAAAATGAAATGTAAAGACCTAGAATTAAATGCAATTTTCAGATTTTAAACAAGGTAATTTACTGATTACACAATGAAATAATCTGAAAATGAAATATTGTAAATGTGAATTTGGAATTAAGCAGTGTATGAAATGAACCCATTCAAGCTATATTTAATGAAATTCATGTAATATAAACTAAAAAAATTGAAATAGATAACTAATGGTAGCAAAAAAAAGTGCATAAACAAGGTTTTAAATGCTATAAAATGCAGCTTAAAATATGGACTGGGACTAAATTGCCCAAAGGGGCGTATGAGTCCCAATTACGGTTTTTTTCACAATTTTTAAAGAAATTTTAAGTGTTTTCTATGCTTTTTAGTTTGTATAAGCTAAAAATTAAGTGAAAATTCAAATTTTATATGATTTTCAATGATTTAAGATGCAAAAATGCAACCTATATGCACTTTCACTAATGCAAGATTAGAAACCCTAGAATGCTAATTAACTAATGCAAACCATAATGCAATGTTAATGCAAGAAAGATATAGGATGATGCACTCCAAAATGAGAATTATGATGTTCTAAATGGAGGTTCACCAAAATGAAATGAAGAATTTTTTTTTGGATTTTATGCTAGGGAGATAGAATAAAAAAATCCAAACACTCTCATTCAAGGGAAAACCCTAGAGATCTCAACCTCAAGTATGTAAAGGAGAATGATATATTGCAATAGGGTTGTCCTAGGGTTTGATTGTAAAATAATGAGGGGTTCACCACCAAGCTAGGGATTGGAAAGATCAATGCAATGCAAGACCTAATTATGAAACTTAATGATATGCAAGGCTTAATTAAATGACCTAGAAATGCATATAAATTAGAATAGAAAGATGTAAAATCAGAAGTGTGCACTTGGAAAACTATAGAGGCTCGAATGAAGTCTTAAAATGCTGCAAACACTGATTATGAGGCTGACTAGGACTCATATGATAGTCTGGGCAACTTAGTCCCAGGATGGGTTTTCTGCATCAAAATTGGAATCTGATAGTGCTAATTCTAAATCTCTAGAAACCCTAAAAATTGGATGTACTGGGAATCCTACACCCAAGGTGGCATATCAGTCTTAGTGTGCTATTTATGAAATTTAAGGTCTAATTCTTCCCTCCAATCTCTTCTCTTTCCACCACACTTTGTTTTCAGACTTGAAACCCTAATTTCAGACATGTAGATGACTTTTTGTAAAGATAGCAACCTTGGAAATGAGGGGACAACTCCAAAAAAGTTCTCCAAGCTTGTAACCTAATCTTCATGGGATCTTCAAGCTCCAAGACACCTAGATCTGCAATCACACATGTAGAGAGAGAAAAACTTGTTGATTTGTTAGTGAATGGGGGTTTGACTTGGTCAAACCCCTTTAAGGTAATTAAACAAAATCATGAGATAATGAAATAAGGATATGAAAAATGAAACATAGGACATGAAACATGAATAATGATACCTTGAATGTTTTCTTGTAAATCTACAATCTAACATGAAATGACCATGAACAATGTAGATCTAGATCTTCGAATAAGTGTAGAACAATGCTCTACCTTGGATCTTGAATGCAACATCACAACACTAGAACAAGACACATGCTTGATGCTTGATATCCTTGACATGATGATGGATCTTGAATTGATACAACAATTGATGAGAATTCTACCCTTGAATGCTCTCTAGATGATCTTGTGAAGTCTTGGAAAGCTTAACTCTTGAGTGATTGACTTGATATCGTGAATGCTTCCATGAAATAATGATTTGAGACCTCATTTATATAGGATATCCATCTAATATCCTGTTAATTAGATCCCGCAGAATGATATACATGAAATTTAAATTTAAAACCCAAATTTTCTTAGTCAAAACCCTAAAAAGGGGTCAAATGGGACTCATATGCCACACCTGGCATATGGGTCCCACCTAGGTGGGACTTTTACACCCAAGGTGGTGTATGGGTCTCACAGGGCCTTTTTAGGCACTCGTAAAAGTGTCAGGGTGTTAGGAAATTAAGTTTATTTACTGATATTGTTAGGATTTTGATTGAAATATGCCTTGGGATGCACAATATAGGGCTTAGGGTCCTATTAATGATGATATTAAGGTCATAAATGCAAGAGGTCTCAAAATTAAATGTGAAAGTGGAAATAAATATACTTTACAATATCAAATTAAGGTAAAAATAGGTCTTTTTAGCTTAGAAGGGGCCTAAAACCAATGTGAAAGTGTACAACACATTACAACACTAGATTAGGTCCATTTAGTTTACAGGCCTCCTAAATTTAATGTGAAGGTGTAAATAAATACAATTTACAACACTAAATTAAGGAAAAATTAGGTTTATTTAGCTTAAAAAGGGCCCAAGACCTAATGTGAATGTGTAAAACACATTACAACACTAGATCAAGGCAATATTAAGTCCAATTTTTCATTAATTATTCCTAAATCAAGCAAGGAAAAGGCATAATTTTTTTGTTATTACAAGTAAGTTTGATACGACGTGGTTATACAAGCCAATTTCATCTTGGACCCATGTGAAATCCATAACATGGGATTACTATTCCTTTTTTGATTATTTCCAACAACTAGTACTCTTAGATCTATCTCCACACCCTTTGAGTAGGTTCTCTCCTTAAGTTTTGGAATGGATGAAAATATACAAGACCCTAGTAGATTATTTCTTTGAAGCAAATTTTTCTTTCATCAAATTTCATGTTTTCATTGGGGAAAATTTTGGGCTTCTTAAATTTATAATAGACAAAACCCTCACCTTAGAGGCATATTGTTGGTGTAGTTAACCAAGGCTTGCTTGCACAATCAACTTAAGAAGACCTTTTCCCTGTCTTCTTCTTGGAACCTGATACCAATAGGTTCTTGTTAGACTTGGATGATTAACCAAATCCTACTCCAACTCTTCCCCAAGAGTTTTCCACTTGTGCTTTACCTTGGAAGACCAACACCTCTTTTGCAACTGGTATACTCTCTCCTAGACTTAGAAGAATCTAAGTGCCAACATCACATACAATCTTGAACTATTTGTAGGGGTGTTAGAAACATTGAAAACATGCCAATCACATCCATTAGATTTCATTTGGGATGTTCTTAGATCTTTGTTCTTACCGATTCCAAGATTTTTCTTTGAAGAGGCCTAATTCCTTGTAGCCCTTACCAGTCACCTTTTTGCTTTTATTACTCAAACTTCCCAAACAACCTAGAAAATAAACTTCACTTTCAGATACCCTTTTTGGTCCTTTAAAATATTCACAGGGTTTTAGACCCCTGTCTCCTCCATACACAGGTTTCCTATATCCTAGGGAAAATAGGGCTAATAGGCCTAATTAGTAGGGTTCCACTGAGTTCTTGCTCCTCTCTCACACAATGGATTGTTTAGACCTCAATCCTTCTAGCATGTGAATATTTTATCTTACCCTACCTAATACCATGCTTTTTCCGTACTGTACTTCTAACCCCTGCCTATACTTTTCACTTTTCTCTATCAAACCTCTAACTGGACTTCCCAAGCTTGCCTAGGGTTTGATTTTAAAAATGCTTGCTTGACTCCACATGACTCCGACTACTAAATATTTATAGACACATGGCTCCCCTAACAAATCCATCTACTCTCAGGAAAACCCCATGGCTAGATTTCATGGGGGAGCCATTAAAGGACTGACTGTTCAAAACAAATCCAACAAACCCTCTAGACCCTAATCTATGAATTCACAACACTAATTTAACTCAAATTAACTTGCTTAAAGAATGAAAAAGACTTAAAACTACACTATGAACATGAATACAATGCCAAATCAGTATATACAATGCATTTGATATCACTATTTCTTCAAAACACACGGTAAACTCAGAATTTGCAGACTTCTCTCTATTCACACAAACCAAAAACTTGATTACAATGGACTCACTGCTTGCCTTCGATCCATTACCTTACATTGATGCCTTTTTCCATGTTTCAAGGGATGTTGGTCGATCCCACACTCCTAACTTTGAGGGGATCCAAGATAACTAAGTTGCATGCAACCTGACAAATGTTGTCATGCAACTTTGCAACAACTTTTTGCAACTTATCATTATTTCCTCTCCCTAATTCTTAGGACCTCTAACTCCTTGATTCTGAGCATCCAACTCCCTTAACTGCCTTTTAGCATCTTCTAACAACATAGATGCATTTAGAACACATTTAAGGCTCAACTTTCAATCCAAACTACTAAGCTAATTAAAGCAAAAGATAATTAACAAAACTAAGCTATGGTGACCTTAGTCCTAATGACTAATTCACCTATTCCACACATAAGCAAGACCTTCTAAGGTCCAAAATAAACACACTATTAGCCTAACTTGGCTAAGGTCAGGTACAAGCCAAAATTGACAAATAACAAAATGGAGGTTAGCCTAGGTGCTCCTGCACCATCCTCCCCAAAGCAAAAGAGTTCAATCCACCCTTGGATTGAGTAAGTTGAGATCAATGCCCAACTTCTTGAATTCTGATTCCTTGATCCACACTGCATCAGCATTAGGTTGGCCATGCCTTTTAATCAGATGTTCTTTGTATTCCTTGGTCCTAGTCTTCTTGTAGACCTTGGTATCCAGTATACTACCAGCTTGTTTGACTATAGCAAAAGGTAACTTGAGCTCTTCCACATCATGGATGACTTCATTTAGGTTCTGATCCATATCTAGTGATGGTCCTTTATAATGAACCAAGTCTGCAATATTGAAAACAAGGGACAGTCCACTGTCATCTAGTAGCTACACTTTGAAAGCATTGTTTCCATATTTTTCTAAGATAGGATAGGGACCTATCCTCTTCATCTGCAACTTGTGAGGAACTCCTTTTGGAAACCTAGACTTGTTTAAATGCACCATCACCAAGTCTCCAACATTGAACTGCGCTTCTCTTCTATGCTCATCCACCTTAGTCTTATACTTCATGTTATTTTTTTCCAATGTCTTCCTGACTGTATCATGAATCTCTTGCATTGCATAAGAAAAATATTCAGCATATCCACTTCCCTTGACTCCATCCTTTACGTCTCTTAGCTCATAGACTCCTCTAGGATGTAATCCATAGACAATTTCAAAGGGACTCTTCCCTGTTGACCTGTTCACAGTGTCATTATAAGCATATTCAGCTTGTCCAATCAACTGATCCCATTTTTGACCATACTCCTTGGTCAAGCACCTTAATAGATTTCCAAGACTTCTATTTACAACTTTGGTCTGACCATCAGTTTGGGGATGGTATGCAGATCCAAAGGATAAATTATTGCCCAATCTCTGCCAAAGTGTCTTCCAAAAATGGCTCATGAACTTGGTGTCTCAGTCTGATACAATGCTTATAGGTAACCCATGTATTCTTACTATCTCCTTGAAGAAAAGATAGTCTATTTGACTGGAATCATTGGTTGTTTTACATGGAACAAAGTGAACCATCTTGTTGAATTTGTCTACAACCACATAAACATTGTCCATGCCTTGTCTTGTCTTGGGTAACCCAACTACAAAATCCATACTCAAGCATTCCCATGGCCTAGTAGGAATAGGCAGTGGTTGGTATAAGCCTACATTTGAAGAAGTACTTTGGCCTTTTGACATAATATACAACTCTCCACATACCTCCTAACATCTAGGTTCATCCTTGGCCAATAGTAAAACCTTTGAACAAGTTCTTGAGTCTTTGTAATTCCCAAAGTGACCACTTAATGCACCATTATGCTTTTCTTGTATCAAATTCTCTCTAATAGAGCCTCTAGGGACACATAACTGATTCCCTTTAAACAAAAGATCACTTTGCAAAGTATATTCAGCATATTTACTATGAAAATGATTCTTGTATTCAGCACATACCTTATAAATGTTTGCAAAATCTTCATCATCTACATATAGATCCTTGAAATGATCTATTCCCATGCTCTTTAGCTGAATTTCTTGAATGGTGAGGACTCTTCTGCTCAAGGCATCTGCCACCTTGTTGAGTACTCCTTTCTTGTGCTTGATATTGAAGGTGTAAGCTTGCAGGTATTCCACCCATTTCATGTGTCTGTGACTCAATTTCTCTTGTGAATTTAGGAAACTAAGTGCTTGGTTGTCTGAATACACTATGAATTCCTTGGGAAGCAAGTAGTGCCTCCATTTCCTTAAAGCCTGGACCAATGCATACATCTCAAGGTCATAAGAAGAATACTTCTTCTTGGCTTCACTTAACTTCTCTAAATGAAAAGCCACCGGTCTTCCCTCTTGACTGAGAACAGCTCCAATAGCCACATTGCTTGCATCACACTCAATAGTGAATAGCTTCTCAAAGCTTGGTAACACCAAAACAGGTTGTGTAGCTGTCTTTTCTTTCAACAACTCAAAACTTTTATTAGCTTGCTCATTCCATACAAACTTAGTCTTCATTCCTCCTTTAATGGTATCCAACATAGGAGTACAAATAGCACTAAATTTCCTTATGAACTTCCTATAATATTGAGCAAGACCATGAAAACTTCTTACCTCTGTTGCTATCTTTGGAGTAGGCCAATTGAGGATGGCTTCCACTTTGTTGCTATCCATTTTCAAGTTTCCATGTGATAGCACAAACCCAAGGTACACCAGCTCTGTTTTGATGAATTCACACTTTTCGAAGTTGATCATCAATTTCTCCTCCTGCAGCTTCTTGAAAATCAACTCTATCTGTTTGAGGTGCTCTTCTCTTATTTTGCTATAGATCAGTATATCATCAAGATACACTTCTACAAATTTTCCAATGTAGTCTTTGAGGATTTCATTCATGAGTCTCATGAATGTGGAGGGGGCATTAGATAGTCCAAATGGCATAACTAGCCACTCATATAGAACTTCATTGGTTTTGAAGGTTGTTTTCCACTCATCTCCCTCATGTATTCTGATTTGGTGATAACCATTCTTTATGTCTATCTTGCTATAGTACCTAGCTTCAACTAGACAATCCATAAGGTCTTCAATCCTAGGAATAGGGAACCTATGCCTAATGGTTATCTTGTTTATTGCCCTAGAGTCGGTACAAAGCCTCCATTCTCCTCCCTTTTTAGGTGCTAAGATAGTGGGTACTGCACATGGACTAATACTTTTCCTAATGAGACCTTGGTTTAGGAGTTCTTGAATTTTCCTAGCTATTTCCTCATTTTGTTGAGGGGTCATCTTGTAAGCTGCCTTGTTTGGTAGGGTAGCCCCTGGTATCAAGTCTATCCTATGAATTATGGCTCTTTTAGGGGGTAATGTTGCTAGTTTTCCACTACTCACAATGCCTTCATAGGTTTGCAACATCTTCTATATTTCCTTAGGTAGCTCTAGCTTTTCAGTTGCTTTCTCATCACTTACCTCTCTTGGCTTTAACATCACTGCATATCCAAATCCTTTTCCTTCTTCCAAGGCTTCTAAGAACTCTTTTTCACCAACCATGAGCAATTTTGGACCTGATGTCTGCACCTCTGCATCTTCTAACAGTGACTGAATTCTAAATGTTACCTTATCCTTCTTGAAAGTTTAAGAGTTATTTGCTCCATCATGCACAACTTGGCAATCAAATTGCCATGGTCTACCTAGGAGCAAGTGACATGCATCCATAGGTAACACATCACACAAGACCTTGTCTTTGTACCTCCCAATTGAGAACTCCACCCATGCTTGCTCATTCACCAAGACATGTTGACCTTTATTGAGCCATGTGACCTTGCAAGGATTGGTGTGGGGTATCCTTGTCAACTTCAGCTTGCTAACTATCTCCTCTGACACAATATTGTTAGTAGACCCTGAGTCAATGATGGGTCTACACACTTTCCCCATCATCTTGCACTTTATCCTAAACAAGGACCTCCTTTGGCTTGGTTCTTCCTTAACCGGCTCCTTGATCAAAGTTCACCTCATCATGAGGTTCTCACCTTCCTCAAAATTCAATGGTACTTCAAAATGTTTCTTTGCTACATTTTTCTCATCATAAACTAGATTTTTTCTTTTGTCACCTCCATGAGAAGTACTATCTTTCTCTGGACATCTATAGGCCGGGTGTCCCATTTGATTGCAGTGGTAACACTTCATCTTGGTAAAGTAATTACCTCTTCCTTGTCCACCACTTCTTCCTCTAGAGCTAGAGCCTCTTCCTCTACCACCTCTACTAGAGCTTCCTTCTTGCTGATCAGAGTACTTGATTTCTCCTTGGGCCCTTGGTTCTGAACTCCTTCCACCATATCCACCTCTTTGTCCTCTACTGTCTTTTCCTTTACCTCTACTTTTGAAGGTTTTCTCTTGCTTCTTTTTGCCTTTCTCCTCTATCTTTAAGGCCATTTGATAACATTAGCGGATGGTTTTGAAGTTCACTAGGGTCATATCTTCTTGAATAGACCATTTAAGCCCATTCAAATACCTTGCTAGCTTGATGCTTTCATCTTCAACCACCTTTGATCTGAGGCACAACTTTTGGAACTCCTCGGTGTATGTTTGGACATCCATATCTTTTTTTCTAAGATTGTGTCTCCTTTGATGCAACTGGACTTCATAATCATCAGGTAGGTAGGTCTGCTTGATCTTGGTTACCATGCCTCTCCATGTAACTATAGGACCCTTTCCTTCTTTCTCTCTTTTAGCTTGTACAAACTTCCACCATGTGAGAGATGAACCTCTCAACCTTGACTTAGCCACCTTAGATTTTTGGGCTTCTGTTACACCATCACATTCAAAGTGATTCTCTATACTTTCAATCCAGTCCATGACTGAATTAGGGTCCATTTTTCCACTAAATAGTGGCACTCCTTCCAAAGCTTTGCCACTTAAGGTCTGCAATGCCTTCAAGAAGGGTTCTTCAACAAGGACAGGGTTAGGCTTTGGAGCTTCCTCCTCCAAGTCCTCTTCCTTTTCCTTTGCTTCCTGCTCTTCCTTCTGTTCTATCTTATCCTTTACTTTGTTTGTTGTTTCTTGGACTTCATCCAAGAGCTTCTCCATTTGAGACAACCTTTCTCTTAGCAGCTGGTTGTCCTCTTCTTGCTCTTCTACCTTCTTGGCTAACTCAGCATTAGTCACTATGGTTCTTTCTTCCTCTATTGTATTCTCTCCTACTGAATCAGTGGGTTGCAACATCAATCACAAGCTTGATCAAACAAAGGCTCTGATACCAATATGGTGTAGTGAACCAAGGCTTGCTTGCACAATCAACTTAAGAAGACCTTTTCCTTGTCTTCTTCCTAGAACCTGATACCAATAGGTTCTTGTTAGACTTAATTGATTAACCAAATCCTACTCCAACTCTTCCCCAAGAGTTTTCCACTTGTGCTTTACCTTGGAAGACCAACACCTCTTTTGCAACTGGTATACTCTCTCCTAGACTTAGAAGAATCTAAGTGCCAACATCACATACAATCTTGAACTATTTGTAGGGGTGTTAGAAACATTGAAAACATGCCAATCACATCCATTAGATTTCATCTGGGATGTTCTTAGATCTTTGTTCTTACCGATTCCAAGATTTTGTTTTGAAGAGGCCTAATTCCTTGTAGCCCTTACCAGTCACCTTTTTTCTTTTCTTGCTCAAACTTCCCAAACAACCTAGAAAATAAACTTCACTTTCAGATACCCTTTTTGGTCCTTTAAAATATTCACAGGGTTTCAGACCCCTGTCTCCTCCGTACACAGGTTTCCTATATCCTAGGGAAAATAGGGCTAATAGGCCTAATTAGTAGGGTTCCACTGATTTCTTGCTCCTCTCTCACACAATGGATTGTTTAGACCTCAATCCTTCTAGCATGTGAATATTTTATCTTACCCTACCTAATACCATGATTTTTTCGAACTGTACTTCTAACCCCTGCCTATACTTTTCACTTTTCTCTATCAAACCTCTAACCGGACTTCCCAAGCTCGCCTAGGGTTTGATTTTAAAAATTATTGCTTGAATCCACATGACTCCTACTGCTAAATATTTATAGACACATGGCTCCCCTAACAAATCCATCTACTCTCAGGAAAACCCCATGGCTAGATTTCATGGGGGAGCCATTAAAGGACTGACTGTTCAAAACAAATCCAACAAACCCTCTAGACCCTAATTTATGAATTCACAACACTAATTTAACTCAGATTAACTTGCTTACAGAATGAAAAAGACTTAAAACTACACTATGAACATGAATACAATGCCAAATTAGTATATACAATGCATTTGATATCACTATTTCTTCAAAACACACGGTAAACTTAGAATTTGCAGACTTCTCTCTATTCACACAAACCAAAAACTTGATTACAATGGACTCATTGCTTTCCTTCAAGCCATTACCTTACATATATGCATTTTTCCATGTTTCAAGGGATGTTGGTCGATCCCACACTCCTAACTTTGAGGGGATCCAAGATAACTAAGTCGCATACAACCTGACAAATGTTGTCATGCAACTTTGCAACAACTTTTTGCAACTTATCATTATGTCCTCTCCCTAATTCTTAGGACCTCTAACTCCTTGATTCTGAGCATCCAACTCCCTTAACTTCCTTTTAGCATCTTCTAACAACATAGATGCATTTAGAACACATTTAAGGCTCAACTTTCAATCCAAACTACTAAGCTAATTAAAGCAAAAGATAATTAACAAAACGAAGCTATGGTGACCTTAGTCCTAATGACTAATTCACCTATTCCACACACAAGCAAGACCTTCTAAGTTCCAAAATAAACACACTATTACCCTGACTTGGCTAAGGTCAGGTACAAGCCAAAATTGACAAATAACAAAATGGAGGTTAGCCTAGGTGCTCCTGCACCAGTTGCCAAGTATCCATTGCTAGAAAAGCTTAAAATAATGGGAGACATAAGAAAGTGATTTATGCAATTCCCTTTACCATAGCCAAAAGTTAGATAACACTTGTGATGTAGGAGGAATAGGATGTGTTGACTAGCAAGTTGGCCTACCTAGGCCTGGTTTTTATTTGTGATAGTTGGAAGTACAATCCTGATAAATGTCTTTCAATTGTCAAACACAAAGAGCACCATTATCTTGAGTCAGAAAAGAACTCAACCAAGGAGAGATCGGAGGTATACATTGACCTAGCCTTCATACCATTTGAATGACCACCTTGAATCGACTTCTATCCCAAAGTGGTGGAGTTTTGACAGAGCACCTAGATGGACCAGTCCCTCAAAACAGAGCTCAAGAAATTGGGATGTTCAGAAAGAAAGAAGGTGAATTTTTGGAGGTCCCTACAAGAAATCAAGAACCTTAGCCCCTTAAGTTGAATGATGAAAAGCTCGATTAGAACTACGATGTGTTGGAAGAATGAAGTAGAAAATATTATTATACAACTTTTGTGTTGTCATTGATGTCACTATGTTATATGAGTTGTAACTGCAAGTTTAATTTCAAATTTGATCCAATATTCTAAACCAGTATGTAATTATTATCCTCCGGTATTTTGGTCTTTAATTCTCTGCTAATGCATATCTTTCCTTGTGATATTGAGAAATGGTTTTTGATGTTGGAATCTTGTATTTTCAAAATCTCATGTGTTCAAGTACTTGTACGGTGAGTTGGCATTATTCTATTGTTGCATTTTGTTATTAGGTCTATCTTTGGCTGACCTAATGGATGGCTGATGGTTGTAATAGATTAATTTTTTGTTGTAGATGTATGTGTGACCTATCTAAGGTCCATGCTGATATGTTGTAGCATGTTGCATGCTTGAATTTTTTTTGGAAAGTTTTTATACATGATTGAAGTTGACAATCAATCTTTTTGGTGAATAAGGGTTGCCTCTAATTAGGCTGACCTAATTGATTCTTATAGATATATACCAGCTATATACATTGGATCGTTTTGATATTTTTGGAGTGAAGTAGTGAAATGTGCGAAGGTAGTCAAGTATGCGAAGATGATGAAGTGTGCAAAGTTAGTTTACTAAGTATCAAAGGAACTAAATCGACACTGGTTAGGTTTAACTTTATTAGTTCATTTTCTTGTTGTAAGTCATTTTGTTATTGCATCTTTTGTATGTAGTGAGCCTCCCATTTTGGACAGTGAGTCTTGGGAGTGAGCCACCATTTGTAATATTTTATAAATGGTTATACTATATTGTGAGCGAGCTAATTCTCACTGTGGTTTTTCCCATTTCGGGTTTTCCACTTATAAATCTTGGTGTTCATGTGTTGTGTGCTTTTATGTTTTGTTAACTCTTTTGGTCATTCTTACTATTATATGCATTGGAATAATTGGATGGTATTTGTTCAATAAGTTTAAGAAGATATTGATTTACCCCCCCTCTCAGTATCTTGGGTATTCAACAATTGGTATCAGAGCTTGGTTCCTCTGAAGAAGCCTAATAGCTTGAGGAAGATCTTGAAGATTGAACAAATGGATGGTAAAGAAGAAATTTGGGCTGCTCTTGAAGATCTTGACAAGGTTGAAAATGAGAACAGAGATTTGAAAGAAACTATTGATGAGGAAAATGAATGCATCTAGAAATTAAAAGAGCAATTGAAGAAATTCAAAGAAAGACATATAGAAGTGAGTGAGAAATTAAAAAAATAAAATGAAGAGATCACCAAATTGAAGGTGAAAGTGGAGGAAAAGAAAATAAATGAAGATTTCCTGAATATAGTGGTGCAAAGCAAGACTAATGAATGCTCAAGGCTTGAACAAAAAGTGGTGAACCTGAAAGTAGATCTGGAAAAAGAAAAACTATGTGAAGATAAATCTCCACCAAGCTTTATGAGTTGATTGTTGGATAGAAAACAACTAAAGACAAAGGTGGTTTGGGAATGGAAGTAGGTGAGAGCTCTAAGGATGTGCAAACCTCAAAAAAAGTAGATAATTAGAAGACTCGAAATAAAGGAAAACATACAAGAAATCAAATAATTTTTACTAGAAACCCACCTATTAGATAGCCAAATGCTCAAAGGTACCCATCTTTCAATGGTGTTTTCTTTTCATGCAATAAATATGGTCACAAGGCAACAAAGTGTAGAAGTAGAATAAACCAGTATGCTACATCCTTTTCTATAAAATGTTTTGCATGCAAGAAATTTGGACATAGAGCTAGTGAAAGTATAACTTAGATGATGAATTGGTCAAATGGAGGTAGAATGAATCAATCATTTGTTGGATACTACTATACATGTAATAATTTTGGACACAAAGAAAATCAATGTAGATCAAGGGTTAATGGAGGTCAAACAAATCAAAAAAAAAATTGTTTGCTACATCTGCAACAAACCCAAACACATTCCAAGAGTATGCAAAAGAAAAAGAGGAAAACAATTTGATCCGGTAAAGAAGAATGAACCAATGAAGACAATTGACAAGAATGAGGTTAAGAAAGAAATTAAAAAGATTTGGAAGAAGAAAGAAGATCCAAAAACATAAAATGTGTATTTACCCTCATCCGGTGCAGATAATTTCTTTGACAATTAGACCCAACATGGTCTTAGGGGGAGCATTAATAGAAAATTGTTCAAACCCCCTGGATATCTAGTGTGTTAGTTTTTTGCATGAAGATATGTTGTAAATAATGGATAAATAGAGTTTATGCAAAAGGAATCAAAAGAAAAGTTGTAGGAATAATCATTTGCAAAGAAAATTAGGGTTTTTCAGTGCAATAAAGAGGTTTTTTTATCAACTTTTTGAATTCTACTGCATTTAATGTGAATTACAGTAGATCGTTGGTTTATAAAGTAGATTTGTAAGGATTTTTTATCACTTGTGTATTTGAATAAAGTGGAGAGAAATTTGGAGCATTCTTGAGGCGATTTGGAGAGTGAGTTGTGCAAACCCTAGTTCTGGTTTTTCACAGAAGAAAAAGGTATTTTAGTCTTTTGTGTTGTTGTGGGTTTGTGTGAATATTCTTTCTAAAATAATTTGAGCTTGATTTGTGGAGAAATGGAAACCCCTATAGTTGTAAATGTGTTGAAAAGAACTAGACCTTCCTACAAGAAATATTCCATGAAGGTTTTTGAAGACAACTCTTTGGGTTCCTTCTCATTGATTCCTCATGGTGTTATGCCTGTTGAAGACACTGGGATGTACATTTGAGTTAAGACTAAGGAATATGATCATAGAAAATTGATAGATATCAGGTAGAATGAGCTCATCGGGGATGATTTTTTGCAAAGAAATTGGATCAATGGAATTATTTTCCTAACTTTAACTCCATTGTTGATGAAAAATATGTTAAACCATATCTTATCAGAATGCATGATAAGTTCTTGTGGACTGATAGACCTCACCTTATAACTAAAGAAGTGATTAACGATGTTACTGGAATATGTGATACTAGACTAGTACCAGTGTTGAAGTCTATGAAGAATGAAGTGGTGATGTAACTCACCGGTGCAACATTTGATAGAAGGGATCTTGCAAAAAGGCCCATTAATAATCCTGTTGTGAAATATGCAGCTATAATGGGCAGACACAAGATCTACTTTACAAATAGAGAAAATTTAGTGTCTGCTATAGCTATTTACACTAGATATGACATGGCAGAAAATGGTGCAGAATATGATCTTTGTGAACTTCTCCAACAACTGTTGTTTGGAAACTTGAAGATGACAAGGGAGAAGAAACATGCTTTTAAGTTTGGTTCCCTGGTTGTTTTTTTGTTGTTCTACTTTCTTAGAAGACTTCCCAGAAGAGATGATGTGGTGATTTGGGATACATCCAGACTAGTTGCACATAAAATTTTGACTATATGCACAGTTTGGGTGATTTAAAGAGTCAAGATAATGCTCTAACAACATTCTTTGTTGTATTCAAGAGAAACATGAATGAGAGAGAAAGGATTCCAAAGAAAGTTGTTGAAAAATATAAGAATGATATTGTATTGCATGTCTCCTCTGATGATTGCATGATTGAATTTTTTGAATCTCAGACTATCTGGATTCAACCATTGGGTTATGAGGTTATAGAGGATGAAGCCAAAGGCTATGTACAATTTTTGTTGAAAATTATGAAAGATACTAGTGAACCTAGAGTTGGAACTTATGCAGAAAAATCTATGGAAGTTCACTTGGAGAATAGGAATAATGTGATAAGAAAGAAGTTAGATGAAATGCTTAGAAATTCTAGCTTCACTGATGGATATATTGCACAAGGAAGATCCATGGGAGAACAAATGGTTGGAGAAGCATTAGGACTAAGGATATATGGCAGGACTACTCCTTCAAAACCAACCATAGCTCCTACAGTGAAGGTTGAGCCCTGTGCTTCTAGTAAAGGTAAAGGCCCAACTCCTTCCAGACCTTATACAAGATCTGGTAAGAGGAAAGAGACTCCTTTGGCAGTACCAATCAAGAGAGGAAATAAAGAAAAGCTACAAGGGGAAATAACCTTAGTATCACTGAAGAAAAAGAGGAAGAGGAGGAAGACCCTAAAACAAAATTGGTAAGAAAGAAGAGAGGGAGCATGTCCACTGGTGAAGGTGATTCATAGGAAGCAAGTGTTGGTAGTAAAATATTTCATTATGTATCATCCTATGAAGAAGATGAAGAACAAGATTTTGGTGTTCATCTACACACCAACCTAGACTTGAAGAAGGAAAAAGTGTCAGAAGAGGTATCTCCAGATCATGAAGAACAAAATGCATCATAGGTAAGACTTGGTTCTCCTCTTAGATTAGAGGCTTTGGTAAATAGCTTGATACCTTTTGAGGATATGTTGCAGCCAACTATATAAATTTATGATCAAGTAGGTAGAGAGGACAAACAAATAGTAATTTTGGCATTATTCAATATATCATTTCTTTGTAAGTCAGTTGGGAGTTTTTTAAGAACAACGTACTTGAGAAATTGTGGGAGAAACCCTATTGAAAAAGATATCAAAGTCTATTGAATTGGAAGAGAAGATAAGAATTGATGCATTTGAGAAAATTGGGTCCTCTTTGACCCCAAATGATTTGGAAACCCTGAAGAAGGCATGCTCAAAGATGTTTTGGATGAAGAAAAGAGTAAATACTTTGATGAAAAAGGATAAAAATAAAATAAAGAAAATAAGGAAAGAAACTACAAAATCCATCAGGGGTATGGCTGAAAAATATGATATGTTTGGTGCACTCCCATCTAGTTCTACACCTAAATACAGATAATTTTCTATAGAGGTGAAGTAAGAAATCCCTCTAGATATAGGTGAAAAAAATATCCTTCCAAAAATAAATGATAGAGACATCCCTCCAAATACAAGTGAAACAAGTATTCTTCCAAAAAAAAATGATACAAATATCCATCTATATACAAGTGTTTTAAATGATCATTCAGAGATAGAGAAATAGAATGAGGAAGAAGCTAAACAAAATAAGTGTTATGTTGTCCCTTCAGAGCATATAGAAGAAGAAAAAGAGAAAGATGAAGGTGAAGGGAATGAAGAAGATGAAAAAGTAGAGGAAGAAAAGATAGAGGAAGAAGGAAGAAATGGGGAATCTAGTAGGAAGAATGAAGATCAAAGGAAGGTTGTAGATTCACATAGGTCCTCCAGAGAATCCTCCTCTGGTGATGATGTGTTAAAAATTTTTTTATTCAAGAAAATCAAAATTTTCCTGGTTATTCCTCCATAACTCCTACAACTTCCCATGATTCAATGTAGTGTGGACTTGGATAAGATTTATCCCATTCATAAATTGGTGCTAGGGGATGCATTGCATGCATCCAAAAGAAGATAAATTTTGGAAACACATCAGAAGGAGATAGAGCTTATTGATGATTCCATCAAAGCTTTGCAGGAGGCCACCCCCGATGCATCAATGGATACATCTCTCACTATGGTAGAGAATCTAAAACTTCTATTGAACTCCATTAAGGAGTATGCCTTTGGACTAGGTGAGAAGAAAATGCAAGAGGTTGAGGAGAAATTGGCAAAGAAAAGGCTTTTGTCACTTCATGATAAGTGTGCTCTGGCACACGAGTATGTGGAGGATCATGATGGGCCAAAAAGTGGCAATATGATGGGTATGTGGCTAACGACTATTTTTTTACCCAAAATTGATGAAATGAGAGGGGTTTTTAAAGGATATTTTCAAATTTCCACCAATATAAATTATGCTTTACTTTGAATTTAATAAGTAATTATTATTCATTTTCTATTCAAATTACAACTAAAGTCCTTATTGATAGGTTGATTGAAAAAAATCTATAGCTTTCAAATAGTATCACCTTTTTTGAATCCAAAACATGTGTCACATTCTATTTTCACATACTATAGGATTAAAAAAAAAAATAAATTTCATGAAGTTTTGACCAAGTTAAGGTGGTCGACATATGAGTTTTTATATTTTTAAAAAGTTGTAATAAAAATTCATAATTAATTATTTACTTGGAAACAAATTACAAAAAAATATGCATCACATCAGGGCATGAGTCCTATACTTATATATAAAATCTATAAAAAAATATTATCATTTTATTGGGGTTAGGGTGGTCAGATAGACACCTACTTATTTTTCCCTAAAATTTAAATACCCCTACATTGAAATTTCAAATTTTCACCAAATAGATTTTTTTCTTAAAACAAACCTAGTAGCTTAGAAACTATGCTCAATTTTCTACAGATTATATTCTTACATATTTTTGAAATAATATAGATAGCTTATTCAAATTTTTACGTCAAGTTGCTTAACTCTGATTTTTTTGATTTTTTTGCCACTTAAGGGCCTATTTTTTCCATAATGATCCTATACATACCCACACACCAATGTTGAAAAGAGTCTGGAAGTTGTGTAGGATTGTGAGTTTGAAGCAAATACTATATTTGGTTATTGCATAAAGTGGTCAGATTCCACTCATAATATCAAAGATCGCATGGACTGCATTGAGTCCCAGTTGACAGTTGTTTCTAGTACATACAATGCATCTAAAGACAAAGATGAAACAACCTGGAATGTTATCTCTTCTCACAAAGAAAAAATATTTATTCTACAGAAGAAGAAGATATCATTAGAATATTTGGTTAGTTAGGTGACCTTGTGAGAATGGAGTACACTTCGATTGTCAATGCTTTGGAAAATGCAAAAAAAATAGAGAAGATCAATCTGACTCTAGGTACTCTAGATGATGTAGAAGAAAGTCTGATAGAACTAGAATATTTGAACATAATGTTGATATCTACTAAGAAGAGTTGGGATAATGGTAAGGCAGAATGGAAAGGTATTCTCAAGGAGCTTCAAGGCTTTCCTTCCTCTATGTAATTTTTTTTAGTTTTCATATTTTTGGACTGCCCTTTGTCCTTGATGTCAAAGGGCGAGAGAATGTTATGGAGAGAAAAGGAACAGTGTGTTGTACATAGGAGGTTTGTAAAATATTTTGGCACATTTTTCCATCAATGACAAAGGGGGATATTGTTGGAAGAATGAAGAAGAACATCTTATTATAGAGCTTTTGTGTTGTCATTGATGTCATCATGTTATATGAGTTGAAACTGCAAGTTTAAGTTCAAATTTGATCCAATATTATGAACAAGTATGCAATTATTATCCTTTGGTATTTTGGTTTGCAATTCTCCACTGATGCATATATTTCCTTTTGGTTTTGGGAAATAGTTTTTGGATGTTGGAAGCTTGTATGTTTAGAATCTCATGTGTTCAGGTACTCGTATGGTGAGTTGGAATTATTCTATTGTTGCATTTTGTTATTAGGTCTATCTTTGGCTAACCTAATGGATAGTTGATGATTGTAATAGCTTAATTTTGTGTTGTGGATGTATGTGTGACCTATCTAAGGTCCATTCTGACATGTTGTAGTGTGTTGTACACTTGAATTATTTTTTGAAAGTTTTTATACATGCTTGAAGCCAACAATAAATATTTTTGATGAATAAGGGTTGCATCTAATTAGGTTGATTTAATTGATGCTTACAGATATATCAGATATATATATTGGATAGTTTTGAGATTTTTGAAGTGAAGTAGTGAAGTGTGTGAAGGTATTCAAGCATGTGAAGATGATGAAGTGTGAAAATTCAGTCTATTGAGTATCAAAGGAACTGAATCAACACTAGTTAGGTGTAACTTTATTAGTTCATTTTCTGGTTGTAAGCCATTTTGTTATTGTATCTTTTATAGGAAGTGAGCCTCCCATTTTGGATAGTGAATCCTAGTAGTGACCCACCCTTTGTAATATCTTATAACTAATTATACTATATTGTGAGCTAATACTCATTATGGTTTTTCCCATTTTGGGTTTTCAATGTAAAAATCCTAGTGTTCATGTGTTGTGTGATTTTATGTTCTATTAATGCTCTTACTCATTCTTACTATTATATGCATTGGAATAATTAGATGGTATTTGTTTAATAAATTTAAGAAGATACTCATTCACCCCCCCTCATTATCTTGGGTATTCAAGACGATGCTGAGGTTGGGTCCGATAATAGAAATCTTGAATTAGACCAAGAGATGGAAGAGGAGCAAGCACTAGTTTCCCACCCCACCTGAGGAGCCCAGTGCAGGAAAAAGGAAAGGAAAGGGGGAAAAACATAAAGAATCATAGATCACATCCTCCACCAGCACCATGCCAAAGGGAAAGAAGACCCCATAATCTCCAAAAAGATCTGCTATAGTTTAAAAGGCTCAGGGTTCTTTGGGATCAGTAGCCAGAGAATTAGAATCGACCAATGTAGCCCCTTGCAAAGAGGGGAGGAGTCCAAGACTTAGGCAGACCAAGTGTATCAAATAGAGGAGAAGAAGAGGTGGACTCAACTTCACCAAGATTTTCAATTTTTTTTATTTAGGTAAGTCTTTCACCCACCATCCTTCCTTCTACTACATCTTTGGTTGTATCTACTCCTTGTCTACTAAAAGAAATCCTTCATCTATGGGTTTTGACGTTCTTTTCCTTAATACACCCCCAGCTATATTTGACAATGAGCCCCATAAAGAAACCCCACACACTGAATGTGCATCTTCCACTTTGGCCGCTATTGATTCTCTGATTACTTTGTCAAAGGAACCCATTGAAAACACTAATATGCCCATGGTACCAATTTCACTGTCCTCGTCTACTTCTCGACAAGTTCCTCTTTCTCTATCCACTTTCCCTTTTACTCTGATGGGTGTACCTCCTTCTCAGTCCATACATGGCATCCCACCCTTTTCAATGATAACACTCCCTTTCACCTCTCCACAACCTTATACGTTCGAGGACTCTCCTTTCATCACCCTCTTTAGTCTCCCCATCAATGTTACACTTACTACATAGAGAATTGATTCTCCACAGTCTTTAGATTCATATTGAAGCAACAAGGTAGGCTCGACAAGAAAGAAAGACAAAATTACAAAGAAAAGATGTGGAAAATCTAGCTACTTAGAAGTTGGAAACCTATTTTGATGAATAGAATGCTCTAATAATCACAAGGGTATGTGCAAGATCATCATGGAAAAAAAAGGCCCTTAAGTGGCAAAAAATTCATAAAAATCAGAGTTAGGCAACTTCACGTAAAAAATTGATTAAGTTATCTATATCATTTCAAAAATATGTAAGAATAGAATCTGTAGCAAATTGAATGTAGTTTCTAAACTACTAGGTTTTTTTTTTTTTTAAATCTATTTGGTAAAAAATTGAAATTTCAATGTAGTAGTACTTAAATTTCGGGGAAAAATAAGTAGGTGTCTTTTTGACCACCCTAACCAAAATAAAATGATAATATTTTTTTATAATATTTTAGATATAAGTAGAGGAATCATGTCCTGATGTGATGCATATTTTATGTAATTTTTTTCCAAGTAAATAATTAATTATGAATTTTTTATTACAACTTTTAAAAAATATGAAAACTCGTATGTTTGACCACCTTAACTTGGTCAAAAATTCATGAAATTCATTTTTTTTAATCCTATAGTAAGCGAACCATAGAATGTGATGCATGTTTTGGATTCAAAAAAATGTGATACCATTTGAAAGCTATAGATGTTTTTCAATCAACCTATCAACCAGGACTTTAGTCATAACTCAAATAGAAAATGAATTTAATAATTATTTATTAAATTCAAAGTAAAGCATAATTTATATTTGTGGAAATTTGAGAATATCCCTTAAAAACCCTTTTCATTTCATCAATTTTGGGTAAAAAAATTGTCAGCCACATACCCTACACATACCCACCATTTCACCACTTTTTGGCCCATCATGATCTTGCACATACCCACAACTATGAGACCAAACACATCCAAGCCAAAAGGAGAGATTTAGTTTGAGAATTATGACATCCAAGTTGTGGGTCTAAATTTAAGTGAGACTCTCTCACATGAAAAAGTTGTCCTGGCCAAAGCAACTCATAAGGTGGTCTATACCGACTATGAGAAGCTAGACAAGAAATTAAAGAAACATGAGGCAACATTGACGAACGTAAAATCCACAGTGGATAGACTACAGGTAGAAATCAAAGGAAAGGATTTTGAAATGGCTTGCTTGAGGCAGTTATAGGATTAACAAGGTGAGGCAACTAAGTTTCTTGAAGGGGCCCAGAGTGAGAGAGACCAACTTCATGCCAAGGTAGAAAGATTGATATGTGAGATCATGGTCGAGTGCGAAACAACTACAGAGCATCAACAAAGGAAAAAGGAGTTCGAAGATGAAGCAGCTATAAAGAATAGTATAAAGAATTAACTAGCATTTGATCTCAAGCCTCTGATGATCTATAGAGGGCCCAAGTAAAAACAAAAAAAGGAAATTTGAGAAAAGAAAGACATTGAGTTTTCTCTATAGGTTCATAATGAGATGGAAAAATTGCACTCCCAACTTACAAATTATCTCCAAGAGAAGAATCAATTAGATGAAGGCATAAGAGCAAGAGAATCCCAATTCAAACAAGAATTGGCTATAGTGCGAGGAGTCAGGCTCCTCCCGGTACTTAAAAAATTAATATCTACTCATAGGGAAAGAATCATTGTCCCAATTGCAGCCCTAAAACTAGTTTTGTAGTTTCTAATGGATGCTCACGAATTAAACATGAAGGTCATTCCAGCGGTTAACCAAATTATGCGCATGAGCTCTCCCTGTGCTGAGGAATCATGATTGCTGATCTCAAAACTATATAAAGCAACCAAGGAAACTTTAAAATATGCTAGGATTCTTGACTGAAGAGTGACTGCAAGAAGGGAAAATGAATTCATCATTTACAACTAGGTCACCATCAGAAGCAGAACATGTCAGATTGTATTGAATAAAAAGGTCATGAAGATAAAAGAAGAGTTTAAAGTTCTTCTCCAATCAAGATTACCCACCCTTTTCTCATTAGATGAAAGAGTATTGATAGTGGAATAGACCATAGAAGCAATTAGGCTCAAGATTCAGGACTCCATACTGCTTTAGATTTTAAGTTCATCACCCATAGTTGAGGAGATCGAGAAGGAAATCCTTCCCCTTTCCCGATTGTACTATCACATTGGAGAAGTTTCATCAAGGTGGGGAGGGGTTTATTTCAAAGATGTCCTTGATCTTGATCAAGCCTATGAGACATTGCACACCATCATCTCACCAACTGATGGAGAGTGGGAAATCCAGCATGCCACCCTCCTCAAACTCAAAGGATTATTTGAGAGCTAGGTTCATTCCTCCACAAGTGAAGGCCCCCTATGAGTCTCCAGAACTATGGAGTAAACTTTTCCTTCAAACATTTTGGTTTTCATCCTTTACTTCCTTTCTACTTTATGCTGACACTGCACCCAAAGGACAAGGATTACTCTCATGTAAAGGCATGCAATCCGCCACACCGTGGCTACGCAACTTTTCCATATATTGTTTTCCTTTCAAGCCCAAATGGAGACATGTGTTGGCTCAATGGGGATTTCCTCAAAAAAAATCTCATAAAATCTAAAATTGTCTGCTCGCTTGCCATATCAACCATTTTGTCGAGCGAATCAATAGATGTATTTTCTGTTTAGGCTTGTTTTTTGGAGAGAACAATAGATATATTACTTTCAAGTTTGAACCTGCAAGTCGACATCATCATTCCTCGTAGCTGATTGGATTATGTTTTAGATAGGATATGTTGAGATCTGATTGTCTTCTGGCAATGTATCTTCATGGAACTTCTATAGAATCTAGAGCCATTTATAAAGCAGCCCAAGAATTTATGAGAAATGATCGTTGCGATCTAATCAAGCCCTAAATCAAATTGCATTCATTTAGGTGTAGACATCTAGAAAATTTTCATCTCTTTTGGTTTGCGGTGGTGGTTCTTTCTTCTGGCTATAAATGAAGGGTTTGCAGTAGTGAAAATGAGTTTTAGTTTTTTTGGAGTTTTAAAAAAGATTGTTTGAAGATATATTTTCACATAACACTATTTT